>LR749494.1:3497003-3590325 GCA_902729485.2 Mus minutoides | reverse complement strand
ATATTGCTTTTTAAAATTAAAACAGAACCTACATTGGATTTTCCACTTAACATTTACAGACATACACATTTGGAGTTTCTTTTACTATCCTTGTTTTTGTTTTTCGAATTTTTATACACTCTTTGTTGTTTTATAGTTTATGCATTATTTCTCACCCTCTAGTAATCTTGAGGTGTACATTTTTATAGCATTATTATACTTAAATATGTTAATCAACTTCAGAAATGACATTGTGTCTACTGGTTCACTCCTGACTAGGAAACTAGCCACAGTGGACAATTGCTACACATTGTGTCCCTCAGCCACAGAACCCTTTCTCTGACTGCTTTCTTGATGAGCTCCAGTGTGGGAAAAATAGGACTTCTTTAAATAGGATTTGACAATGTCCTCCTTTTCCCAGAATCCCTTGCAACTAGAGTACAAGCATGTGTCCCGGGTTCTATCTGTCAGACACACATGTTCCAGGCTCTGACTAGTGACCCAAGGAGGAAGGCCTGGTGAACTTGATCTGGGCCATTTCAGCAGCCCTGGCTGCAGCAGGGAGTCCTCAGCTCAGGGCGGCACCCTCCCTGGGCGGTCTGAGGAGCAGTAGTGATAGCCCTTCCCAGCAGTCACCAAGCAGAATCTCAGGTCCAGCCTCTACTCAATGATTCTATGACCTCTCTCAAATCCCTTTAACCATAAAACTAAGCACACCTGAATCTCTTGTCATGAAATTCAATTATATAATGAAATGATTTTCCTAGGGAAAAGCAGGCCGTGTAGTCAGTTTAAGGATCTGCATAAACTGAGGACATGTTTATGTCACCTTGGGTGTGGCAGAGGAGGAGGTAACCTAGCAGACACTGTCTTTTCATGGGCTGCCACTGGAGCCTCAGGGATGCACCCAACTTGCAGCCTTCTTCCATGTGGTCAGGGGTAGTACCTAGATTCCAGGCTTTTAGATCTCTCAGCCCCTCTGGAGTCCAGTATTTTGGTCTGTGACCTGAGACCCTGGGGTACCAAGGTCTCAGAGCTGCTGTGAACCCTCAAGAACCTTATACCATGTATAAAGAATGTGATCAAAATTAGCTCCACTGTTCCAAGTGGTTACTTCTGCCTGTAAGGGTTTTCTTCTTTATTTTTGTTATCTAGAAGTTATTCAACTGCTTGGATTTTTGTTTGTTTGTTTTATTTTGTCTTTTAGGTCTTAATGGAGCCTACACTGACCCTGAACTCTTGATCCTCCTGCCACTATTTTCTGGATGCTGGGGTTACAGATGTGTGCCACCATGCCTGGCTTATTTTTATTTTGTTTGGGTGATGTTAGGAGAGGGTTTTCTACTTCTGAGAGAGCAGGTTACCTCCCAGATGCCCGTGTCTCAGCATCTGTCATTTCCATTACCAGCTGGATGTGGCAAGGTGCTGGGATGGGCAGACACTTCCTCTACTTAATGGAAACTCTTCATGCTTTGTCCTTAGGAGTCTTCCCTGTTCCAACTTCTCTCTGCCAGGAACATCTCTATGCAAATGGCTGGGTGCATTCAGTCTTGAATGTATGAGTTTTCCCTTTTGCTGTGACTATCATCCTACCCTCTCTGTTATTAACTGGATTTTTACAGTGAATTATAGTTATAATTTCTTTGAATGGCTTTCTCTAGCCTTCTTGCTCTCCTCAAACTTTACTTATTTTCTGTTTGCTTGTTTGTTTGTTTGTTTGTTTGTTTTATTCAGTAGCAAAGCGTGAACTTGGAGTTTCAAACTGGGAAATACTCTACCATTGCCCTATCTCACAGCTTTTTTTTTTTTTTTTGACAGGGTCTCATATAGCTGAGACTATTCTTAAACTTCTATGTGTGTGGCCCAGGCTAGCTTTGAACTTGCAACCTGTCTCAGCCTCTGAGTAGCTGGGCTTACTGGTATACCTGTGTTCTCTCTCCTGCCTAAAGCTCCTTCTCTCGATCTGCTTGCTTTCCTTTCCTTGAGATTATGAGGCACTTGAAGTCTCCTTTGATTTTTTTTTTAGGAAACGTCTTCTCAAATGTGTGCTCCGTTAGCTTCTCCGCTGTGCTGCAGTCTGCTTCTTCGGTTTTCTGGCAGAATGTTTACACAAGCCCTTTTTTTTTCCTTTTACTCTTTAAAAGAGCAGTTCCAACTCAAATCTGGTGTGTGCTTGGGGACACTTTAAGCAGTCTCCTTAGCCTCTTGCCCTGTCTACTGAGGAGTGCAGATCAGTCTCTATGCAGCTGGGCTGGAAAGCTGCGCCTGAATTGAGCCTTTGGAGGAGGTGCTGGCAACCCATGGTTGATATGCTGCCTAAAAGATATTCTCAGAAGGTACACAATACTTTCTTCAAACAGTGAAGATCTTGGTTTTTTTGGCCATGCCCCATTTTGGAGTGAACACATGCCTCTGTGGTGGGCCAGACAGATAGCACGCTAAGGCCTGAGGCAGAGTCAGCGCCACAGTCTGAACACAGTGACAATAGGTGTTCTCAAGATAGGGAAGCACAGCCTTCAGATGGCACATCCATGAGGCTGAAGATGGAGGTAGGCATACAGACGCATAGAAGGGGATCCTAAGGGATGAACCCTTGAGAGAATAGTAACTCCTAACTATGACGGTGGGCTAATGGTCATGTTTCCAATGCTGCGGAACTCGCATTTCACATACTGTAGAGTTTTAGGTCACAGGGAAACTCAGCCTTTCATATTAGATTGAGCATGGGGCTTCTGTTCCTTGCTCCTGGCACAGAACTCCTAAACTCCAGGGTTCTCTTGAGTGGTGAGAGTCTCTGTGGTATGTTGCTGAGATGGCTTCAGGAAGGTGGCATGTCACCAGAAAGACAGCTATAATTAGAAGTAGAGCTTCTAGCCCTGCTCCTGACCTGCAGGGATGTTTGCGGGACCAATGCATTAATAATCATGGCAACTCAACAAGACCAGTTAATACCCTAACCAGGGGCTTAGGGAGCTTGGAGTGAACACATTCATGGGCTGGGAGCTGCCACTTTTACACAAGTCCTGGAGGCTGAGCACTGTGCTCCACAATTCATCGACCTGGGCATTTTGTCAGAAGGTTCCTGAGTTAACATCTTTATAATAAACTGGTACATATAAGTAAGCTATTTCCTGAGTTCTATGAATTGCTTTATCAGTGAGAGAGCCTGGGCTTGAGGTGTCCCTGGGAACCTTTCAATTTGTAAGCAACCCTGACAAAATGCAGGGAGACATGGCACCTGGAGCTGTGACGAGTGTCCACAGGGGAATCATCTTGCTGGCCTGAGCCCTTATTCCATATAGTTTGTGTCTATGCCATACACCACAATAGCAGTAACAGGGTAGTTTTAGAAATGACTTTTAATACATAGCTTTAAGACAATTTCACTAAGAGTTTGACCTCCTCCTGACTTATAAGAGAGAAAATGACCTTCATTCACAAAACCAGTTCCAGAACTAATTCTAAATCCTATATGTGTGGTACAAATCACTCTACTATCTATTCATCTCAGAACTCTGCTTGTTCGGTTCCTCAAGCCCAGAAGCAGGGACACAGGCTTGAGCAGCAGGCAGGGCAGGCTGCCCACCATAGCATCTGGTCTGACCTGGACAGAATATGGCCCAAGGATAACAATGAGTAAGGGACAGACCTCAGAAATATTCAGTGAGCAGAAGTATGTGCTTGTCTTGGGACCACTTTTCATAAAGACATTTGATAGTGGTTCAAACACTCTGTGTGTGTTTCTGTGTGCATGTGCCTTTTTTCTCTGCTTGTGTTTCTGTATATTGGCTATACAGAATGAAACATTCATCCATTAAAGAGGATGAAGTGCTGATGATGGAGACATGGGTGAACTCCAAGGATGCTATGCTAGGTAAACAATGGGTGGGTATCACCTGTTTCCACTTAGATGAGGTCTCTACTACAGTTATGGTTTTAGTGGCATCAGAATGATAGTTCTAGAGCTGGAGGCAGGGAGAATGTGGATACATTTCCGATTGGGAAGACATAGTTCTTGGAAATCAAAGATGGTAGCTAATGATACTGCAAATATCACTGAGTCTGAAAATAGAAATTTATTTTAATATAAGCATATTTAAAGGGAAATTATGTGTTCCATGTATTTTTACCACAACAAACCTATGCAAGGTTATGCATGCCTGTCACCTTAGCATTTGGGAGATGGAGGCAGGAGGATCAGGTGATTAAAGTCATCCTATTTACATACCCAGTTCAAAGCCAGCCTGGGCTACCCTATCTCTAAAACAGCAACAACAATAGCAGCTGCAGCAACTGCAACAAGAAGGGGGCTAAAACTCAAGAATGAAGCATGTGTGCAGATGTAGGGCTGGTGATACAGGCAGCCTTCTCCTCAGACAGCTGCGGGCTATCCCCTTCCTGAGGACTCTGCACTGTTTCGGAACCCCACAGGCCAGTTTCTGGCCCACACCATGATGTCCTGACATCACCCAAGCTCGAATTAGCTCCTTCCCCCACAGGGCTGCTGCAGCAGCAGCGCTAACGCCTCTGGCATGATTTATGGTTCTCCTTCCATTAGAGTCTACGTGTACCCAAAAGACTCCATGGGGACACAAAGTCTCTGGAACTCCATCTATGGCTGGAAATGATCTGTTGCCACAGAGCATCTCCCCCTGGGCTGGCAGCCATCCTAAACATACGCTCACTTGCCCCTAGCTCTCTGGCGTGGTGCATGGCTGGCCTCCTGTTTCTCTCTGTCTAGTGCTCCAAGCTTCCTTCCCACACTCTATTTGCTTTCTTAGTGTGTTCCCCTCTCCCCCCACCTCAGCTCTCTGCCCAGCTCACAACTGCAGCCACCTCCCTGTCCCTGACAACCAGATCTACAGCTACAGGCCATTCACCTCAAATGCCTGCCATTCACTGAGGCTCTGTGATCTGTGCCTGTGCGAGCACAGCATCCTCTCTCCAGCAGCTCAACAGGGGGCCTTTTCCAAATCCAGTTGCTGGCCTGTGGCCAGCTCACATCTCTGCTCACTAGGGTGGAGACATCTGCTCACACTGAAGCCACAGCCTTGCTCAGCGATGGTCTCACCGTGTCCTCCCCCTGGCAGGAGTTTCCTGTCTTTGCACAGCTGGGCAATGCCTGCCTGCAGCACACCTCTGAAGTTTCCTTCAGTCTCAGGAACCCTTGTTTCCAGTTGTTCTCTGGGTGCTGACCCCACTCCCTTCTCTGGCTTGTATTCCAAGGACTGATATCTGATGGGTGATTTGTGGTGGGCACACACTTGAAGCAAACAGCTCACAGTTTGGGGGGGGGGAGCAGTACATCATGGTGGCAGCACCTGACAGAGCAAAGCCCTTTGCCTTGTGGTCATGACTCAGAAGAGAAGAGATGAAGGTGGGCATGGTGGTGTATGCTTACAATGGCAGCACTTGGGCAAGGTGAGGCAGGAAGCTCACTGTGAGTTCAAGGTCAGCCCCGGCTATAGAGCGAATTCAAAGCCACTGTAGGCTGCATAGTGAGACTACGTCTGAAAAAAAAACTAAAACAAACCAGCCACAAAAGAAGAGACCAGTGGACCACTAAGATGGTTGTCAGGTAAAGATGCTTGAGGTGCAAGCTTGACCCTGAGCTGGAGCCCCAGAATCCACGTAAAAGGTGGGAGAGAACTGACTACATAAAATTGTCCTCTGACTTATACACACACACACACACACACACACACACACACACACACACACACACACTGATGATGATGATGATGATAATTAAAATTCTAAAAAAGAATAGACCAGAGTTCCAAAACCCCCAGTGAGCTAAAACCTCCCAGTAGGCCCTGCCTGAGCTCCTAACCCTTCCAGTTGTGCCACATTAAGGTCCAAACCTTCAACACTGGGCCTTAGGGGGACACGAGATCCAGATGACAGCATTGCTGGTGTCGGCACATGTAAGATGCTTTTGTACAAATGACAGCCCTGTTTATACCAACGTGCACATCCCCACGATCCTTCCTTGTCCTGTATACTTGTACATCAAGTTCTGTGTACATTTCCTGTCCCCCAGGATAACGCATGCCATGAGCCGCAGGGGAAAGAGTCACCAGCAAGGGGAGAGCTGGGCCTGCTAAGTCACACTCTACTGCAGTGGCTCTCAGTCTTCCTAACACTGCGACCATTTAATACATGTTCTTCATGTTGTGGTAGCCACCAACCATGAAACTATTTTAGTTACAACTTCATAACTATATTTATGCTACTGTTATGAATTGTAGTGTAAATATTTTTTTTTGGAGATAGAGGTTTGCCAAGGGGTAAAGACTGACAGGTTGAAAAATCCCTGCTCTGTGGGAGGGGAAGCCTTGAAGACTTTGGGAATTTGAAGCCCAATGTGATGATGGCTTATGTCACTGTGACTTGACTGGGTTTGGGAATCACCCAGGAGATCCACCTCTGGGAATTTCCAGAGAAGTTTAACTGATAAACCAGTGTTCCAGCCTACAGACTGGGCTTCCTGGGCTAAATAAAAAGGATAACATAGGTTGAATACCAGCATTCTCCCTTCTGCTTCCAGACTGGCTGTCATGTGATCCACCACCTCATGCCCCAGCCAGCGGGAGCCTCTCTCAGACCATCTTTCCCCACTATGATGATTCTACCTTAAAACTCTAAGCCAGAAGAATCCCTTCCTCCCCTGAGCTGCTTTCATCGGGTGTGTTGTCATAGCAAGGAGAACAGTAACTCATACACCAGATTCTTGAGCAAAACCCTTGGGTTTGGTCCTTGAAGACCACAGGCCCGGTGGACTCCAGTTCCCCGGCATCATTCCTGGGGGAGGGGAGGGTGTCCTAACCTTAGCATAGCCATAAACCAGCTGCATCTCAGAGCCATATACTGCCAACCCTTCAACTTGTCTCTGTGTTCATCAGTCTACATGGCATCTGTGGAAACCAAGGCTCCATCTTCCTGCAGTAATTCCAGTAGGAAGGGAGCCTAAACACCTATGGTGGTGGCAGGCACGTCCCTTTACCTCCCTGCAGGAAGCATTTAATACACAAGCTTGATTCAATGTGTCAGCTCCAGCTGTTGCCTGTCCAAAACCTGTTGTTGTCTAACCTCTATCACTGTACCAGGGAGACACAATGTAATTGATCGCAGGGCCCAGCTCTCCAACCTTTATTGTATGTCTACAGTTACATACAGCTGACAGGATGGACAGTCTATTTTTTGGTGCCTTCTCATGGAATTCACACACACACACACACACACACACACACACACACACTGTGTGTACTGCATCGTGGGAGCCCCTGGGAAGGTTGAGAGCTCTGGAACAAGCGCACACCCACGGAGACTGTTCCTCTGTTGGGGGACGGAGCCTCACAAGGCCACTCTGGAACAGGGAGGAACATGCTGCGTGAGTTTACCTTCACCCTGTCCATGCAGGCTTCCATCTTCAGCTGCTCCACGGCTTTCCTGGCCTGGGAGATGCTGGTGGTACTGTTATTAGACATGCCTTCCTTCATTCCTGCACTCCCTGTAAATAACCACAGGGTAAGGATTGGGGTACTGCTGTCCCAGGGGAGCATGGGTCCCATCATACTTCTGCTACCCCTCAGCACCTGAAGCTTCTCAATCCACACCCAGATTTGTTCTTTTAGAAAGAGGAAGGAATTCTTCTTGCTCCCACTGGCATCTACACCACCCTGTGAAGTCATTACAGTGCTGACTGTCCCCCGAGGGACACTCTGCTACCCTTGCAAGGAGAAACTGAGGGAGACTAGTAGCGATCACCGATCACCGTGTGGGGCTGAAGTCAGGCAAACACAATGTAAAGGACAGTGACTCCCTAGGTACAGAGTGAAGCAGAGGCCAAGGTTCTGAGTACTAAGTGGCCACTCCCCTTGGGGAGAGAGTGTGGGGAGCCCTGAGGGTCTGTAGCACTATGCAATGGCATTTGCTCATGGGCATTTGTCTTTTAAAAGGCTTTCTTGGTATTAATTAGATCAGCTGCTCAAATCAGAGTTCGGCAAGTGTGGGTTCATATCTTGCTTGGAAACTTTTGCCCAGCAAAAAGAGAAGAGTCACAAGTAACTGGGAGTTTGAATTCCAGGGACCCCACCCACCCACCCACCCAGCCATCCCCAGCCTTGGTTTTTTTCAGCTCCTCCAGGACCCCTATGTGTGTGTGTGTGGGGATCCATACTTTGCCTAGAGTGAGGGCAAAGAGGGGCTGACAGAGTGGTTGGAAAGCCATTATCTACAGGGCTTGAAGCACAGAAGGAATCAGCGTTAGCCAACTAGAGCTAGAGCCAGAAGAGCTTTGGAAGGCAGACCAAGAGGGACGCTTCAGAGTTGCCCTGCTCCAAAACCTAGTCTTTTAGGTTC
The DNA here is from genome assembly GCA_902729485.2 of Mus minutoides. Taxonomy (NCBI): domain Eukaryota; kingdom Metazoa; phylum Chordata; class Mammalia; order Rodentia; family Muridae; genus Mus; species Mus minutoides. The sequence goes on along the minus strand of LR749494.1, from coordinate 3,581,982 downwards.
CACCTGAATGACACCCCTGCTTCTCTGAGCCCACCGGCTGACTCTACGAGCCATGTGTGAGTGTCTAAGAAGAAATGGACTAGAGACAAACAGGGGTGGGACATGAGCTTTTTTTGAGGAGATGGTATGCCCCCCCAACCCAGGACAAAGTAAGATTCCCATTACAGTCTAGCTTGGTGAACCAATATGTTTATTGGGCTTTTTTAGAGAGCATGAGTGAGGGGTTGCTTCCTGGATCTCTGGCGACCTCAGAAGAGCCATATCACTGAACAATTCCATGCCAACATGGATGGAGACTTGCCTACAGATGCAGATAGAGCTCTTCCTCCGTCAATCTTCCACTCCTAACTACTCTAGTACCTCGGAGACCAGACAGCTGGGGCAGAATTACGCTCAGCCTCAGGAACGAGTGAATGAAGCTCAGGTACAGTCTAATGGCCACCTTCCTCTCCTTCCCTGCCTCCCAATGGCCACCTCCCTCTACTTCCCTGCCTCCCAGGAGGGCACTGCAGTCTTCTGAGTAGATGCTGCTTCTCAGATGAAGAAGGCAATGGCTGTAATGCTGAAGGAAGAGCTTCCCACAACAGGGGTGGTGACAAAACTAGACAACCGTGCTGGCTCCAGGGGTCACTAGTGGGTGCTGGCCTCCAGCAAGGTGAGGTGGAAGGAAATCTGAGTCAATTGTTCAGGGTCACCCTGGGACCTTGATGTGAGTCTCCTTGGGCGCACGAGCACATTTAGACTGGCGGTCATTTAGGGAACTATGGCAGGCTGCCTTGGTGACTCCTAACTCAGCAAGTGCCAACTAGGATGGGAGCCAGGGTAAGGCAGTTTCATTCCAGTGCTGTTGAATGACCTGACTCAGGACAGGGAAAGGAGTTTCAGAATGGTGGGTGTCATCAGACCTTCCACCTGCCTTGGCTAAGAGTGTCCCTAAGTCTGCTATGGGGGAAGAGGGAGACTAGGATTGACATTGATGGCGTGAGGAACTTCTGCCACCACAGGACCCTGTTCCCTGAGTCTCACTTTTCTCTGCTCTGTGGATATCCATTCTTACCTGCTGAGAGGTGGTACAGGGGCAGGTCCAGGCAGGGGACACTGCAGCAGCAGAAGTTGGCTGTTGGAAGAGAAGCTGACTCAGGGTCCTGCTGTGGGGTTCCCCTGAAAAGACAAACAGATGTACATTGTCCTCACAGTCTTCACGGCCTCCCCCAGTTGTCCTGCCCAAGCTCAGTGGCTTTGCCTGGAACCCTAGGGACTCTTGTACCAGTCTTGGGGGATGACAATGAACTGAAAGATGAAGAAACACTCCAAGATGACATGAAGCAGACTGGGACACAGCCTCAAGACAAGGGCACCCTGAGCCTTGCCCAGCAACTCCACTTTGAGCACAGCCTGTGTGCCCAGCTGCCCTACCTTTTCTCTTGCCAATCTAGTATGCCAACCTAGCATGCCAAGCAGAGAGACTTTTAGGGATTTTATTATTATTATTATTATTATTATGACCGACAGCTATCAATTGTACAGATGAATAGGTTTTACTGTGGTATCTCCATATATCACATTTTTTCTTATTGTGTGTGTGTGTGTGTGTGTGTGTGTGTGTGTGTGTGTGTGTGTGAGAGAGAGAGAGAGAGAGAGAAAGAGAGGTTAAGAGTACTGGCTGCACTTACAGAGGACCTGGGTTAAGTTCCCAACACCAACATTGCTACTCACAACAGTCCATAAGTCTAGTTCCAGGGGATCTGATGTCCTCTTCTGGCCTCTACAGGCACCAATCATGTATATGGTACAAATATGTGCAGGTAAACACTCCACATCAAGTAAAAATAAGTATTTTATTCTTAGAGCTAATCATGCTAGCCTATAATCTGAGAGAGAGAGAGAGAGAGAGAGAGAGAGAGAGAGAGAGAGAGAGAGAGAGAGGCTCTGTGAAAAACCTCAAAGATGAAGGGAAAAATGGGAAAGGGTGTATGTGCACATGTACACATGCACACAGTAGATATCTAAAGTCATAGAACACACTGAACCCTATATATGCTATACATATGATATATATGATATATTCCATATATAGCATATATATCCCATATATATATCCCATATATATCCCATATATATATATATATATATATATATATATATATATATATATATTCCCTATGCATATATATATATATATATATACCAGTGAAAAAGGTCAGCTTTTTCTCAAATGCAAATTCTGTGACACTGTGACAGTTTGGTACAGAGATGGCTGTTAAGTGAGCCTAAGGCAAAGGCATTTTCCAAAGGTCATGGAGATAGTTGCAGATGGGGAGATGTGTCATGGAACTTGTGGTCATCATTGTCACTGGCTTTGGGGGAACCCTTCTAGCTATTTTGATGAATTCTGGCAACTCTTTGGAAGGCAACTCAGAAAAGAAGGCTAGACAATCGCTTCTCGCTCACTTGACTTTTTTTTTTGTTGTTGTTTTTTGTTTTTTGTTTTGTTTTTCGAGACAGGGTTTCTCTGTATAGCCCTGGCTGTCCTGGAACTCACTTTGTACACCAGGCTGGCCTCGAACTCAGAAATCCACCTGCCTCTGCCTCCCGAGTGCTGAGATTAAAGGCGTGCGCCACCATGCCCGTCGCTCACTTGACATTTGCACTTCATCTTCCATCCAACCCTTAGAAAGTGTTTTCCATATCACCCCACGGGTGTGCCAAGGGCCCAGTGAGCTTTTGAGACACTGTCCTTGTGTCTTACCATTAAAAAAAAATTATTTGTATATGTGTCTGCCTGCATGAGTTTATATGTACTACGTGTGTTCAGGAGCTGGATGAACCCAGAAGAGGACACGGGGTCCCTTGGAACTGGAGTTATAAATGGCTGTGAGCTGCTGTGCGTATGGGTGCTGGGACCCAAATTCAGGTTCTCTGCAAGAGCAGGGAGTGCATGTAAGCCTCTTAACTGTGGAGCCATCTCCCCAGGCCTCATCACCATTTCTTAAATCGTGACAAGGGTTTGGTAGTGAGGGAATTTGGCCTCCTTTGATCTCTAGCTGTGCTGGAGAAAGTTATTTAAATGGCATTACATTTTGCTCTGATGTTTTCAAAAAAGCAATGTCCCCAGCGGTCAAGGGAAGAAGATATGCTAATTTCTAAACAAGGTATTGCAGTGGTACTGTGAAGTCACTGAATATCTACCACTTGGCCATCACTGGACAAGGAGCAATTAAAAGTCAAAGGCTTCGTTTTGCTTCTAAGTGAGGTGCCCACTTGTGTGTCTGTTACCACATGTGTGTCTGGTGCCCGTGGAGGCCAGACGAGAGCATCAGATCCGTTGGAACTGGAGTTAGAGATGGTTATGAGACAGGATGTGGGTGCTGGGAACTGAACCAGGGTCCTTTGGACAAATACAGTGTGCTCTTAACTGCTAAGCCATCTCTCAAGCCCCAGGGGACCTATATTATTGTCTTCTGTGTCCCTAGTGCCTAGGTAAAACAAATGCAAGTAGCCAGTTACTGGACCAGCAACAGCAGCATCCCTTGAGATACAGTGGGAAAGCAGATGTTCAGCATTCTGGTCCATGATGTGCACAGCCTCTGCCATGCTCTATCATGGCCACCGACTGAGCTGCTCTGCCATGCCTTCCTGACCACTGGGCTGAACCTTCTGAAATTACACATCTTTCCTCACTTACAAGTGTAAATTCCTTATTCAGCTCTGACTTACTGAACAGATGCAGTTAACCGAGGAGTAGGACACAGTTTAACAATCTTTCCACGTGACACGCCGACAGCCCAAGAACCACAGTCTAGGGACACGACAGGGCAGAGTGGAAGAAGGAAGGAGCTGTGTCTCTGGAAACACTTTCTGTCAGCCTGGCCCCTTGCTACCTGGCCTGCTAGTCAGAGAGGAAGAAGACACTTCCACTACTTCAAGTCTCACACTGAGTCTCTGTGCCCCTCGGTAGCCAGTGTAGTATCTCAGGAGAGGTCAGTGTACAGAGATGGAAACCTGCTGCCTCACAAAGGCTTTGCTTGTTTCGAAGTGGCTGAGGTTTAAGGTTATACTTTGGAGATGAAATGTAAGAAGGCACGTGACTGCGGAAAGGATTCTCTTATACGGGTGGATCTAACATCCAGGGCCTGAGTGCTGAGTCATCATACTCTGAGACTGCATAGTGTCTATTGCACAGGTTCAAACTCCTGTTGGATTTTAGGGAAGAAGCTCCGAGCAACCATGAAAGGAAGGCGCCACCGTCCCCACAAGGATCTGTTGTAGACCAGTCACAGGGAGTCCTTATGGACAAAAGTGCAACAGAGGTTTTCTCTGCATTCAGAGACTGAGCCCTGGACTCGCATGCTCTGAAGCTGAACCCAGCCCCACAGATGACTTTTAAATTGGAACCTTTTACCCAGACAGTGATAAGCAGTTATGTCATAAACCCTAGCTGGTGAGGTGGATCTCAGAGGGGAGAGTCTTTGTCTGGCATGTTCAAGATACCAGGTAAAACCCCCAGTACTGAGGAAAACAAACAAAATAAAACACCAACATGAGCATCAGCCATGAGTGCAGTCACATAGCGCTGAGACATTGCGGGCGATAATGTCATGTGCCATGCTGTCAACCAATGGCTGAGGGGTGTGTGCTAAATGTATTCTCCTCTGAGCCACAGTTAGGTTGCATTCCATCACAAGCAGAGGATGTCTGCACTTAAGGTTCTTCCAGCACAGCTTTTGGATAAACTGGGTTTGAGTTGCCACAAGGATGCCATACGTTGAATAAATAAATACCTTAGGGTGGCCAATAAGGGATGTCACACTAGCTGTGACCCAGGATTGAAAGGGAAGGGAGCTGTTCATCTGCCTGAAGTTATAAGCAGCATAGAAGGAAAGGGTACAGCCTCCAGCTGCCAGGAGTGGAGGACACATTGGCCATCTTAGCAGCTGGGGAGGCTGGGGACAGGAGGATGCTGAGTTTGAGGCTGTGGGCTACTAATATACTAATACTAATATAATATACTAATACTTTGTCTCAGTAAGAAAGAGAGAAGGAGGGAGAGACTAGAGATAGAGGCACAGACATAGACAGAGAGACAGAAAGAGACATAGACACAGACAGACAGACAGACAGACAGACAGACAGAGAAAGAGTGCTCAAATGAGCAGTTTTCAACACCTAGGGATTTATTTTCTTAATTTTTAGCATGATGCGTTTCAAATATAGCAAAGGAGAAAGAACAGATCAAGTGACTTTAGCAATTACTTTGAACAATTGTTTATCTTTTACTGTGTTTAATTTCTACCAGTGCTTTTAAAAATATAAATTTTACTTACTCTTTTATTTATCATACATGAATATCATATATTTTCATGATCTCCATTTCCACTCCTCCCCCTAACTCCTCTCAGTATCACCTCCCACCACTCACTCCCTCTCAACCTCATGCCTCTTTTTTTTTTTTTTTTTTTTTTAAATATAGTCCACCGAGTCCGGTTTGTGCTGCCCATACACTCCTGGGTGTGGGGTCATCGTTGGAATGCAGTTGGTCTACCAGGGACCACACCCTTAAAGAAAACTGGCTCTCCCTTCCCCAGCAACTGCCAACAGCTCCTCAGGGAGGTGTGGGGGATTTTGAGTCCCTTGTTACTCTGTAGAACATATCTTTATTTGTTCTCAAGGGTATCTAAAGGAGTATTTTAGAATCACATGACCAATGCTACTCTTTCTCAGTTATCTTGAGATTCAGATGAATATTCTCATCCCTGAAGGGAACTCCAGGAAAATAGGTGTCATCCCACCCAGGCAAGACCTGGATCTGAGCGGACACACTCACTATCTCCACAGCTTCCTCATGGGAGCGTGGTTGCTCAAGAACTGCAGCATGAACCACTGTGCAAATTAAATACTATGACAGGGAACTTTGCTATGTTCTATAGTGTGGGTCTCAGTCATTCAATTTACATTGTGGCATCTCCAGCTCCAGTAATAGCTACTCTCACGCAGATGCCAAACAAACACAGGCCAAGAAGGCCTAAGTGATATCTACATCCAGTATTTGAGGCTCGTTTCCAGCTGCTCCAGGGCCGAATGTTATTTACCAACCAGAGCCCATTTTTACTGTAAGTAGGTTGCCTGGCAACGTAGCTGACACGTAAAATCTTATCTGGTTTCTAGGGTACGGAGGCAGACTAATGGCTTTTCCCCCAGTGTCCTAATCTCTGGACTCTGTGGACTTGTTGTGTTACGTGACACGGAGGAATTAAAGTAGCAGGTGGGCTTAGTGCTGGTGACCAGCTGATATTAAGATAGGCAGGTTGTTGTGGATTATCCGCTGGGCCTCATATGATCACAGGGTCTTTGTAAGTGAAAGAGTGAGATGTGGGACTTGGTGAGAGTCAGAGATAGACTTGCAAATGGCTCGCCCATGGCTTTGAAGGGGATAAGAGCCTAGTTTGTGTCAAGCCTCCACAAGCTGGGGAAAGGGAAGTAAAAGATTTCCTGAGACCCTCCTCAAGAGAGCATGGGCAGGCTAGGCTTTGCCTTCAGCTCCTGACTTCTGGACTTCTGACCTCTGGAAATGTAACGCAGTCAGTCTGTGGTGGTTTTGTGGGCTGTTTGCTGTCATGTGCTCCAGTGTGTTTGTCAGTTGGGATGACTCTGAAAACAAAACAGCAGCAGCAGGAGGAAGCTAGTGAGAAGGGTTCTCAGGCAACATCACCAACTCTGGCCTTCCAATTCTTCCTTCTACAGATCCATCTCTGGCTCTCCTTATCTCTAATCAGGCACACGAAATTACTAGAGTTGCCCAACTGTGTATACTCTATTCCTGGCCATTCAAATCTAAGATACACTCTGTGTGGTCATGAAGTGTACTATATTTTGGACTGGAGTATTTTCCAGTAGCTCATGGGTCAAAGCTTGCTTAACTAAGGGTTACTTTAGAAGGTGGAAAGGAATTGTAAGGCCCTGATCTCTGGCTACCAGGTGAGGCGTTTTGCTCTGCCAAACGGGACAATTGATCATGGACTGATAACTCAGAAACTGAGAATGGGATTTTAGGTAGCCTAGACTGGCCTCAAACTCACTGAGTAGCTGAAACTGGCCTTGAACTCCTGATCTTCCTGTCTTGAGTCATAGGATTTCAAGGATGTGCTAACAAGCTCATGTCAGATACTGCTCTTGTATTTTCATACAATGTTTTTGTCAGGCTTTGTTATTAAAATAACCCTCCCTTTCAAAGCTATGTGCCCTCTTTTTCAAATTATCTCAATATGTTTGGATATAATTAGCATACCTTTCCCCTTAAATGGCTGGCTACACTTTTCTACAAATACATGGGTTGTTAGAATTTTCTTTGTTAAAAGACCTTTGACTCCAAATACATATTTGTTAGTGGAATTAGGACAATTCCATGTTCCTCCCTGTCCTTGTATGAACTTTGATTGTGTCTTCCATGATTGTATCTTAACATTTAAAGCTGTTAAGTTTATGAACATATAATTTTCCTCTTAAAAATTATTGGGGGTGGGGCATGAGTGCCATTTTTGTTTGTATTAGGTCGGAAGACAGCCTGTAGAGTTGGGTCTCTCTTTCTACCATGTTGATTCTAGGAACTGAACTCAGGTTAGGTCATGGAACTTGGTAGCAAGTGCCTTTACCTGCAGAGTCACCTTGCCTGTACTCCATCAAGCTCTTTCTGACATTTGCCTTTAATGTTTGTAGGATCTGTAATAATGCCTCCTTTTTCATGCCTGACATTGCTAGTGTGTATTTTCTTTGTCTGAGTCTGCCTAGAGGGTTTATGTTACATATGCTTTCAAAGAATTTGCTTTGACTTCTTTTATTGTTTTTCTTTTTTAAGTATTCTTTCTTAAATTTTAGTGTTTTTTTTCCTTTTCTTCCTATTTATTGTTTTCTTCCTCTGCTAGCTTTGGGTTGAATTTTCTCTCCATCTGTTTATGTTTTAGTTTATTAAGATGAGGGCTGTCAATGATTCAGGGTCTTCCTTCTTTTCAAAATAAACTCTGGTATAAGTCTTCCTGTTAGTACAGCTTTAGCTGAACTCCAAATTTATATGAATTCAAAGTATTTTCTAGTTTTCTTTGTGATAGCCCCTTTGACTCTTGGGATATGTAGAGGTGTGCGATTATGACTCCAGTTGAGTTTTTAAAGCCTTTGCAATTGTATGCACATGACATTCAGAGGTCTGCCAAGATTTTAGTGGTAATATCAACCTGACTTTGGTTCTCAAGGCTTTTGCATCTTTGGGCCTGTCCTAAACACGTGCAGAGATGAAGCTGTAATGCTGTGGTTAATAAAAAGAATCTGATGATCCTCTTCTCCCACGTTCCCCACTCTACTTCATAGGAACCCCTTTCTTGATTTCTTGGTGGTCTAGAGAGGGCTTATCTTAAAGCTACAGTGCTGAACTGCTGCCGTCTCATCCCAGTCTTAAGACAAAGCAAAGCTGTGAGAGAAGGAGAAGGAAAGGACCGCAGACATCTCAGTCCTCCATCCAGAAAGATGCGCCTCACTCACAGTATTACACCAGCTTCCCACACTGCAGACCCCCTTCTGGTCAACTTGGGGCAAGGCCATGACAGCTGGGATAAACCAGACAGGAGATATACTGCCCTTTGGGTGGCTTCTCTTGTGATGCACCTCTTCATAGTCCACATACTGTTGTGTGCTTTTTGGGGTCCTTGGATCATTCATTGCCTTCTCGTTTTTTTCTGGAGCATTAGTCTCAGTCAGCTGAGGGAGGGGCTGCCATGAGCTGGCTCCATCCTGGACACTCTGTAAGTCACTCACTATGTTGACACCTTCTGTTCACACCTATGCAACTCTCATGACCTCCAGGACACCTTTCCTGGTCACTCCCACCTCCACTGGTCACTCTCTATTCTAGAAATTGGCCTGGGGCTTCTACCCTGCCTTGACCATTGAGTTCCAAGATAAAACACTTACTGCCTTTATATTTACAATTAGCCTTAAGCAGCACAAGAGCTGGGTAGCTGCCTACCCTCCAGGTTGTCATCTATTTCCCTATCGAACACCCTACTTACTGTTTCATCTGGGTTGCTCTTATATCCAATTGGACAGCCCTCAGGGCCACACTCTCCTCTCTCTTAACCCATGGCCACTTCTCCTTTCTCTTCCCCTGCCTGTTCTTGTTCCCCTCATGGTCCTCCTCTTATCCAAAGCCCATGAATCTTAAATCCCACCCATGTCTCTTCTGCCCAGCTATTGGCTATTGGCATCTTTATTGACCAATCACAATTAACTGGGGGCAGGGTCACTTAGCTAGCATCTAAGAGCAGACTCACCCTCTGGGGCAACCAGCTTGGGGAGCCCAAATTAGTATTAGAATACAAGCAGCATCAGGCCAACCCATTTCAACTCTCTCTCCCTACCAACCAGCAGCTTAACAAGGGGGAAATCCTTAGGTCCCTACTGTTGCTGTATCTCTGGCTCTCCAAGATGATGAGGGAAAGGTGGGGTAAGTGTTTCTATTCTGTGCCCGAGTTTACAGCAGAGAGATAGAACAGACATATGAAAACTGTAATGATAAAACTACAGAGACTCTCTGAGTGCTAGAGAGGGAGGTAGAGATTCTTAGGTCTTTGGGCTTCAGACACAGGTGAAGCAAACAAGCCTGGAGCCTTAGCTATGGCAGACCCAGAAAGACAGTCTGGTACTTCAGATTATGTCAAGTTCTGTCTCACAGGACAACATCTCCACAGAAAAGCTATTTTTACAATGGGAAGTGACATGGGTAGAGAAATGTAGTCTTAGCTTTCCCATGCAATTTTAATTGAAGAAAGAACAATGCTTTCATAGTCCAGCTCCTGTTGTTATTGATGAAGGATGGATTTCCTATAAATATCCTTAAGGAGAAACATTAATTTTTATATTCATGGAAAGTCCATCTTTCTCTTTTAATAGGTTGACTTGGTTCCAAAGTTTGAGGACTGTGCCCTTTATAAATGCACTTCCTGTTGTTTCGCTTGCTTCCAGCGAGGTGTCTCAGGACTCCACTAAGACACATCAAAGCTTTGCCTACTGTCTGTACAATGGAGCTCGGCAGGCTCCATTGTCAGCTTCCAATGTGCCTTGGCTTATGGCGCCACTGAGAACAGGCTCCTGAGCAGCAGAAAAGGATTGACAATGCGGCGCTGCTCTTTGGAAATTTGTAACACATGGCTGACTGCAGCCTGGGGGCAGCGGGTCTCTAAGAGGATCGATGGAGAAGCAGAAATCTGCTTAGGACCCATCATGAGAGGTACTTGTTGCAGTAGGCAGCTGCCAGGCTGTTGAGGCGGTACTAATAGATGGCATTTTGGGGTTTTAGAAGAGGGACAGGGCGTGGAAGCATGCCCTTTGGAAACAGACCTCGCCACCTACATGAGGATCCACAGACAGCATCCTTTCCCTGCCCTCTCTCCTTGCCTTGGGATGATGCTCTTCAATCGCATCTTCCCAAGCTTCTTTTGCTTCTTCCCTAGCTCTTTTAAAACACAGACTTTTTGAGAGAGAGAGAGAGAGAGAGAGAGCTTAAACTCACAGTATAGCCAGGAACAGCCTTGAACTTCCAATCCTCCCGTTCCTACCTCCCAAGTGTCTGAATTACAGGCATGTGCTTCTACATCTGGTCTGCCCAGGGCAGGGATTGATTCTTAAGGCTTTGTGTCTGCCAGGAAAGCACTCGAACAGCTGAGATACACCCCAGCTGCCTGCTCCTCCTTTGGGGAGGTATAAGGAGGTATAGTATGTCATGTCGCCCATCAAATTCACTATGTAGTTGAAACTGCCTTAAATTGATCCTCTTGCCTCCACTTCCTGAGAGCTGGGGTTGCACAGATGTATCATCATGCTTCAATTAGTTATATAGCAGCTTTGGACTCACAAAAAAACGGAGTGGAAAGCACAGAGCTCCTATACACCTTTGAGTCGCCCTCCCCAGACTTCCCCCATAACCAGCCGAGACTTTGTGACTGACAACCAACGCTGCCAAGCTTACACCAGGGTTCACTGTTCAAGTAAGTGTTCTGTAGGCCTGTCTGCACAAATGTGTCACATGTATCCACCTGGATGGCACCCTACAGAATAGACGCTTGGCCTTAGTCCTTTTGCCTTTGGATGTGCTCTAGGGATAGAACTCAGGTTGCCAGGCTTAGCAGCAAGCACCTCTTCCCACTCAGTTATTTTGTTGGCCCCATTTGGTGATACTTTTATTGTCTCTATTGTTTTGTCTTTTCTAAAATGCCATGTAGGGGGATCATAACCTGCAGCTTTGTCGGCTTCTCTCGCTTAGCAACGTGTTCCTACATGTCTTCTCGGGCCTTGTACATACAAACCAAGCCTCCCAGAGCAGTCCCAGCCCTGGTAACTCTTGCACATAGGGTTCCCATCTAAGCAAATTCAACTTAATGTTAATAGTAAGAGGAAACTTTAGCTTAATGAATCAGAAACCAACATCTAACCCCTCTAAGGAAGAACTTTCCACATTAGAGAACCAAATGTGGTTCATCTTGACTCTGTTCTCCTCTTATTCAGGTCTCCTCTTCGCACCTCTCTTCTGCCAGTAGAGACATGACCAGAATTAGTTATGATCTGTTATTAACTCTCAAGTCTGTCTCTGCCCAAATCCAGCTATCCTCCTTATTTGCAGGAAGTACATTTCAATACCCTCTGCCTCCCAGTTACTGCCTGAAACCATTAATCATGTTATGGGTTTTCCTATGCATGTGTAGGGATATATATATATATATATATATATATATATATATATATATATATATTCTGTATTTCCATCTTCAATTACCCATGTGACCCAAGCAAGACTCCATCTTTCTGCATCTTCTTTGTCATTCTCTTACTTCAAGACAGTGATAATAAAACAAAATGCTACTGGGACGAACAGAACCAATGACACAAACTGACAAGTTCATGGTCTGACACATGCTGTCACATGCCTCCTCCTCCTCCTCCTTTCGAGAGCAGAGACTGAGTTAATTGCTTGATCCTGAAAGAAAAGACCTACTAGTGTAGTTTTCACTGTGGATTCAAAGACTGCATCACACCAAAATGACTACCAGAAGTCAACATCCCCAAGAGAGTGAGGAAGCACAGGCTCCGACGGCTGCCACCCGCCAACGCAACGCCATGAGTCACCTGTTACACACAGTACAAAGAGCTCCCCACAGGAGTTTTCTCTGCAGACAAGACTCATTTATGTTGCTCAAGTACTCCATGCATGGAAGAGAATATTTTAGCAGTAGTGGAGAGTAAGTGGGACACACAAAACAAGTCTGGAAGTGACCTAGATATTTTCCAGGAAAGACGATGTGCAAGCTGACCCGGCTATTTCTTCTAGGTGCTGACAGCTCAGCGACGATCTGAAGCAATGCAGGTCGGCTTACGGTGACCTGTCTCTGAGTACAGGGCCAGTGGGCAATGTTAGGCTGGGCCAGAGGCAAGCAGGGACAAATTCCATTCCCTACCAGATGACAGAGTCTGACTTCTATGCAGGGGTTCCACAGTTGAGTGTCATTCTGAAGGGGGACATTCCATCTTTCCAGTTGGTGGACAGTGGCAGATACTGCTGCACTGAGCAGCCAGGCAGGCAGTCATCTGTTAGTTTAGCATTTCTGTGACTCAATCCCTGACAGAACAGCTTAGACAGGGATTATTTCTTTTAGCTCTCAGTTTCCCAGGGCTCTGCTCACATCATGGTGGGCAGGAGGCAGAGAGAGAGGTGACACAAGAAAGGACCAAGGTGAGACAGAAGCTCTAAGTGACACATTCCAAGTGTCTCTGCCCCCTCCAATAATGCCGTTACTATGAACCCATGAAGGGACATTGATTATACTGTGGTACCATAGAGTAACTGCCTCTGAAAATCCCGTTATAGACACAGGATATAGTCACTAAACTTCTAGGCATGAACCCATCAGGTTGACAATCAACATTTACCATCTCAGAGCCATTTTCTGGTCAAATGTCTGGTGGTGACTTGGGTTTGGGTCTCTCTGTTCAGCACCCAGAGCTGCTGCTGCTGCTTCTGTGAGAGGAAGCCATAGTAGGAAAGTCTGTACTGGGGAGTCCCTGAGCTCTACGGAGGGGTGGTTGTTGGGGGTGAGTGGCTGGATGTCCTGTAGAGAAGGCCTGCTCTACTCAAGACAGGGGGAAGGTCTGAGCCTGGAGAGGAGACCAGGGTTCCAGTAGGTGTGGTGCCATGCCGTGTTCATTGGTAGCCATCCTGCATGGTAGGGACAGGTGAGACCATGTAGAAAATGGAAGCCTAGAGAGACACAGGCAAGATAGGAGATATAAGACTCCCGAGGAAAGGCCCGTGGAAAACATTGGCTTAGTTTCCCAAACCTGCTGGTTGCAAAACATACACTGATTCCTAATCTAGACTGAGTCGGGATGACCAGAGTGTAAACTGAAGAAGTTGTAGTCCAAAATGTGGCCTAAAGTTTACAGAGCTAGATGTGGGAGTGGCTGCTGGATCAAAGAGGGACTCTCTAGATAGATTGAGCTGCAAGGAGATGGCTCTTAAAACTGGTGTGGAAAGGCAAAGAGAGTGACACCTACATGCCATGAGGAATGTGCCAGCAGCATCTTCCGCTGCTTTCCCGAGATGTTCACCATGCTTCTTGCCATGACTCTGGGTTTCTCTTGGTAACTGGTATCTGGCTGTATAGAATCACTGAACCCTACGTTCTAGTCTGGACCAGGATTCACATGTGAAAATAAAGTCGTCCCCACAGACTAATGTGTGGAGGTCTTGGTGACACACTATTTTGGGAGGTAGGGTCTAAGCTGCAGGCAGTGAATCACTGAGGACGTGCCTTTGAAGGGCACACATTACTCTCAGCCCCTTCCTGGTCTTCCTCTCTGGGGTAAGTGGTTTGCCCCCCACCCCTGCTGTTGTACCTCACAACAGGCCTGTGGCAATGGAGCCACCGTGGACGGAAACCTCTGAAACCTAGAGCCAAACAAATCCTCTAGTTCGTGCCAGGTTTCTGTCGTGGAGACAGAGAACCAGCACAGTGGAGCTTCTGCAGATTCCCAATGCAGAGGGTTAGTTTCAGAGTAAGAGAAGCTATGTCCTACCTGTAGCATGGCTCCTCCTCCAGCCTGCTATGCCCTCTGTCAACCCATTCCTTGTCCCATTTTTCTTACACCTATGATGTCCCAAGAAGCTCATTTATTGTTGAAATGACTTTAGTTTTTAAAAATGATTATTTTTATTTTATGTGCCTTTCCATGTTTTACCTGCTGGTGTAACTGTTGGGTCCCCTAGAACTGTAGTTAGACACAGTTGAGAGCCACCATGTTGTGTGTTGGGAATTGAACCTGAGTCCTCTGGAAGAGCTGCCGGTGCTCTTAACTGCTGAGCCATCTCTTCAGCCTGACTTTTGAGTTTCTTGCTTCTTATTGGTGGTGGTGAGACTAGGCAGACAGGGAGTTAGCTGTGAGGGAACCGAGGACAGGGCAGCTGAACCTTAGTAGCTAGCTGTGTCTCCAAATTGTTAGAACACCCATCTATGGGTGTTCTCAGTATCGCATACTTCTTCAGTTGAGTTTTACCCAAAGGGGAGATGTGCTTTCCTCTAACATCCTGGAGGCTGAAGCTAGATTCCTCCCTCTGTATCAGAAACTAGGACATCAGGGCACTTTCCCAATTCCCACATGAATACTAGCAAAGGGTCTATATACTCTCAGGAGACCTTGGCTTTATTATAATATCATTTGCATAGTGGTTTTTGACACCCTTTGAGAGCTCATTAGGAGGTTCTATCGGGGATTGTGGCTACCTTCCACCAAAACATAGTCCTCCTCTATGGTGGAAGGTCATCTACCGATATCTGGGAAGGCTGTCTTCTCCAACTAACTAAGCATAGAACTTTAGGAGGGATGGGTATGGAGCCATGAGGGTAGGGCACTCGCACACACCTTGCCAGCCAGATCAGCCAAATCAACCACACAGCCTTGACTCCCCTTGTGGGTTTTCAAGAAGATTATGGGAAGAAATACCCTACAGGATCATGACTCTACAATACAGGATCCAGTGGGCTGCTCCACCCACCTGGGCTAGCCTGCTCTAGTCTTCCTCTGGAGTGTGCTATTATTTTTCTTTGATAAGATACACTTCTGCCTAAACTATCTGTGTTTTTTTCTGCTGAATTCTTTCCTTTAAAAATCTTCACCCTATTATGTGAGAACAATACCCCCCCTCCAAGTGCACATCCATTGGGCAGGAGCCCTGTGCTTCCCTCTACTGCCTACATCTTCTATTCTGCTGTATCATTCCTGGCACAGATAAAGTACAGTGAGAAAACCCAACTGAGCTGTACAGATTGAGGAACTAAGAGGGGGGAGGGGGAGCACCACACAGACCTAGGAGCACCACACAGACCTAGGAGCACCACACAGACCTAGGAGCACCACACAGAACTAAGAGCACCACACAGACCTAGGAGCACCACACAGACCTAGGAGCACCACACAGCAACTACATGTGTACCCCCAGTGGTAGCAGAAAGGTGAACCCTAGGAATCTGGGATGCCAGGATAGAGACTGGGCATGCTTACTGGGCTGTACATTGAGTGTGTGCAGAAAGGTCCTAAAAGAGACACAGAAGACAAAGGCAGGAAGAGAGGCAAGGAGTGACACGTTGAACTGCCACGGGGGTGGGGGTGGGGGTGGGGGTGGTGGACATGGTGGGGGCATGGGGCCTCCAGGAGATGCCAGCATCTCCCCTTCGGGTAAAACTCAACTGAAGAAGTATGCGATACTGAGGGAGTCCTGTTCATAAATCTACACCTTCCCCTGCCCAGAAAGAGTTCAGAGGACGTTATCATTCCTTTGATTCTCTTGAGGTCACTAAAGGCACTGAATTCTCCACTCACAACTCCCCATTGCTCTTCTCAGACACAGTCCACCTCCATCCTTGCCCTGGAGGGTCAGAGAGCCTGTCAGTCTACTACAGAACACTCTTGTCCTCAAATTCCGCCAAACATGCCTACTGGCCTTGGCTGTATTTGGTTGGTTGCTGGCTGCCTCTTCTAGACAGACTATCACAGGTGGCTCACTGGGTAAGTACCCATAGATATGTACATCTTGGGGCTAAAAGGCAAGCTAGCTGTGTACAGGGAGGAACGGATTTCCCCAACATAGCTGAATAGGACTGAACATGATCAACTCACTTTCCCTTAGCACACCACGGGATATGGGCTGCAGAAAAGACCGACCCAGCATTTGACCTGCAGGTGGTCTAAGACAGAGAAAATGGCTTCCCAATCAGCCTGGAAAGACCCTATACTAAACACAAACAATGGGCAAGTCCAACTGTCCACACAGATAAGAAAAGGATGTGTTAGCTCCAGATGCCTGGCGTTTGAGAGTCCTGGACTACCGCAAACCTTTACCGGTAGTGGGTTAGCAGAAATGCACACTTCTCTTTTAGTGGTGTAATAGTCACGTTGGGGGCATGTGGCCCCCTGCAGAGTGATCCATGCTGTGCTACATACAGGGGCCGGCCATGCCTGTGCTCACACCGTGCTCACACATGCTCTGCCTCCCAGAGCCTGGCCCCACCCAGGGCATAATCAACCCCTCTGTGAATTTGGTCCTCACCTTCCCAAGAGCTTCTGGTTAACAGTGGGACCACTGTCAACCCCAGTTGTGCTTCCTCTGTGAATCCATCACCCTTTCCTGCCTTCTAAGCCCGAGTCTCCTATTTGGACAACTTGGAGGGGGTGCATTGAAGAAAAGGCCTCGAGGTTGTGTCTCAGACACAACACCAGAAGGAGCCAATGGGAAGGAGAAGGACACAAAAGCATGGTGAGTGGTAGCTAACAGCTCCTGGGCACTGTATGTATGTGCACTGAGAAGCAGTCCCTCAGACCTCAAAAGACAATGAAAGGGTGTCTCCTATCTCTAGGGACCTCTTCACAACCTCAGCACACATCCCAAGAGGGACAGCTGACCCAACCTCTCAGATGGAACTCTGAGGAGAAAGAAGGACATCTCCTCATCTTTGGGAAGAGCCACATCCAGCCTCACTCTTCCCCTCCATGTGGCTCAGTCCTATCACTTGTCACCTCTGCATACTTTCACTGGAGTCCCCACCACCCACCGAGGGCACTGCCACAACACTTCCCAACTATGATGCTTTGCAAGA
Source organism: Mus minutoides (assembly GCA_902729485.2). Lineage (NCBI taxonomy): Eukaryota > Metazoa > Chordata > Mammalia > Rodentia > Muridae > Mus > Mus minutoides. The sequence goes on along the minus strand of LR749494.1, from coordinate 3,564,796 downwards.
CCCCAACCCAGCAAGTGTCACATGAGGATCAACTGAGGCTGTTCTCAGCAAGAACTGGGCCTCAGCCCTGGGCCTGCTCACCTGGGCTCTGCCCTGCCTGCCCCGATAGGCTCAGCCTCTGTGGATCTGTCTGTGGACACCCCGAGACCTCAAGGGCACATGACTTACTGTGTCTTTACTTCTACTTATGTATCCTCACCCCTCGAGGGCAGCAAGGCCTATATACATACAGTAAGCAACACACAGTCCCATCTGCCAGTGACTGCAGCAGCTGCTGCCACAATGGCCCTGGAGCTCAGTGCACCGAGCTCTTTATGCATGTCCCGATTTTTCCACATGAATCTTTCAGGGGCTTTTCTCGCCTCTGTTTTGTTCCCTGGGTGGACACTCCATTTGTGTTTTCCCCTCTGGTTTCTTGAAAGGCCTTGGCTTCTTATTCTTAGTTTTTAGGTAGCCATGTAAAGCCTTCCAGTAGCATGGTCCTACTTGGACACTTATGTGGTTTCTCTGACTTTCAGTGAAATTCTCTGTGATATCCAGTGTTGATGTTTTTGGAGAATTTAAGATGTTTCAGTGTTTGGTCTAAGAAAACTGATTGAGTAACTGTGACCCAAAGACTTGTCTAAAAGCAATAAAGATGTCACAAAGGAGAGAGAAAGAGAGAGAGAGAGAGAGAGAGAGAGAGAGAGAGAAAGAAATCATCAGATTGGATAGCAGAATGTAGATTTTTAAAAAGTCAGACATTAGGCCGGGCGTGGTGGCAGACACCTTTAATCCCAGCACTCGGGAGGCAGAGGCAGGTGGATTTCTGAGTTCGAGGACAGCCTGGTCTACAGAGTGAGCTCCAGGACAGCCAGGATTACACAGAGAAACCCTGTCTCAAAAAAAAAAAATCAGACATTGCTTCAAATTTTCCCCCAAAGGAGCTTCTAATACATGCTGTCAACACCTTTCCTCCCTCTGTCGAGCAGAATAAAGTGAGACAAAGTCAGAAAGGTGGCAGTGGCATCCGGCAGTAAGGAGACCCAGATTTTGGCCAACTGCTGGGCTGCATCCCTGGCAGGTGCTGAGTGTGACTGTGCTCTGGGTGGAAGCAAACACAGCCACTCTCCATCCCAGGTGTCCAGGGATCCTGAGACAGGCCAAAGACAAGGTCCCTGTGCCATCTGAAAATTCACAATTATGAAGAGTGTTGGAGATTTGGCAGCTTTGGGGATGGCCATTCTTCAGACACTATGAAATGAACAAGGGGAATTTCCCCTATGGGTACTTTCTCACAGACTACCATGAACAGGGGGGAAGGCAGCTAGTCAGACAGGCATGAACTGGTCAGGATGGCAGTTTCCTGCCCAAGTCCCTCCATTGCTTCCTCCATGGGTTTATTAGAAGGGGAAAGGACTGGGGCCTAAGGGTTGCAGGTTCTATAGCTCTCAGCCTGAGAGTCCCTTGGCTAGCAATGCACCCCAGCAGGTTTCACATTCTCATCACCACCTCTCAGCAGGCTGGAGAAATCCAGAAACCCCAAGTACAGTTTACAAGCACCTTGTCTTGTTTCTCAGGACTGAAAGCACCAGCTCTCCCCCATCCCACCCCCAAATGGCCAATACCAGGTTAACAGGACCAGAGGAGAAGGTGGCTGCCTTCCTCCTTGCAAGCCAGCAAGAGGAAAGGGTGGTGGTGCCCTAGTAATGAAGAACCAGCCAGCCTGCACACAGCCCAAGCGCCTAGCTACAGCCGTGGGGGCCATCACACCTCGCTTTGGAGCAGGCGGCAGGAGTGACGCTTTTTTCACCGGAACCCTAGCACAGCTTCGCAGACTTGCTCTGGCTGAAACGCCAGCCTGTCTGCTGCCAGCCTTTTACAGACCCGGGAGGCCTGGGGAACCGAGGAAGGGATTTATCTATCACTGGATCAAACTTTCACATTTGGAAGTATCCTCGCTCACATCTTAGCTCAAAATACACGACAAGAAGCAGACTAGTCTAAATGAAGGAGCCTTTTGCAGCCATAACTGGCATCTTGCCTCATTATTTCCCAGGAGACTAAAAATTAAAGCAAAGCTTGCTCTCCCAAAGCTATGCCCCGTGAGCTCAGCAGCGCGTTTCAGCACCTGCTTCGGGGACAGTCGCCATCGAGAGGGAGGGCACAAACTCGCCCATGTCACCGTGATCTCCCCTCTACCCCAGGCAGTTGTCCTGGCGTCGGGAAAGCAGAGGGCGGCTGCGAACCCCTGCCAAAACACTGCTCCAAACAAAATTATCAGTGGCCAAGCCATCCATCTCCTGTGATCTTCAGCATGGTGGGGGGTGGGACGAGGGGGCGTCCCTCATGATCATGGTCAGCCATAAGGGACCTCTACGCCCCACTGATGAAGAGTCCCATGGGAGCCTCGGCCCTCCTCGACCCCGGGGGATTCGGCTGTGTCCCCCGAGGCCCGGGCTACCTGTGGACATTAGGGAGGCTCAGGTTGGAGGCGCCCCGCGGCCGTGCACCAAGCGGCCGCCACCACAACGAACCACAGGTCTTTGTGACGCGTGCCGAGGCACCTCCAGGGAAGACCCAGGAGCTAGAATGTCTCTTCAGTTCTGAGACTTTTGATTTCGCCCAGGGTCTCACGGAGCTGTCGGGCCCGGGCCGAGGTTCCCCGACGAGACGCCGCGCCCTCCCGGAGGGCTCGGGCGCCACTTACCGCAGCCGGAGCGCAGCCGGCGCTGCTCAGACGCGGGCTGGGTCCCCGGCGCGGCGCTCGACGGGGTTGGCCAGGCCAAGCGGCATCGCTCGCCCCGGGCTCAGTGAAAGCGCGCCCCGCGTCGCCACCCGCGGGGTCCCGGACCACAGAAGACCCTGTGCGTCTGGGGAGAAAAGGGGGCGCGGCGCGGAGCACAATCCACAGCAAAGCCACCCACAAGCGGGACCTCGGGTCTGCGCAGTGGGCCCACGGGGTGCAAGACGGTGACCCTCAACCCTCGCCTGCTGCGCCACGCTGGCCGCACCCACTCCTTCGCACCCACTCCGCAGCAGGTCTCCTCCCGCGCCCGGAGGGGCCGGGAAATCCCGCCCGCCGCCGCCGACGTCACTGATGCGTCACTGGGGCTCCCACTCCGGGCTCCGCGCGCCCCTAGTCCCGGGCCTCACCCAAACCCGCCCTCCCGGGGAGCGCGCAGCCTTGGAGGGTTCATGGCCCGAGGCAGATCCCCAAGTGCAGAGTGGGGACGGCCAGCTTAGGGTACTTCACCTGGAGACATCTAGGGTGCCTCACGCCGAGGAAGGTGGGCGCTGTTAGCTCAGATGCTGAACATCTGGAAATGCGCACCAATCTTACGCAGACGTCGCTAAGCAACGCGGGCAAGACCGCCACCCGGCCTGGCTTGGCAGAGTAGCTGCCTCCCAGCCAGTCACAGGGTGCGAGTGGACAGCAAGGAACTGCTGCCGCGGGGGATCCTGGCGACTCCCAGCGGTGAGATGGTCATGGCCTGCCACGCCTCGTCCTAATGGAACTGTTTTATGTGTCTCATTGTAAACCAATGAATTACCAAATTCCTCTTCCTTGAGACGCAGCTTCAGCCACGTCTGTTTTTCAACTCAGGAAATAATACAAAGCCCCTCTGAAGACAGAAGCAGAGAAAACATTTCGGGCAGTAGATGATGCATAAAGAAGGAGGAGGCCGTATTACTTCTATCTAAACACCCTGACAGATTTCTTGAAAAATCTTCCTTCCTCCTGTCCACCTTCCCTAACTATCCCTGCAGAAAGTGACGCTACACAGGGCACCTTAGATTTTCACAGCTCTATCTGACATGCCTCACGGTACCGCGGACAGAGGTACACTTAGGCTGAGCGAAACTGCCCAGAAAGGCTGGGAAGACCCAGTGGAGTGGGAAATCACTCTGATTGTCCTCACAGTTCCCAGGAGTCCCTTTAGGCCTCAGAATTAAATGGCGTCGCAATGATTTAGCCAATGATTCACAAGGCAGAGACTGAGACCCTATAGTCACTACTGTTGAAAATTCAAGCAGCACAAAATTGTGTCCACTATTTTTACTTTTGGATCCACCCTCTCTCCTGCAATCCCTGGCTCGGTTGTACACTCTTCCCACAAACCAGATGCAGGAAAGTTGACCTTAGGTTTCCTTTTACCAGAATTCTAACGAGTTGGTGCCAACTGTTCAATTGTATGGCACGTCAGTAGATAAACTCTCTGGTAGACTGGGTGACCACTGAGGCTCCTCCATCTCTCCCAGGCCCGTTCTTGTCTTACACACATACAGACCAATATTCAGCCTCTAGGGCTCTGGAGGGAGTTGTATCCTTTTGGGCAACCTTCTACACAAGGACCCTACCCTCTTCCAGGAGCAGCCTTTCTGGGGGCCAAACTAGTAACACATGGGACCCCTGGGAGACATTAAATATCCTAAATATATCATGATCAAGGGTAATTAAAAGCAACGGAGTTGATTCAGTGTTGAGTACAAGGGTAGAGGGGCAGGTGACTCAAAGAGACCAATTGCTTCTGGTCTTTTTGAGATGGAACTTTCCATCTCAAAAAGAGATCTAAATAAGAAATTTTCAGTAGATCTAAATGTAGCTGTGATAACCTCTGATAGGACATATGTGTTCAACTCATATGTGTCATTCTCAATCTTATTTAACTAGTGACTCTTGTCAAGATACATATTAGGGCAACAGAAAAGTAATCTAAGTTATTTAACCACTATGAAAACTATAGTGTAGATTTAACTAAAATCTCAGAAAACAACATTTAAAAAAACCTTTTGAACTGGATTTTTAAAAACGACTTGGACAAGATCAAAATTTGAGAATGAAAAGAAGGCTTCCTGTGATCAGCCAATAGGAGCTGGGTGAGACCAGCTTACTTCACATTGGGAATGAATCAAAGCCACAGGATCACCTTTAAAAAAACCCACCTCTCATCAGCTCTGCTCATGAGGGAAGTAACTCGCAAGGCTTCAGCAGGAACACGGGTCCCAGCCTTTGTCTTCAGAGGCCTGGGCTACAGAATTGCCCTCCAATAGCAGCAGGATATGACTTTTTGCCCATGTCATGTAGTGTGCAGTGTACTTACATGATTATTTTATTTTATTTTATTTTATTTTATTTTATTATTTTAGCAACTGTAGCTACTTCTGTCGTTTTACATTGGACATACCTGGAAGAAATATCTGATAGGCCATGCATGTTACAGGGCTCTGAGTGTGCTTTCCCTGATCTTTTTAGCCTTAATGCTGAACTGCCCTTTTAACTGGAAAGTCTCCACCCCCTCTCCTCCCTCCCCTGCTTCTCTGAGGAAGGTGCTAACTTAAACCAAGCCTGCTGTTTTTTGAAGTGTCTAGGTTTCATAATGCATAAAATGTTGCCCTGATTAGAAGAATTCTCAGGGGGAAAAAAAAGGTAAAGTTGTCCAAAACATGAGACACATTTGGGAACAATTTGAAACGATTTTTTTGCTTATGTAGGGGCCAACAGGAAACAGCTAAAGGGTGATCAGCAATGAAAGAGGCTCCTGAGAAAGATACCTCAACATAAAGTAAAACCATGGTCCCTTTTTCTTCTCTTCCTACCTTTCTGAACCTTCCTTACGGACACTGTATGTAGCTCTTCTTGGTTGAGATGGGGCATTAGCAAGTTATCCAACATAGCGGGAACCAGAGAGCTAGGGCAGAGCTCTGGAGGGCTGGGGAACATCTGGCCTCTCTCTCTCCTTTCTGCATCCTTAGATATCCAAACAGGCAAGCAGAGAGATTGACATGCTCACACTAATAAAGCACTGCCACCTAGTTTCCCGGGACAGAAAAACACTAAACCAGATTGAAAAGCTGCGACACACCACAGATGCAGGCAGAGGAGCAGCAGTTCCGACCCCTGTGCCTTCTGTGACTGCAGACGTACCCCGTGATACTCGGACTGGGATACAGGAAGACGCTCCTCCCCATCCCTGGCCTGGACCTGCTGCTGGCACAGAGGTCTTGGAATGTGTACTAGTCAACATTTGATGTCTCAGTTCACTCATATTTCTATCCACCCATTATGTTGCAGTAATACTTCAGTCACTAAGAAGGCTTTCTACCTGGGCATAGGGGTACATGTGTGTTAGTACATGCCTCCAAGAGCTCGGGAGGACTGGAAGTGTCAGGCCACCCTAAGATACACAGAAACCTTGTCTTACCAAATAAGGGCTGGAAATGTAGCTCAGTAGTAGGAGCTCTCTAGACCACCTCCACCTGTGGCTTCTCACCAGCCTGGAATGACCAGGAGGCAGAGGAGCTGGACCATTATTACATCCTCAGCTCTATTCTCAATACAGGTCTGCCACAAGGAGAGGGACAGACACTCTTCTATTCAAAAACGAGAGGCTGGTTTTGGAACTGATGTGTAAAGTTCATTTAAGGATACGAAAGGTTGAAATTTAGCATTTCAGAACAAACACTAAAATTAAGGGATGGGAGCTGCCTTATCTATTCCTAGTGGTAGAAATTTATAGGCCAAACAAAAGGAACAGATGGGACTTCTTAAAACGCCACTGTTGTGTGAACTTTCCCGAGGAGACAAGAACAAACATCTCACCTCAGATAGGACCCCAGAGACGAGCAAATGATTTAACTCAAGTGTAGACTGGTGAACCACTGTGTTTACCTGGGGTTTCTTACAGAAGCATGGATACCACTAAAGGAAAAAAAAATTCTCCTCCTGTAGCTCTTAAGTGCCATCAGGAAGGGGCACAGCCTTGTGAGCCTCTCCTCAGAGCAACCATTAACTATAAATTCCCTGGTAGGGGTGGGAGCTGTGAGACTCTCCTCCAGCAATGTTAACTATCAATAAACCTTAATGGGGGCAGTTAACCAGAGCCTGTTAACTGCCAACAAACCCTCAGAGAAGCAGGGCTTTATGAGCAACCTTGATCTGCCCATGAATGCTCAGGTGGGGGGGGCGGACTTGGGGCTTGTGAACCACTCCCTTATAGCAAGGGACTATAAATCCTTGGGGCTGGGATGGCTTTGGGCCTCTCCCCAGAGTGACAAAAAGTTAATGGGCATTCGTGTGCAGCTTTCCTGAGAGTAATCACAATGAGTTAAAGTTAAAAAAAAAAAAAGACAGTGGACAGGACAGGCCCAAAGGACAGCATCCCACCACACCCGATTCCAGTTCTTACATTATCTTCATTCCCTCTTCCGCAATCTTCCCTGAGACTTATGCACAATACAGATGCCTCAGTTAGGGCCGAGCAGTCACGTCATTTTTTCTCAGCACTCTAACCCTGTTCTGACCAGTTATGAGTCCACTGCAAAAAGTTTTTCAGAGCAAGCCTGACTAACCTCACTATGGGGGTGAAAATAAGTGCTTATAAAGCAATATGAAAGGCACATCATGTCATTAGGAAAACCACAGCAGGAGCTTCCCCATCACAGGTGTCTGTCCAGAGTTCCCTCCTGGGAAGCTGGCCTCAAATCCAACTAGAAGGTAGTTGGTTGAGTCTGTCACAGTCATGTTCTTATGGCACCAGTGGGCACAACCTGGCTGGCATGTTGACGGTGTACCATGTAGGATCTACCACCAACCAGGAGCACTGGTGACAGTTTCCCCCCAGCAACTGCATAGACCTAGTCAGCAGAGAGACTGCTACCAGCTCAGTTCCAGCTTGGCTTTTCTACATTCTGCAAAGGATGTAGTGTCTCCACAAGTGGTGCCTTACCACCCAGTTTTGTTGGGCAGTCAACAATAGTGGCTCTACTGTTTAGAGGGTTATGGGTCTCATTGGCCAAAAACTAACAGGGAAGTCCTATTCCTACCACTGAGATTTGTGTTCAGTAACTCTAAGGCTTCTTGGAGTTTCCTTGCAGGATGTGTGTGTAGAGGGAAGGGAGGGAGGAAAAGAAGGGGGGGGGAGGGAGAGGGATAGGGACAGGGACAGGAACAGGGAGAGAGAGACCCTGTGGCAGCTTCCACACAGGGGACACCTGATCTGGAGCCCTTGCTGACAGGCTTTGGCCTGTTAGTGACTCAGCTATTTTCCAGCCTACACTGAAGTCATGTGGCCAGACTCTTAACGAGCCTAGCAGTCTTGGGGTGCCTGAGGGTAGATGGCCTGTACTTGAGTAGGGCCATCTGCTTCTTGGTTTCTGGGAAGACTCAATAGACTGTGGACTCTTAAACAGAGAACTACTGACTCTGATCTCTGCTGAATTCTGGGTTTCTTCCCACATCTGCTGTCCCCACTAAGCTGTCCATAAAGCCCAACTGTAGGTGCAGACTGTCACAGGCCCTGTCTCATGAGCTATTACTATACATGGTGCTCTTAATCTAATCCATTGGCCATTCTTCCTTCTCTCTAGCCAGATGGTATCTGTGTGTATCTGCATGGCTGCAGCCATACAGTATCATCTTGAGTCCCGACTTGTACCAGCAGTAAACTATGGCTTGTTTGTTGGTTCAATTCCTTGAGAGGAACACTGGTCCCAGCCCAACCAGTGATTAGTAACAGGACTTCCAGATACACCTAGTTCTGCAGCAGCCATGGACTGAGAGCTTGTCATCATTCACAAGTCATTTATACAAGTTTAAGTCTATTTTTAGCAAGTTTATTTCCAAACTGAAGTGGCAGTGTGTAAAAGGTAACAGCATGTGATGACTTCCAGGAATGTGTGTTATAACATGCATGTTACAAAGCGTTTCCAACATATACATATTAGGTCTCATGCTCAATAAATAATCCCCCCCCCTGAATTTTTTATTTTTACATAAAAATAGAATATTGCACGCTTAACAAGACCAGATATTTTGCATATTTTCCTCTTTAGATAAATGATGAAACTTGGCCCTTAAAAAAGCCAAGACTGCATAGCATTCCTATTCTAATAGGAGACTAACTTGAGGTCCTCAGTAAAAAAAAATGAAAGCTAGACATTAGCTGAATTTTTAAAAACAAAATCAATCACTTCAACGTGAGTAGAAATAATGTTATCTCTGTTCTGAAGTGGACTTTAGGAGTAACTTGTGGCCCATGTCAATGGGACCTAAAGGTCCCATGAGGCCCTGCTCTCCCTGTGCCTGTCCCCACAGCAGAGACTCTGGAATTGCATCTTGTGGATATAAGCAGAATGTTTTACAAAGTCTGGAAGTTACAAAAGTAGTTCTGTAAACATTATATGAATTAGATTTCCATAACAAATGCACAAGTCATTTATAGGCAGCAACACATGCTTCTATCCCACGCTGATATAGTTCTGAGCCTACACAATAGTTTTCAAAGCCGTTAAAGCAGCACCTGAATAAAAGCCCAGTGGTCCCAGAGTGGCAGGCAAGGCGCTCCAGAGCAGGGCTGTTGTCACATGCCATGTGCCTGCCCTAGGAGTCTCAGATGGTAGCTTAGTAGGAACAAGTAAAACTGATTCCTAAACCGATAACTTACTCTGCCCTTTGTCTGCACATTCGCTGTCTCCCTTTCCTTCACACCTTCCTAGCTGCTGTGCCTCCCTCACACTGCTAACACTGTAGAGTGCTGTGTGGAGCTTCCCAGTGCAGACGTGTTCAGTGCTCTGTCAGACGGACCGTTACGGCAGGTGCTCAAAGACTTACCATGATATTTGAAAATTAGTCACTGAACCAAGGATACTGGTACCTAGTGTTATGGACTTTAATTAGAAGCCTATGAGGAGCTAGGACGTGAAGGAGCAACAGTCCCTGAAGCTCACGCCCCTAGCTCTCCTTTGGGCAGAGAGGACAACAGCAAAGCCAGCCGAATGTGACACAGTAGCCGAGCTCACGCTCTGTTCAGATATTCCCATTCCGGATGTATTGGGTGCAGAGGCACCCACTAAGTAATTTGCTTTCTGATTTCTGAAAAGTCCTATTTTTTGTTTCCTTTTATTGGGCTGAGTGTAGGGGATATACTTTAAAATGTAATGTTTAGTATTTTAGATAAATAATTAGCCAATTTAAGTTCTGCTCTTTCTTTTTGAAAAAGGAGGAGAACAGAGACCCTGATCTTTGATTCAGCATACCTTTTTGGGAAAAAGCATCAAGATTCTGACTTTAATCGGTTAGTGTGTGCAGACCCAGCCTTCCACACCATCAGTGGATGAGGGCAGGGCTTTATTCTCGGGCCCACGGAGGCTGGGGAAGCGTGCACAGAGGCACGTGTGCTGTCACTCCTGGATATCTGCTTAGGCATCTGCTTCTGCAGTTGGTGGAGCCAGGCTCGCAGAGTGGTGCTATGTCCTGTGGGACGCTTCTTCTCTTCATCCAGCTGCATAGCTGCTGAGGAAAGAGTAGAACATGGGCAGCTTCACACGCTGCTGGTCCTTCCGGCACCACGCGATCACTGTTCCCTCACTGTTGGCAGTGTACAAATGGTGGCCATCGCAGGAGAATGTCAGGCTGTGAAAAAGCAAACCCATTGGTACACATCAGTTCTTAATGCACAGACTGCGATGCTGAGACTAAGGTATTTCCACTCCAGAGACTCATAAATGAAAAGACAGCCAGCAAACTGCCTGATGCTAGCATAGTCACCCCCCAGCCCCCAACAAGGCTCAGGCTCAGTTTAACTAGAATAAAACTGGGGCCCCAGAGCTCAGGCCCCTGGGTGGGAGAAACTTCACAAAGAGATCACAGCATTACATTTTGCCTTTAAAAATCAAATGACATTTGTGTTTTTATTCATTTGGACAGAGTCATTCTATGTATTTCCAGAAACTTGCTCTGTAGATCAGGCTGGCCTGGAATACAGATCCACCTGCCTATGCATGCCAGCAGCTGGATTAAAGGTGTGTGCTATCACACCAGGCCCTAAGTGACATTTATTTTAAAGATATATTTTGCTTCTCTGGAGGAAAAAGGTAAAGCAATGTCATTATTAGATAACTTAGGCTCATTAAATTTTAAATTCAGTACAATCAAAATAAATTAATTTTAATTAAGTATAATTTGAATATTATAACTACTAGTTGGGTTTTAAAGACAAGTCTGTAAGCCGAGTTAAGGTGACTGCTGTTTGTTCTGTCAAGCACATCCCTGTGGCACCCAATCACATGACAGAGGTAGAAGTGAAAATAACAGTTTCTAGGGTCCCCGAGGCTTCCTGGCACTGAGCCAGCCTGTCTTTCTACTAGACATTAGACACCAGACACTGAGTTCCACACGACAAGAGTGTGCTGGCTTGTTGTTGGTACCAGGTCATTTGCTGTATGGTAAGAGGATGGCTTTTCATGAAGCCTTCACACATGCATTCTTTGGGTCTATATGCTTTAATGTCAGAAAAAATATAATTACACATTTTTTTTATGAAGATAAAAGGTGGAGGTAGATCTTACCTGATGATAGGCTTATTTGATTTGGGAAATGTAATCTCTCTCACAGGCTTCAAGTCCCATGTGCTCCATAACCTGGAGGGAAGAGAAGCTATTATTCATATGCAAACTAAAACCACACACACACACACACACACACACACACACACACACACACACACACACACAGTTTGCTGAGTTGCCAAGATAACCTACTGCAAAGAGCAGCATTGCCTCTGGGAAGTCTGCAGGCGTTGTAGGTGGGAAAGAGAACCCTGCCTACTTTCATATGGTTACTATTTTATAGTAAATACTTCCAAACTGCACTAGCTTTACTGTAAAAATACAACAGGAAAAAAGACCTACATCCAAAGTGACTTTAAATCTCTAAATACTATATTTTAATATGCATAGACATTAAAATTCATTTCTCAAACTGCAGTGAGCCATGACTGGGAGGAAGAGTCAAGACCCCTCTTTTACCTTACGATGCCATTTTCTAATCCCCCAGCAATGACGTTGATGGAGACTCCCTCAGGCTGGTTGGAGAAAGCTACAGAACAAATGGTCTCTCTGCAGTGGACATGTCCAACGAGGTCCCCATTCACTGTCCAGAGCCTCAGGTCACTGCCCCCGCCAGCTGAAACATCAAATTGAACCATAGATTACCACAAGTCCCCGGGGCATCCGTAAGGACCGCCTTTGCCTGCTCCCTGACACAGCTCAGAGGAACCCCTGGTTACAATGACTCTGGATGGCTACACAGGGAGTGGTACGGTCTTACGTATTTGGTCCTCTGTGCACAGTGATCACTGATGAAGTGTAACAGTAGGGAGGGAAATGAATCAGGAATCTCTGTATGATTACATTTCTGTGTATGAACTGGCAAATCTTAATTATGTTTGAAAATACTGAGAATATGATTCTTTAAAAGACAGAAAAACATTCTGTGAAACTCGCAGGAGGAAGCTACTTGAGGGAGCCGGGGAGATGGCTCAGTGAGTCAAATGCTTGCTGTGCAAGAGTAAGGCACCGAGTCCAGATCCCAGCAACTACGGCACCCCAGTGCTGGGGCAAACCCAGGCAGAGTCTTGGGACTGCTGGCCAATGGGTCTGGGTGAAATGGTGAGCTCCAGTGGGTAAAACTTAGAGGTCCTCTCTCAGAAAATAAGACGAAGAGTAATAAAAATATTCCAAGCCAACCCCTGGCCTCCACACATACAAGACGTGCGAGCAGTCCCCCATCCTCAGGACAGAATTGGCTTAAGCCGAGTATGGTGGCATACAGTTGCAATCCAAGCATTTAGGAGGCAGGAGGTTCATGCATGTCTGGTCAGTTTGGGCTGCATATAGAGACCCTACTTTACAAAAAAAAAAAAAAAGTGACTTATGCGACTTTTAAGAGAGGCAGAAATAGATGCAATAAAAATGGTATGTATTTAAAAAACAATTTTTAAAAATCCCCATTTCTCGGAATATCTAACATAGAATTTTATTTACTAAAGCTGAATTAAATGAAGTTTTTCTTTTCAAAGGCTAGAGAGTGAGGGGCTTGGGAGATGGCTCAGTGGGTAAAGGGCTTGAAATAGAAGCATGAGAATAGGAGTCCAGATCCCCAGAACTGTGCTGCAGTTCACACTGTCAACTTGACACCCAGCCTGGTACACCTGCGAGGAATCCTCTAGATTAAGTTTAACCTCTGAGAATGTCTGTGAGAATTGTTTTATTAAGTTTTATTACTATGGGAAGACACGTCTTAATTGTGGGCAGACCCCATTCCCTGAGTTGGGGATCCTGGACTATAAGTACAAGATAGAGAAGGCAAGTGGAACACTAGCTTTGTGTGTGTTAATTCTGCTGCTCACTGTTGCTGTTCAGGATCCTGCTGCCTTGACTTCTCTCCAACAACAGACTTAACTGGAATTGAGCCAGATAAGCCTTTCTGCCTGAGGTTGCTTTACTTGGGTGTTTCATGTTAGTAACAGGTAATGAAACGAAGACCATGTAAAGCTAGATACAATTGCTTTTAACGCTACTGTGTTCCCATGGTAAGATAGAAGGTAGCGATAGAAGCCCTTGAAGTTTGAGGCCAGCTAGCCTGGTGTACCGCAGCAGTGAAGAACAAAAGAGGCGCTCTTGATAGTAAGGCTCTATTGCTGAAGAAAGCACCCACACAATTCACCGAACAGAGAAAAGGTGAGCTGGTGCCTCCACAGACACTTCACCCCTTAGTAGGGATACCTACGCAGTGGTTAGGGCACTGGGGGATATGCCTCACACTACCAAAGGAGAACAGTAAACACTAACCCAGCTATAACCCTTAAATCTACGATGGTGACTGTATGCAAGGTGCACTAGTACAATATAGTGTCAGAAAGCTTATGGGACTAACCAACCAATATCTGATTGGATTTAAGGACTGCTCCATGAGATAGAGCCCATATCATAGACTGTTTGGACGATGAAGAACTGACACTAGGGGTCAGGACCTAGGGAGAAATCAAATACTATTGTTCTGCAGGAACATAGCAACAAAATGACTTCTAATGAGGTCATTCTGCTATATTCATAGATCCGTGTCAGGATCAGCCATCACCAGAAAAGCTTCCTCCTGTAGCAGATGGGAATAAATACAGAGACCCATAAGCAGAGAGTAAGAGACCCTGGAACACTGGTCCTAAATTGGATGTCTCCATCCATTCCTTCCCCCCTCAGGGTTCAGGAAGCACTGCAGAAAAGGAGGTAGAAAGATTGTAAGACCCTTCTGCTTTGGGCCAGTGCCCTGAGCAGACCTTGGGCGAGAACTCTGCAGCCAGTCCCACAACACCCAGAGGAAGCTCCACTCGCAGGTGCTCTAACACACCCAGGATCAGAAATGCTCTGAGTATATCTTGGGTACTAACTCCACAGCCAGTCCCACAACAACCAGAAGAAGCTCCAATCCCAGGTGCTCTAACATGCCCAGGATCCCAGGATCCCAGAAATTTGGTCACACCAGGATCTCAGGGTCCCAGAGGCAGCTTTACTCCCAGGAGCTCTGATACACCCAGGATCTCAGGATCACAGGGTCTCAGAATCATGGGATCACAGAGACAGCTGAACTCTGAGGAGTTCTGAAACAACTGGAATCCCAGGAAGGACAGACCCCAGTTATATATAGTGAGGGCAGGTAGCACTAGAGATAATCAGATGCTGGGAGGCAAGCATAAGAACACAAGCAACAGAAACCAAGGTTACTTGGCATCATCAGAACCCAATTCTCCCACAGTAGCAAATCCTGAATACACCATTATACCAGAGAAGCATGATTCAGACCTAAAATCACTTCTCATGATGGTGATAGAGAACTTTAAGAAGGACATGAATAACTCCCTTAAAGAAATACAGGAGAACACAGGTAAACAGCTAGAAGCCCTTAAAGAGGAAACACAAAAATCCTTTAAAGAATTACAGGAAAACACATTCAAACAGGAAAAGAAATTGAACAAAACCAAATAACAGGATCTAAAAATGGAAGTAGAAACAATAAAGAAATAACAAAGGAAGACAACCCTGGAGTTAGAAAATCTAGGAAAGGGATCAGGAGTCATAGATGCAAGCATCACCAACAGAATATAAGAAATAGAAGAGAGACTCTCAGGTGCAGAAGATACCATAGAAAACATTGATACCACAGTGAAAGAAAACACAAAAAGCAAAAGGCTCCTAACTCAGAACATCCAGGAAATCCAGGTCACAATGAAAAGACCAAACCCAAGGATAATAGATATAGAAGAGAGTGAAGATTCCCAATTTAAAGGACCAGTAAATATCTTCAACAAAATTATAAAAGAAAACTTTCCTAACCTAAAGAAAGAGATGCCCATGAACATACACGAAACCTAAAGAACTCCAAATAGATTGGACCAGAAAAGAAATTCCTCCCATCACATAATAATCAAAATACTAAATGCACTAAACAAAGAAAGAATATTAAAACCAGTAAGGGAAAAAGGTCAAGTGACATATAAAGGCAGAGGTATCACAATCACACCAGACTTCTCACCAGAGACTATGAAAGCCAGAAGATCCTGGACAGATGTCATACAGACCCTAAGAGAACACAATGCCAGCTCAGGCTATTATACCCACCAAAACTCTCAATTCCCAGAGAAGAAGAAACCAAGATATCCCATGACAAAACCAGTATTACACAATATCTTTCCATAAATCCAGCCCTACAAAGGATAATAGATGGAAAACACCAACACAAGGAGGGAAACTATGCCCTAGAAAAAGCAAGAAAGTAATCTTTCAACAAACCTAAAAGAAGACAGCTCCATGAAGAGAATCCCATCTCTAATAACAAAAATAACAGGAAGCAACAATCACTATTCCTTAATATCTATGAACATCAATGGACTCAATTCCCCCCAAAAAGACATAGACTAACAGACTAGATAGGTAAACAGGACCCAGCATTTTGNTTCACACTCTTAATCCCTGAATCATCTCTCCAGCCCTGAGAATCACCTCTTTGATCATGGTCCATAGCTATTTCATGGCTTAACCCTTTAAAATGAAAAGTCTAAACCTGGACCTGATGCCCTTAAGTGTGGCATGTAATTTATTCAAAACCAAACCCAACTGTTTAAAACATACAGTTTAAAAAACTGTATATAGCAAAGTAAGAGACCATTATTCCATACCAGATTGCTTTCATACAAAACTTAACAACACATTAACTGAAAGTTGCAAGGTTGGGCATCTCTGTTCTTATCCACAGTCTTGGAAATTAAAAGAAGTTGGGAAACCAGCTGGCCCTGAATCTTAGAACATTGCCCAAGTTCACAATGGCATCTAATAGATGGCCAGGTCATGCACATCCATCATCCTCCAAAGACAGGCATTCTGATCCAGAGATAGAATGGTTAAAGATACAAGAAACTGATTACAGTATTTTCACAATTTAACTTCAGTCTTATCATTATAAAAATCATATCCCATAATAAGAACAGAAGAATTGAAAATTTTGGTTCAAATCTGCTTAGATGTATCCTCTGAAAGGTCAAGACTTTGTAGGCTCCATTTATGACTTAGTTCCATTTGAGTGCTAAAAGCAAATAGGAGACCAGTATAGTTCATTGACCACAAGTGTGGTTTGTCTTAAAAAAGTATTTTTAAAATTACATTAGCTATATCTAATGCCTTTTCATGAATCCTTTTATACATTTCTCAAGAGGCCTTAAAAACATTGAGAAGGCATTTTGTTCAGGTTAGAAAAATTTCTATGCAGTTCTGTTATGCTGCTCACTATCCAGGGATCCCGGAATATCCCACCACTAGCTGATCCAGTAATTAACTCTTCCATGTGGGCTCTCTTAGGATCAGCCCTAGCTTTCAAATGGGGTCAAAGTAAGAAAGCTGAGAGGTTTTTTTTTTGTTTTGTTTTGTTTTAATAAATAACCATTCTTTTATCGCCCCAACCCCCAGTGTCTCTCGGTATGCAACCCAGTCAAGGAAAGCTGCCAGTGGGGAGGCCAGGGCAGAACTATCAGCAAGGCTGTCAGTCATCTACTCCCTTACACAGCTGAGACTGGACCCTTAGGAGTGGTCAGGAGGAGACAAGGATGTTTTCATGGCGTTATTTTATGACTGAGGCTAGGACAGAAACACTTTCATATCCAAAATCTATAACATTATTGAGGCCGTGACTTTGCTTGACTACAAAAATGAATGAATAGCTGGCCATGGAGGGACATACCTATATTCCCAGCACTTGGGAGGCTAGGGTAGGGGATTGCTATGATTTTGAGGCTAGCTTGGGATATGTAGAGAAATAAATAATAACAAAACAATGAATCAGTGTCCAATAAAAACAGCAACAAAACCCCAAGAGACACCTATGATTTGAGCATTTAGTCACTGTCTCTGTACCCATTACCAACCTCCCAAACCCTGGGAACCCCTGTCTTCTGAACACTTAGGCCATGGCTCCTGGCTGGCCTCCTGGATTTGGAGTCAGAATTAGAGGGTTAGAATTTTCAGATTCTGCTTTCTGTGGAAAAAGAGAGATCAGAGATTACATGGCCACCAGCCTATCTGAGCCTTCCTAGAAGCCCTGCCTGACATGATTACTTCTGGGCTCAAGCACATAGCCCTGTGCATCCCAAGCCTAGGCTCAGCCCAGGAAGACAGTCGTATGCTCAGGGTCCTTTTAAGCCGGATCCTCTTTAGTTTTTCATCTGGCTGCTCACTTCTATCTTTATTCTGGATTGAGATAGAAAGTTTAGGTTGAACATTCCCAATGAGAAATGCTCTATGAACAGAACTTCAAGGCCAGTCTGTGCTATATACTGATACCTAATTTTAAAAATTAATAAATAAAATTAATTAAATAAAAATTTAAAATAAATTATAAAATAAAATGAAATAAAAATAAAATAAAAAAACAAATAATAGAAAAATGGAACCAAGCAAAAAACAGAGGCTTACCCACTAGAGATGTATGAAAGGTACTCTATATTAAATGGATGTTAAAAAAAAGCAAATACTTTTCATGAGAGTCTTTCAATTTTAAGATCCTTACAAATAGAAATACAAACAGAAAATTCAAGAGCTCTTCAACAGCTGCAGATGCATCATATTTTAAACATTAAAAATATGGGAAAACAATTGTGACCTTTAATTAGGAGTTGTATCTTTCTCTTGGAACTTAAAGCAAGTCATACCTCCACTGAATACCCTATTTCTCTGTCTCAGGAACTAGAGACATACTCAGCATTGGCCAATGGCTAGTGTCCTTCTTCTTTCTTCATTATTTTCTCCCTGCATAGCCCACTTCCCCTGTTTGGCTTAGAAATGTCTTTCTATCTCAGATGGGTGCCTGCCAATTCATGATCTATCACTAAAAGCCTATCAAATCTCTGACAGTTTAATCACAAATGTCAACTTGAAAGCTAGAATCACCTAGAAGGTAGGCTGCTGGCATACCTTTGCAGCAGTGTCTTGATTGAGCTAATTGAGATGGAAAGCTCTGCCCACTGTGGGTGACACCATTCCCTGGGCTGAAATCCTCATATATAAAAAGGACAAAGAGAGCCAAGCATCAGCATTCATTGCTCTCTGCTTCTTGATTATGAATACAATGTGACCTACTGCCATGACTTCCCCACCATGATGTCCAAACATGGACAAACAAACAGACTCCTTTAAGTTGCCTTTTTCAGAGTATCTTATTACACCAAAAGGAAAGTAACATCATCAAATTCAATTTGTCAAAAACTCGTTTTCTAGCACAAGAAAGGTAACATAGCCAATAGTTAAATACCAAAATCAAAGCAGTATGAAAACAAAAGGACTTTCAGATAATTAGGTAACAATAATTTAAGTGTACTCAAATTTTTACATCTCCCAGGAAAACAATTTTAACTCTTGTCTAAGGTAAGAAGTCAGTTTAGGACCTTACATTTTAATATACATCCATGCCATGGCCAAAGTGTTTACACTGATGGGGGCTGAGAAAAGCTCTAGCCAGCTTGAGCCAGGAAATGGACACCCCTAGGCTTTAGCTGGGAGCAGCTCACCTGAGTCACACACAGTCGCAATGTCACCTGATGTTTCACTGGCAGAGACAGCCGTCACAGGGCTTTTGTGTCCGGCCAAACTTTGTACATAGCATAGCCTAAAAAGACATGAGTTTGCATATTCAGTCATACAGAGGATTACAGTATTTTGTTTCCTATCCTCAATATGTATAACTCTTCTTCTAAGGTATTTGACTTCTGACTTTACAAAGACTACAGAGCTACTCTTACTACCTTTAAGTATGTGCTTCATGTCTAAATTGACAAAATAATGACATGATTTTAGTGTATTTATTATATACTGTAAAATATGTAATATTTCAAGGAACATGTCTGGATAAGAGTTTTCTGTACCTGTTCAGGTCCCACACTATGCAGGTCCCATCTCTGCTCACGCTTATCATCACGCTATATGGCTTGCACACACATAAGCTGGTTATCTCTTCTGTGTGTCCATAGAGATGCATCTGACTCTCCATTTCAATTTCTGAGGGCTGGAATTTGAATATTAAGAGAAGTATGAGATAAAAACACATACAAGATAATATGCAGTTTTTCAAAATGAAACACAACTGTGTCTCAGCATTCTTGTCTGATCATTTTTCAATCCTATTTAACTTTTTAAAATCTTAAGTTAATAAAGAATTATAATAATTTAAACTGCTCAATTTTAGTAACTTGCATTTCTTTTTATTTGTATTTGTTCTTGTTCAGTCTTTGTTCAAAGGCACATACATTTTTATTGTTTGCAGTATTGCTATACAAATACATTTCTATTTTGTATTTTGAATTTTCTACTTTTGATATTATCTTTAATGGTATGTGACACTCGATACAATTATCATAGTTGACCTTTTGCTGATATTTAAAACTATTTTCAAGTTATATATAGTGCCATAAAATGTGTGTTCCTCTCCTCAGTTTGACAATTACAAATACTGTGCTACTTCTCAAAGACTACAGATGGACTTTCTAAAACCAACTATGTCTGAAGGCCACATGGCCGTGACCTGCTTTTTTATTGGTGCATTTACTCTCATTAGCATTTTAGATTTTCCCATGCTGTACTCTGGTACAGAAATAGGGGCTGGCTCACCCCTTCTTGAATAAAAAGTTCTAGGATCCCCGGATGGCTCCTAAGTGTCCCTTTCTGCCCCTGTATGGAACATCTTGTAGAAGGTAAGTCTCCTGTCTGCACCCACAGCTGGGCTCCACTCAAGAGGTAGCCAAGAACATCTGTGTGTGTGGAAGCTGCACCTGAGTTGAGCTCCCTATCGAGTTCAGCAGGTATAGGTACCTGATGCCAAGCTTATGTACTGGATGATCTGAATTCAATCCCCAGAACCCATACATGACTGACTGAAGGAACAAACTCAATCCAATATGACGTTTTCTGAGCTCCACATGTGCATCATGAAAAAGCCCAAATGCAAAGCAGATAATGACTCAAAATATTATCTGCCTCTGAAGCAAAAATAAGACCTTTTAAATTATTTTATTTATGTATTTATTTATTTATTTTCAAAATTCTTCATCACTCTTAGTAAACCTAAATCTAATGAGTTAGGAATGTGACCTTCCATTTTCTAAGAGCTAGAAAAGGGAAGGACTAACACATGTTTTAAGTTAGCCTTAAGCAAGGATATCTCACATCATCTAGGCTTTCCTCAATGACATAAAGGTCCTACCATGTGACAGTGAGCCAGGACCTACCGTGCTGCTGGTGAGCCTGTTGGTATAGGCTGTGATGACACCACACTTGCTCCCAGTGAAGAGCTGACAACTGTCAGGCACCCAGGCACAACTGGTCACCTTTGAAAGGACAAATCAAAGACAAGTATGTGTTCAAAAAGACGGGTAAGAGATAATTCTCATTTCTGAGAACTTCTCACAAAAAACATGATCACAAGCTTCCAGGTAAACATTTTACTTGATATGATCAGAGCAGAAGCATACATAGCCATAGTACTTTTAACAATTTATAGCCCAAATCTTTAATAATTGTTTCCAGATTACAAGGTTTTAAAAGCAACAGTGTATAATGTTATACACTTTTCAGTTATGTATTTGTTTATTGACTTTTAATTTCATTAGAGCTAGATTATCTCTGCAATCCCTCCTACACTTGTCAGCAGCCACTCACTGCGGGCTCCTGGGATAAGTATGTGTGTCTGTCTGTCTCATAATTTTATTTTTATACACATTCGTGGCTTAGAAATTTAACAAAATAATACAGGATCGATCAAACCTTGAGTGTCAATGTGTGAGGGGTTCAAACATTAATGTACTGGTCTTCTGTTCTGAAATAGGGTCTAAATATGTATCCCAGGTTGTCTTGGAACTGAAGATTCTCAAGTCTAAGCTTCTTAAGTGTTGGAAGCCACCAAGCTGGGCTACTAGTTTTTACTTATGTTCATCCTCTTTCTGTTTTTCTGTAGGGAAGCAGTGTGTAAGTAAAAATAGGTATCATGCTAACAGTTGTAAATGTTGTTAAAAATATAAGGGAAGATAAAGATGAAGAATTACTCTTTTGTTACAAAATTCTTCATTCTTACACATGGGAGTACCATTCAAGCTTGGCTCAGCTCTCCACGGGGCCTCAGAGCCTCTACTTGACAGTAGTTGATGCCATGCACCACATCTAAAGAACTGACCTCCACCCTGTCATGACTATAACTATCACCATATTTGCGGAGGGAGGATATATTACACATCTAACTCCCACTCTGAGTTCTTTCCCCTTGTAATTCATGATAATTCCATGAAGAAGGCAGCAAGGAACACACTGATTTTGGAGTATGTTTTTGTCTTTCCACTGATTTTTCAGACTCATTTGCAATTTAATTACACTGCCAGCTCTCTTATGATTCATCATCACCTGCTTGTGTTGGATACATATTTTTATTTGCATAAAATGCCCCAATATGATTCAAAACAAAACAAAAAAATCTTATCAGCGTTTGTAATAAGATTGCTTTTCACAGTCCCTTTATCCTCTGGACAAGCCCAGTAACAAATGACTTAGAAAACATGGCATGGCCGTTGCTGCTTTTGCTGCCAGCCATTCCTGGGGTAGGTACCCAGCTTCTAGGATTCCAGGGTGGGAACATGTCAGCACACATGAACAGGTAGTGGGTGTTTCACAGGCAAGGGAAGAGAAGTCAGACAATGGTCAGAAAGCTCTCTGTGAAAAGGTGGACAGAGACAAAAGGTGGTTGTGTGTTTAATCCAGAGCCTTAGATGGCTGCAGCAGTACCATGTGTCTATTGGATATGCATAGCACACAAATTTTATAAACATCAGCAACATCTTCATAACAGCCTTTTTAGGCATCAACGTAAACTGGATAAACACAGTTTTAAAGAGGTGGAAAGACAACTCTAGTTTAGAGAGGCCAAGTTATCTGTCAAAGTCAGTGACTATCTAGCTCCTGGTAGCTCAACACAGCTCCAGGATATGAGATCAGTGTATTCTTGCTTCATCAGGTGCTTGGTTATTTAGGAAAAACAAGCTAACAAAGATGATACTATGGTTACAGAAAATGACCTAGTTGCAAAGCCAAATGGACCCAGGATGAAAGCAGCTCATTTGCTGAAACATTGGCAAGCTCTCCCAATGAGGAAATAGGCAAAAATCAAACCGTGGGACCTAATCAGATGACCAGGGATTATGACATCTAGAAGCACTGCAAATAGCAACTTCTGGGCTGACATTTAAGTAGACCAGTGTCAGCTAGATCCTTCCTTCCCTCCCTCCCTTCCTTCCTCCCTTCCTCCCTTCCTTCCTTCCTTCCTTCCTTCCTTCCTTCCTTCCTTCCTTCCTTCCTTCCTTCCTTCCTTCCTTCCCAAGACATGGAACTTAATCAGCATACAGTTCTTAGACCTAAGCTTACCTGGTGCTGCTGTGAACTCTGTATGAAGTTGATTGGTGGCTCACTCTGCTTACTTTTCAACCGTAAGATGTTGTCAGCATATCCCCAGCTTAGGATAGCAGACCACTGAATATCTGTGCTGTTCATGCTTCTTACACCTCAACAGAAGGGAAAACCAAGTATCTAGTTGTCAGTATAGTATCATATAACACCTCAGACAACAGCAAGTTAAAGGCTGACATTTATAAAGCAGAATATACACTCTTTTCAGGCAATATATCCTTATCTGCCTGAGATAGAATAATCTTAGTTTTAGTCCTAAGAGTGGAATTATCTTCTCAGATAAATTTTTATAAAGACAACAATAATAAAGCTTACTCTATTCGTGCTCTGAGATTCTTTTTCTTTAAAAGTGAAACATGACCTAAATACTTATTAAGTAAAGTTCTCGATATCTAGTGCTGAGTAGTCAGTATGAACAACGTTGAACACTAGAAGTAAACTCTGCTGGGGAGAAGCCATCCTTTCCTGAGCTATAGATTCACTTTGGTTAGCTGTAGGATCTGGCACCGCAGACTGTCTCTCAAGAGGGCTTTGGTCTTTTCTCTGTCTTTAATAGCACAGTATTATGCCATTTTTAGTATAAAGACTTGGACATTCTGTGTTCTTTCTCAGGACTTTCTGTTGTCTATACATGTGCTATTACAGAAAGAAGATACACAATAAATAAACAGTTCTTAGATGAATTAGCAGCACATTGAAAATACAATTTGGAGGGTTTTTTGTTTGTTTGTTTTGTTTTTTTAACAGTCAAATGTAGGCATCAGTTTTACAACAAAAGAACTGAGAATATGGTCACAAAATACAAGCTCCACTACAAATGAGCTTCTATAAGGAGCCAATTGTCATGAGTCTGAGAATGCTCAGTGTATCAAGCTGATATACAGGACCTAAGAGTGGGAATACCTTCGTTTTCACTGGGGGTGTTCTGCCTGGGACTTACTTAATTTAGAACTAAAGATCACATGTGGTTGATGATCAATTAATTGGACTTATTTTCCTTTGTTGTTTTAGAGAGAGAAACTTTATCTAATGAACAGTGAATTTTGAGAAGGAGCTTGTGAGAAAATTGCAGTTTAGCTCTAGAGGTTCATAAGGTGCCGTGAATGGAACAAAGTATACTTGGTAGGAAAACCTTCAGGCAGTCTGGGGCACAGTTCCCAAGAAAGTGGACTATTGATCTTATGATGATTATGCATACCTCGTGCAGCTGTCTATTATAGAAAACCACTCAGAGCCATGCTATTTACATATTAGCACTTAACACATCCAGTTGCAATAGGGATTCTCAACACTCATCTGCAAGGTGTAGTCAGTTGTCAATCACTGCTCTCCGTGATGCTTCTGCGGTGCTTCCTATTATGGTTTAGGTCAAAGTGGTGAACAATGACAATACTTGGTCCAGGATGGTTAAAGCCTAATAGATTCGTGTAAGTATTAATGCTTATAATGATCCAGGCCCTACACTAATCATTTTCATGCACTACTTTGAGTCTTCACAATAAATCACACTGGGAAGGAAGTCATTGGGTATTCCTATTTTTAAAAAAGATTTATTTATTTATTATATTTACTGTACACTGTAGCTGTCCTCAGATACTCCAGAAGAAGGCATCAGATTTCGTTATGGATGGTTGTGAGCCACCATGTGGTTGCTGGGATTTGAACTCTGGACCTTTGGAAGAGCAGTCGGTGCTCTTAACCACTGAGCCATCTCTCCAGCCCCCGGTATTCCTATTTTTTAATAGATCAAAACCAGTATCTAGAAGGCCTCAAGTAACATTCTCAAGGCCACACACATAGTAAAAAGCAGAGCTTGGATACAAATAAGGAACTATGCTTCTAGAGGTTACAGTGTAAGTACTTCTGTACACACACCTAGATTGATTAACCCCAAGCCCATTCTGTAACTGAGAAGTTGCAGAATGAACATGGCTCTCAAGGTACATTAAGGGCCTGAGACTTAGTGATAAAATGCAATAGGTTGAGAATTGTATGAGGCACATTTAAATCCTATAGTCCTGAGTGATAAGGGTGCTGACCGAGGAAGCTTAAAAGAGGACCACAGACCATAGGCGAGTCTTCAGCAACCTTGCATGAACAGGAGTATCCTCAGCCATTCCTTTTCACCTTAGGCCAAGCAGAAGAGCCTCCACACTAAAGAATGTTAGCAGGAAGGACAGAGGGACTGATAAGTGGAAAATGCCCTCAGTTCTCCAGTGTCTGGGTGACACTTGAAATATGAAATGATCCATACCACATTGTCCTTTTCCATACTGCATGGCTGCTAAGCTGGAGCAGGGAACCAGAAGAGCTGCCTTTAGGACATGTGTTTATACTTATCACTCTCTGGGTGTGTTTAAACCTACAGGTGCATCCACTAGAGCACCAGATCTGTCTGCTAAGTGCATATGCCCATCCTGGGGATTGAGAGTTAGAATGTGTATGTTTCTATCAGACTGACAATGCTGTCATCCCTGGAACACAGGCATTTGTTCTCAATTCCCTCAAACTCCTTTCATTCTAAATGGCACTACTGCATTTAATTCTCACTTTTTAATGTACTACACTTTCATGCCTAGCTTGCCTAAGTAACCACAATTCTGAACAGAGCTTTTCACCAAAGACTGTGCAACTTCAGAAGTCAAATAAGGCGGTGTCCAGGTGAGCTAGTGACAGTTAGATCTTAGAAGAGACTCCCAGTCTGATCCTCACTGTGGTTCACATTACCTTGCTCCTTGCTGTAGGTCATCAGAAGACAGAAGTTTCGGGATAAACCACAAATGGCTCTGGTGGGCAGTGCCTGCAGGGAGCCAAATCTTTCTCCATGGGGCTGGCTGAAGCAGACCACAGGTACTGGAGCACTGGGGGAACCTACGTACTCCCCCCACTTCAAGCCTTTTATCCATGACAAAGGGCTCTAAAACCAAAGAAATTAAAGAATAAAAAAGAAAACCTTATAAATAAAAGGTTATAAGGTTATTAATTACACTATAAATTCTAAACAGAAGATAATTAGATTATAAACTCTTTGAGAGAATTATGCTATGTATTTTACTTCTCCATGTTTACCATATAAAAACATTTGCTTCTTATTTGATTTTTGTTCAGTGGTTTTGACTTAGCTTGAATGGAATTCAAATTTGAAATTTAAGTAAAGAAAACAAAATTTAACTAGACATTTCTTTTAGGCTTGCTAAAATATCTAAAGTTGGTGACAAGCCAACTTTAGATATTCTGTACATATGACAGAAATAAAGATTGGGCACAGAAGATCTCACTCAGCTACAAGCTTTGGAACCAGGGACCCTTGTTTGATGTATGTCTAGACCACAGCAGTTTCTCAGTGGATGTTCAGAGTTTATTAATGGAGTATACTGAGAAGGCTAGAATACTCAGCGATCCAGAGAATACAAGTAAATCCTAGAGAAGACAGGGTTGTCCAATGAGAACAAAGGAAGAGATGGGCTTGAGGAGCAGCAGGCTGTGAACATGAAATGGTGAGAGAAGACTGTAGCCAGGATGGCCACACACTTGCCATGAACAGACACCAAAACCCTTCCTCCATCCAAGTAAAAACAACTGTCAAGACGAAAATCCAGGAAGGACAGAAAACAGCCCTCAGTGGGTAAACTCTATTAATATCTTTTTAATAGACTTCCTCTGTTTTAAACGTTTAAAAGTTTAGTTTTCTATTTTCAAATTACAGAGAAAATGCTACACAAATCTAATGAAGATAACACATTAAACAAATTCCAGTTGTTTCCATAAAAACAACAAAACTTTTCACTGTACTTTGCTTATCTCATTTTTCCATCTGAATGAAGAAACAGGGACTGGTGACCTACATACTATTGTTTAAAACACATGACAGTCAGCGCTCTATTTCTTCTTATTTAGACCACGTAGGGGACAGAGTAATATGCAGTGTTAAGTGGCATGTCAGAGAAGGCTGAGCAGCAGGGCTGCTCCTGTGGGAAAAGGGAGGCTAACACAGGTATTTTGAGAACAAGTTTTCTTTTGAAAGCCGTCAGCCTATGTATACTGATGTTGGACTTAAGTTATGACTGGTCATTCATAATCCCTTGCCTAAAAATTTCTCTCATATGAATTACAGAGTTTAGGTTTTTTTGAGTTATATACAAAGCTAACCATTTTTGAGGTATACACAATCACTGACCACTGAAAAATGGCTAAGTGTTTTATATTGTACTGTATGCATAAAAGAAGAGTGACTTTTCTAAGTCTTGCTCAGACAGACAGATCTGACTGAAGTTCATATAAGTGCAGCTGGGCTGTGTCTCCACCTTTTTCAGCACAGCATTGCTGATGTATGTCAGAGCTGGTGGAGCTGCCACCTGAAGGCTATGGTTAAGCACTGTATGGGAGGTCCCACTGTGGTTCAAGCAAAGAAAAGCTGTGGCATATGCCAAGAGCCATCAGGGAGAAGCTAAGAACTAGCAGGTGATCTTCCTGAGATGGTTCTGCCAGGGACCGTTAAGGTTAATGATAGATTTGTTTCTCTAGCCAACACTGAGAAGATTAGATTTTAGGAAAGATTCCTGCTATTAATATGCTTTTCCTGTTATTAAATATATAAAACAATCACTAGGCATTATCCCGTCCTTTTGAACAGATCTCTGCAGAGCAATTAAAATGTACTGTCTTATAGTGATGCTATATAGACAGATATTTTTTAAATTCTTAATGATGATTTTATCAGAATTCCTAAAATTATATTAGTAATTATTAAGTTCTTTTATAATAGGACTGATATTAAGTCTTCTTTGCAATGAGAACTCTGCAAATATTTTATGAATTAATTGCTTCTGAGATAGCAAGCAGGAATCTATAACTTAGAGCACATTTCAAGAGGTTGTAAAACTATTAACCTAAGGTCATAAAAAGGGAACTAAAGATTTGCTATAGGTACAAGGACAGAAGATAAAATATTGACTATGTTTATCTATATGAAACTTTACTAAAAACTTAGTCACAAATATATGGTTTTTAGTTTTCAGTGACAGATGATGAATGTTTAGCCAGATAATTACTCTTAATGGATATGCATGTAAACATTCTTTGTTGTAAACTTCTTATTCAATTTATGATTTGAATTTATGTTTGAATTTCTAGTGAACTTTTGCAAAAATGGGAAGCTTGGTAAAGCCATGTGATCTATTCTCCTAGAACAGGTACAAAAGCCTAGAAAAGATTACATTGGCAGACATAGCACTTGGAACATAACACTGGGAATAAAAGCACTGGGAGTAAGGCATTGGGGGCAAGGCATCGTTATATCAGAGCAGGAGGAGAGAGCACCATTAGAAGGAGAATGCAGAGTGGAATAACTTAGAAATTATAAGGCAACTTAAAAAAAATTAAGAGACCAATATGCAGAATGTAGAGGGAAAGAGAAAACAAGAAGAAGCTGTAGAGAGAGCAGAAGGAGCAGGCAGGCTTTGTCTTACTAAAGAGAACAAAGCTTTCTTCTTACAGATTTGGGTTCGATTCACTTAGTAATAAAAGGGTAGAAGCTTTTTCTTTCCCTATGTAATAAAGATTGGAGCTCGTTTTTCATCCACAATGAGTGAGTTCTTTCTGCACTGATACTTGGTCTTTCACTCCATATACATATGTAAGTATGGATGTGTGTGTAGGTGTGTAATTATGAGATAAGTATGTAGCTGGGCACAACTGGTTTGAATAGATATATATAAATATGTAAGCATGAATCTGTATTTGAATTTATGTGAGTTTATCCATATTTGCTTGTGTAAAAGTTTTTCCTTCTGTGAACATGACTCTCTTCTCCTGGTTCAATAGAAGTTCGTTGCTCCCCTACCCTGACCCTGACAAGCAAGAGGTATCTGGAAAAGAGAGAAAAGGCTCTGGCAATTAATCCTGTACTTAATTTGCTGCTGCTTTACGATGAGGTGCTAAACGGCAGAGACTGCAGGTTTTGGTCTCAGAGGAATTCAGACAGGTAGGTCAGTTACCTTAGCAAAGATAGGTAAATGATTTATTATTAAACAGCAGCCCTAAATATCTCACTAGACCACATCTTGCCCCCACTGACCAAGAAAGAAGACCCACTGGAGCCAGCCCCCAGCAGGCATAAATACCACTGTACATCTCAGAGAAGAAAGAGCAAGCCAAACTCTAAAGCTGCCTGAGTAGTGACTCATTTAGTAAAATAGAGGATGCCCACTGTATGCCAAGCATGTTCTGAGGAACTGCAAACACAGTAATGAGCAAGTCAGACAACACCCTTTCTAATGCTGTTGCATTCAGATAGGCTGGAGAGACAGACTAAACAAGAACTTAAGTGTATATTAGGCATGAAAGTGTTATAAAGCAAAACTGAGAAGATTGAGAACAATGGAGATGCTGGCTTATATATGGCATCAGGGAAGACTCTCAGAGGAGGGGTTCTCTGAACAGAGGCCTTATTGAAATGAGAGAGCCAAATGGGTGTATGTGGGGATGAGTCAGTGGAGGGTACAGTTAATGTGACGGTCCTATAGTGGGAATGAGGCAGGCTGGGACTCACTGTCAGCAGGCAGACTGCCTAATGCTTTTACATACATCATCTTTAAACAGCTAAATAGCACTGAGCATAGACTCTAGCACTAGGAGAAGAAGGCAATTCAGAGCAAGGGAGAATCTTCAGCTTTAAACTGCTCTGGGCTACACAGTGAGACCCTGTTTCAAAAACCAAAATCACCCAAACAAACCCATAAAACCAACATCTTACTCATTAATTAGCAATAAGTATAGTTGTAAATTAAATGGAATTTATTACATTTCAGGAATATATTGTTATATTGTTCTGACATGTTAAAAATATATTATAGTTAAAAATAGCAACTCTGGTAATGGCTAATAAGACTTTAAAACCACAAAGTAAAAATCCAGATTTCCACTACAAAATTCAATATTGGAGACTTGGTTTTAATAGAATACCACTATTAATATATATCTTTAGGTTGACTCTATTAATTGGATGGGTTCTGTTTGCATTTAAAATGCAAAACTCACACATGTGAGCTGTTGTATGAAAAATTTGCATCTATAGTTATAAGATATTTAAGCACTATCCTAACCAAAACCATTATCAAAACAAGGTCTGTGAAAACTCCTCCCCGACAGTGGAGCACATCAGTGCACTTGAGGCATTCTGCTTTGATGGATGCTCAAGGTCTCTTCCCTTCCCTTTCTATTTTCAGTGGCTCCCTTCTATAAACACTTTGCAACATTCAAAAATTTACGTTCTAGTATTTTATGCTACATATGGTGAACATAAATGAAGGCTAAGATTCTTTTTCCTTTTAAGTTCTGCTTGCTTTAGTTTTCAATTGTAAAGAAAAATTATGCTCACTTTCTATTTTTAGAGACAATATTTCCCATTTCTATAATCTGGGGAGGTACCTCTTGTTAGTGCTTTTGGTTAATGATGGCCATCAGACCCAGCTGTGCCACTTACATAGTTACCAGCTGGCCCCTTTATTAGCACAATCCTATTTAGAAGTCTGCTTGGTGAGGCTTCCCCTGGTAATAACCCTTCTGTGCAGTGGAGGACAGCTGCTGTCTGTCCTAATCAATGCTTCTTTTCCCTGGACTTGCAAGGAATGCACTCCATATCACTGATGCAGCCAGCATTCACTGTACTCACAGGCCATTGCTCTAGCTGCCCCTACTTGCTGGTACCTTACCCTGGTGTCGCTAGGACTACACTATTCATGTCTGTATCCCCATAGCTACGTGAGGGTCATGGCAGGAGTTCAATCAACTTTTGCTGAATTTTACTGAAATCAAAGTAACATACCGGGTGAGTGACTTCCTTGACTGGTTCTCGGGTCTCTCTGAAAGCGAACTGTACTAACAAGCCAACAGCTGCTGGAAGCTCTCCTTCGATGTTAAGCTTGGCTCCAGGTCGGCTGGCATGGGCTGTGTGGAACAACTGACGGGGCGTCTGCCCATAGGTTTTTATCATGGTTTCTAAAGCCCGTCTCTGCACTGGATCTTCAACTGCAGAGACATCCATTCCAAAATATGTCTGTAGAGAAGACAGTCCAAGAACATGACATAAGCAGTGTAATGGTAGAATTAATCACAATGCTGAAAAGAAAACAACTTGTTTCAATCTTTAGGTAATGGGTACTCTATTTTGAGTGCAAATGATTTAAAATTGTTTCTGATGAGATGATCTTAGCCTTACTGGTCTTATTAGGATCAGACAGTAATAACAAACATTTCTGAATGTGAACAAAATAATATATTTTTTCTGACTGACATTAATTAGGTGTATTTATAAAACATTTCAAACTTAAAGGCCTGACACTGTCATAGAAGATGTCAGGTAGATTGCTTGCCCAAAGTAATACATGAAAAAAGGCAAAAGTGAAGTTATACCACAACGTAGGTAAGTGAGGTCATCATGACAGCCCACAGTGAATAAGAAAAAGCATCAAGGAAGGTTCCAGGGTGAGTTACTGAAATGGCATGTTCCTTCTTGGCACTGCCTCTGAGAAGCTGTTCTATGTGCCCTGTGCACTTATCTATTCTAAGCTATTATTGTTAGTGCTGTGCATGCCCCTCCCTGTGGATGGTCCAGGTTTTAGCATTTAATCAGTTAAGCAATCTTCACATGTGTATCTAGATAGAACATTCTTTTAAGTGTCAAAATAAAATTTCCAAGGCACTTCAGAAGTTAAATAACCTTTAAGGTTACTGCACATTTTAGAATACTAAAGGCTCAAAGACTTGGTGAAAAAAAAAATCCAGCTAGATGAATTACCTTGTATGTTTTAGTATCTAGATAAATTTTAAACAAAATTACTGAAAAGATAATGTGAAATTATGTGCACAGAACAGGGTTACTAAGGTTAATATTTAAA
This sequence comes from Mus minutoides, assembly GCA_902729485.2. Lineage (NCBI taxonomy): Eukaryota > Metazoa > Chordata > Mammalia > Rodentia > Muridae > Mus > Mus minutoides. The sequence goes on along the minus strand of LR749494.1, from coordinate 3,533,096 downwards.
TTCACAATTGCTCTAAATGTTATGTTTCAGGATAAATAATGAATGCAGCTCAGAAATTATACCTAGACCTTTGCCTTTATTTCATGCTTGATGGTACTCAGAACATGCTACTTAAAACATGATGCCTACATATATGGAGTGTTCTGAGCTGAAGAACGAATGTAAGGAAGGACTTGCTCTTCCCCTGCAGCTGTTCAGAAAACCTAGAATGAGCTTTCTGACCATATTCTGAAGCAGGTCGCTAGCACCACATGTTCTTCCATGGAGGAAAAGAGCAGCCTCATATCTGAAGACTGACAAAGGCACATGCAGATGCTGTGAGCCATTCACCTGCTTCCTCATATTGCTTTGATTTCGTCACAGACTCCATAACATTCCACCAGCTGTAGCATAAAATCTCAGTCTAAGCACTTGCTGGGAGTTTCCAGGCCCAAGGAAGGCTCTGGTCTCTGGTGTTATGAAAGTTTGTGCTAGGTGAGTCTTTATACTGTTCTCTTCTTAATCTCTGCTTTGTTGTGGAGTCCCAACAAGGAACCTAAGATGGGTAGAAGGAAATGGCATTTTTCCTCCTCGATTTACTACTTTTCTTGCAAAACTCTTATTTGTGAATCAAATGATAATGCTTTCCTCAAAATAAAAGTGTTCTCCTCTTCAAAGTCATCTTCTATTAGAGCCACCATAAAACTGTTGAATTCTCTTTTCTATGGATACCTGGAGGTATCCAAAAATAATTACGGAGAACAATAGACTACAAAGAGAATTTTATTTCTGGGCCACCGTTTTGGTATGTGTTTCTGCTATAAACAAGCTCAGAGGCAGGATTCCCTGTAAGGGTTTGGGGTGTACACATAGCTGTATTTGTTATAAATACTTTCAGATCTGTAACATCTACATAGATACCACTGCAGAGCAAGCCCATGGTTGATCAATTCACCTTGCTAAGTGGGAATCTGTGTATTATAGCTGGTCTGTTGGTCTGCACTGAGTAGCCAGCATGCAGAATGCAGAATACCTTTTTCTTTGTGCTCTGCTTCTTTGCCTCCTATTCCTTTAGATGTTTCCTTTCACCCATTCCACTGGAACTCTCCCAACACATGCAGTCAGTCCACCCAACCCACGTTCTTCCTGTGCTACTCACCCTAGTTACTTTTATGCCCAGAGAGCCTAGCATAATAAATGCTTCCTAGTCTATGCAGAAACATAAACAAATACATGTGTAAATAACAACTCTACTTCTAGGGATTAGAGACTATCTTAAATAGGGATAGCAGTAGCCACTGCAATCATGGAAAATGATACCTTATGACTGTACTATTTTTACAGACTATACTTAAGACTGTATTATTCAGGGGGGAAAGATTTAAAAAACAGGATTTATATTAAATTACTGGAATAATATGCAGGTGTAGAAAAAGTCTCAAAGGTGGTTTTGCTATTTATCTCTAGATGCTGAAAGCAAAGTTTATTTCTTGTATTTCTTCTTTTTGATAGTTATATTTTACATATTTTCTTTTTTCTTCCAATTTTTTATTAGGTATCTTCTTCATTTACATTTTAAATGCTACCCAGAAAGTCCGCTATACCCTCCCCTGTCCCCCGCTCTCCTACCCACCCACTCCCATTTCTGGGCCCTGGTGTTCCCCTGTACTGGGGCATATAAAGTTTGCAAGACCAAGAGGCCTCTCTTCCCAATGATGGCCAATTAGGCCATCTTCTGCTACATATGCAGCAAGAGACACAAGCTCTGGGGGTACTGGTTAGTTCATATTGTTGTTCCACCTATAGGGTTGCAGACCCCTTCAGCTCCTTGGGTACTTTCTCTAGCTCCTCCTTTGGGGGCCCTGTGTTCAATCCAATAGCTGACAGTGAGCATCCACTTCTGTATCAGGGACCTTTCAGGAAAATCTTGCTGGCATATGTAATAGTGTCTGCGTTTGGTGGCTGATTATGCCCCGGGTGGGGCAGTCTCTGGATGGTCCATCCTTTCGTCTCAGCTCCAAACTTTGTCTCTGTAACTCCTTCCATGGGTGTTTTGTTTCCAATTCTAAGTAGAGGCAAAGTGTCCAAACTTTGGTCTTAGTTCTTCTAGAGTTTCATGTGTTTTGCAAATTGTATCTTGGGTATTCTAAGTTTCTGGGCTAATATCCGCTTATCAGTGAGTGTATTTCATGTGTGTTCTTTTGTGATTGGGTTACCTCACTCAGGATGATATCCTCCAGATGCCTAAGAATTTCATGAATGCATTGTTTTTAATAGCTGAGTAGTACTCCATTGTGTAAATGTACCACGTTTTCTGTATCCATTCCTCTGTTGAGGGACATCTGGGTTCTTTCCAGCTTCTGGCTATTATAAATAAGGCTGCTATGAACATAGTGGAGCATGTGTCCTTATTACAAGTTGGAACTTCTTCTGGGTATATGCCCAGGAGAAGTATCGCTGGATCCTCTAGTAGTACTATGTCCAATTTTCTCAGGAACCGCTAGACTTATTTCTAGAGTGGTTGTACCAGCTTGCAATCCTACCAACAATGGAGGAGTGTTCTTCTTTCTCCACATCCTTGCCAGCATCTGCTGTCACACATGAATTTTTGATCTTAGCCACTCTGACTGGTATGAGGTGGAAATTCAGGGTTGTTTTGATTTGCATTTCCCTGATGATTAAGAATGTTGAACATTTTTTCAGGTGTTTACCAGCCATTTGATATTCCTCAGTTGAGAATTCTTTGTTTAGCTCTGTGCCCCCTTTTTAAAATGGGGTTATTTGATTTTCTGGAGTCCACCTTCTTGAGTTCTTTATATATATTAGATATTAGTCCCCTATCTGATTTAAGATTGGTAAATATTCTTTCCCAATCTGTTGGTGGCCTTTTTGTCTTATTGACAGTGACGTTCGCTTTACAGAAGCTTTGTAATTTTATGAGGTCCCGTTTGTTGATTCTCGATCTTACAGCACAAGCCATTGCTGTTTTATTCAGGAAATTTTCCCCTGTGTCCATATCTTTGAGGCTTTTCCCCACTTTCTCCTCTATAAGTTTTAGTGTCTCTGGTTTTATGTGGAGTTCCTTGATCCACTTAGACTTGACCTTAGTACAAGGAGATAAGAATGGATCAATTCGCATTCTTCTACATTATAACTGCCAATTGTGCCAGCTCCATTTGTTGAAAATGCTGCTTTTTTTTCCACTGGATGATTTTAACTCCCTTGTCAAAGATCAAGTGATCATAGGTGTGTGGGTTCATTTCTGAATTCATTTCTTCAATTCTATTCCATTGGTCTACCTATCTATAGCTATACCAGTACCATGCAGTTTTTATCACAATTGTTCTGTAGTACAGCTTGAGGTCAGGCATGGTGATACCCCCCAAAGAGTCTTTTATCATTAAGAGGTTTTGCTATTCTAGATATTTTGTTATTCCAGATGAATTTGCAAATTGCCCTTTCTAATTCATTGAAGAATTGAGTTGGAAGTTTGATGGAGATTGCATTCAATCTGTAGATTGCTTTCGGCAGGATAGCCATTTTTACTATATTGATTCTGCCAATGCATGAGCATGGGAGATCTTTCCATCTTCTGAGTTCTTCTTATATTTCTTTCTTCAGAGACTTGAAGTTCTAGTCATACAGATCTTTCACTTCCTTAGAGTCACACCAAGGTATTTTATATTATTTGTGACTATTGTGAAGGGTGTTGTTTCCCTAATTTCTTTCTCATCCTGTTTATCCTTTGTGTATAGAAAGGCCACTGATTTGTTTGAGTTAATTTTATATCCAGCTACTTCGCTGAAGCTGTTTATCAGGCTTAGGAGTTCTCTGGTGGAATCTTTAGGGTCACTTATATATACTATCATATCATCTGCAAATAGTGATATTTTGACTTCTTCTTTTCCAATTTGTATCCCCTTGATCTCCTTTTGTTATCTAATTGCTCTGGCTAGGACTTCAAGTACTATATTGAATAGGTAGGGAGAAAGTGGGCAGCCTTGTCTAGTCTCTGATTTTAGAGAGATTGCTTTGAGTTTCTCTCCATTTAGTTTGATGTTGGCTACTGGTTTGCTGTATATTGTTTTTATTATGTTTAGGTATGGGCCTTGAATTCCTGATCTTTCCAAGACTTTTATCATGAAAGGGTGTTGGATTTTGTCAAATGCTTTCTCTGCATCTAATGAGATGATCATATGGGTTTTTTTTCTTGAAGTTTGTTTATATAGTGGATTACATTGATGGATTTCCGTATATTAAACCATCCCTGCATCCCTGGAATGAAGCCTACTTGGTCATGATGGATGATTGTTTTGATGTTTTCTTAGATCAGTTAGTGAGAATTTTATTGAGTTTTTTTGCATGGATATTCATAAGGGAAATTGGTCTGAAGTTCTCTATCTTTGTTGTGTCTTTATGTGGTTTAGGTATCAGAGTAATTGTGGCTTCCTAGAATGAAGTGGGTAGAGTACCTTCTGTTTCTATTCTGTGGAATAGTTTGAGAAGAACTGGAATTAGGTATTCTTTGAAGGTCTGATAGAACTCTGCACTTAACCCATTTGGTCCTGGGCTTTTTTTGGTTGGGAGACTATTAATGACGCCTTCTATTTCTTTAGGGGATATAGGACTGTTTAGGTCATTAATCTGATCCTAATTTAACTTTGGTACCTGGTATCTGTCTAGAAATTTGTACATTTCATCCAGGTTTTCCAGTTTTGTTGAGTATAGCCTTTTGTAGAAGGATCTGATGGTATTTAGAATTTCCTCAGGATCTGTTGTTATGTCTCTCTTTTCATTTCTGATTTTGTTAATTAGGATGCTGTCCCTGTGCCCTCTAGTGAGTCTGGCTAAAGGTTTATCTATCTTGTTGCTTTTCTCAAAGAACCAGCTCCTGGTTTGGTTGATTCTTTAAAATAGTTATTTTTGTTTCCACTTGGTTGATTTTTGCCCCTGAATTTGATTACTTCCTGCGTGTACTCCTCTTGGGTGAATTTGCTTCCTTTTGTTCTAGAGTTTTTAGGTGTCCTATCAAGGTGCTAGCATATGCTTTCTCTAGTTTATTTTTGGAGGCACTCAGAGCTACGAGTTTTCCTCTTAGGACTGCTTTCATTGTGTCCCATAAGTTTGGGTATGTTGTGGCTTCATTTTCATTAAACTCTAAAAAGTCTTTAATTTCTTTATTTCTTCCTTGACCAAGGTATCATTGAAGAGAGTGTTGTTCCGTTTCCATGTGAATGTTGGCGATCTGTTATTTATGTTGTTACTGAAGATCAGCCTTAGTCCGTGATAGGATGTATGGGACAATTTTAATATTTCTGTATCTGTTGAGGCTTGTTTTGTGACCAATTATATGGTCAATTTTTGAGAAGGTACTATGAGGTGCTGAGAAGAAGGTATATCCTTTTGTTTTAGGATAAAATGTTCTGTAGGTATCTGTTAAATTCATTTGTTTCATAACTTCTGTTAGTTTCACTGTGTCTCTGTTTAGTTTCTGTTTCCAGGATCTGTCCATTGATGAGAGTGGGGTGTTGAAGTCTCCCACTATTATTTGTGTGAGGTGCAATGTGTGCTTTGAGCTTTACTAAAGTTTCTTTAATGAATGTGGTTGCCCTTGCATTTGGAGCATAGATATTCAGAGTTGAGAGTTCATCTTGGAAGATTTTACCTTTGATGAGTATGAAGTACCCCTCCTTGTCTTTTTTGATAACTTTGGGTTGGACGTCGATTTTATTCGATATTAGAATGGCTACACTCCAGCGTATTTCTTCAGACTGTTTGTTTGGAAAATTGTTTTCCAGCCTTTCACTCTGAAGTAGTGTCTGTCTTTTTCCTTGATATGGGTTTCCTGTAAGCAGCAAAATGTTGGGTCCTGTTTGTGTAGCCAGTCTGTTAGTTTATGTCTTTTTATTTGGGAATTGAGTCCATTGATATTAAGAGATATTAAGGAAAACTAATTGTTGCTTCCTGATATTTTTGTTGTTAGAGGTGGGATTCTGTTCTTGTGGCTGTCTTCTTTTAGGTTTGTTGAAGGACTACTTTCTTGCTTTTTCTAGGGCGTAGTTTCCGTCCTTGTATTGGTGTTTTTTTGTTATTATCCTTTGAAGGGCTGGATTCATGGAAAGATATTGTGTGAATTTGGTTTTGTCATAGAATACTTTGGATTCTCCATCTATGGTAATTGAGAGTTTTGGTGGGTATAGTAGCCTGGGCTGGTGTTTGTGTTCTCTTTGTGTCTGTATAACATCTGTCCAGGATTTTCTGGCTTTCATAGTCTCTGGTGAGAAGTCTGGAGTAATTCTAATAGGCCTGCCTTTATGTGTTACTTGACCTTTTTCCCTTACTGCTTTTAATATTCTGTCTTTATTTAGTGCATTTGTTGTTCTGATTATTATGTGTCAGAAGGAATTTCTTTTCTGGTCCAGTCTATTTGGAGTTCTGTACTCTTGTTGTATGTTCATGGGCATCTCTTTCTTTAGGTATGGGAAGTTTTCTATAATTTTGTTGAAAATATTTGCTGTCCCCTTAAGTTGAAAATCTTCATTCTCCTCTACTCCTATTATCCACAGGTTTGGTCTTCTCATTGTGTCCTAGATTTCCTGGATGTTTGAGTTAGAATCTTTTTGCATTTTGCATTTTCTTTGATTGTTGTGTCCATGTTCCCTATGGAATCTTTTGCACCTGAGATTTTCTCTTCCATCTCTTGTATTCTGTTGCTAATGCTCGCATCTATGGTTCCTCATTTCTTTCCTAGGAATTCTATCTCTAGAGTTGTCTCCCTTTGGATTTTCTTTATTGTTTCTACTTCCATTTTTAGATCCTGGATGGTTTTGTTCAATTCCATCACCTGTTTGGTAGTGTTTTCCTGTAACTTTCTAATGGATTTTTGTGTTTCCTCTTTAAAGGCTTCTAGCTATTTACCTGTATTTTCCTGTATTTCCTTCTTAAAGTCCTCCATTATCATCATGAGAAGTGACTTTAGATCCATGTCTTGCTTTTCTGGTGTGATGATGTATCCAGGACTTGCTATGGTGGGAGAGTTTGGTTCTGATGATGCCAAGTCACCTTGGTTTCTGTTGCTTCTGTTCTTATGCTTGTCTCCTGCCATCTGATTATCTCAAGTGCTTGCTGCTCTCAATATATCTCATTGGAGCCTATCTTTTGTACAATCCCAGTTGATTCAGGACTCCTCAGAGTCCAGCTTTCTCTGTGATCCTTTGATTGTGGGCTCCTGTGAACCTGAGATTCTGGGTGTGTCAGAGTTCTTGGCAGTCAAGCTCCTCTGAGACCCTGAAATACTGGTGTGACCCAGTTCCTGTTATCCTGGGATCGTGTTGTCCTAAGATCCTGGGTGTGTTATAGTGCCTGGAAATGGTGTCTCCTTTGAGGACCGTGGAGCTGTCTGGTGTGTTCAAAACCAAGGTAAACCAGAACTGATCAAAAGGAACCTGAGCTTCTAGTCAGGAAGGGCTCCAGTGTCCTTGTTTCTGCTGTCACAGGCCTGTCACAATTGGATTGGAACCGATGTTGTGATATGCTCACCAGTGATCCTAAGATAGTGTGTAGAGTCCTCTAGGGATCGTGGGGGTGTCTGCTGACTCCGTGCCCAAGGTGACCCGGTGCTGGCACCGACCAGAAGGCACATATTTTCTAATAAGGCAAATGTGCTGTCTCTATCATGAAGAAAATGTTGCTTTTCAAAAACTGTAACAGGCACTCAGAATAGTAGGCAGAAAAGAACTAACTCAGCCAGCTAGCCACTGTCTTTGGAGAACTCTGCTGCCTCCTTGGCTGGTGTGTGAAAGCTGAGATTTCAGGGTTGAACATTTCCTCGGTGACTCTGCCTATACTGTACAATGTGGTCCATGCTCAGCACCTGCACTCCTTCTGGGTCTGGAATTTCAGCACATCAGGCAGATGGTTTCTAAGTGACCATTCCTAAAGAGATACTGAGTTCTGAATCTCTAGAATCTCTAGACAGCTTTCCTGGCATAGACCACTTGAAATGTGTCATTAAGCTCCTGGCGGAAGTGAGCATGCTCTTTGTGGTTTAATAGAAGGAGTCAGGTGCATGTGCTCCGTGCTTCACCCAGACGTTGTTCACTGTTTATTTCCTTTGGTCAGTTATGCTTGGAATCCTTTACTGCCATAACTCAGAGCTGCAAACTGAGTCCATACATTTGTTTAGTAAATCACTAGATATGAAGTGGTCTTGGAGAATCCCTAGCTATAGCATCTAAGACACTTTTAAAGGGATGAAATACAAAACCTAAAAAAATCTTACATAAAAAAAAATTAAAAAAAAAAATCTTACATAATAGTAGTATAGCTTCGTGTAACTGTCTCTTTTGATGACTTGGGTATTTTAAGGAAATATCTTAACAGCCAACCCTAAAATATTCAGGTTCTAACTTACACACGTGTGTGCAGAGTCTTAAAAGAGTCACTTACAGCAGGATGGAAAACATTGATGGCTTGAACAGAAGCCTTTCCCTTTTGCTTGTAGCCAAACACTAAGTCGATCCAGTGACAGATGTTCTGGGACACATGGTCAGACTCTAGAGCTTGCCGGTGAATAAGGATGAACAGCCGAGGATCATTGCGTGCCCAGGGAGGAAGGTTGACGTGGTTAACCCGTTCACCATTCTGACGAACACCGAAGTCAAAACCTAAGGAGGATGAAAACACAATTCTTCACTCTGCTGATGCATGCCTCTTTTAGCCCACAGTGAGAAGAGCTCTGGAAAACAGGTAGCTGTGCAGTGTAACTCTTAATGGCAGCAGCAAGGTGAAACGCCCAACAGTAAGAATGAACTGTTCACCTTCTTTCTGTATCAATAGGGACAGGACAGATGCTAAGTTAATTCATTCTGGGACTTTCAACTTTGATCACTTTCTAACAGGAGAGAGAAAAAGCAGGAAATCTGTGCCCATGAAGTTCAGTAGTCTACTCACCAAACTCTTCAAATACTGTGAGTGCTTAAATATCTTTAATTATACACTTGACTAAAATAAAATTAAACCTTTGTATAAGAATTTCTAGATTTTTGGTACTTTCATATATTGAGTATTATATATTTAATACATATTAACATTTTGTAGTTTAGAAAACCTCTTACAAAGTAGATATCACCCTAAAATGAGTTGTCATAGTATATTGGTTTTATGGATAATATATAGGTCTGACTTGACTTCCTTTCTTCTAAGTATTCCTAGCCTATCAAAAATAATAACATATTAACTAGACGGGTTCTGGTTTTGTTTCTGTTTTTTGTTTTGTTTTTCAGATGGTTTCTCTGCATAAGGGAGAGACCATGAACTCAATCATGCCAAACTTTCAGGCACCAAGCAGATACTCATTACTCAGAACAGATGACTAAAGAGTACCAAGAGGAATGCTGACAGGGAAAGACATGAGAAGCATTATAGGAAGTTGCAGTTTTAATAAGAGGCTTCAGGGGCTGGAAAGATGGTTCAATGGTTAAGAACAGTGCTTGTAAGCTGCTGGAAGTGGTGGTACATGCCTTTAATTTCAGCACTCAGGAGGTAGAGGCAGGTAGATCTTTGAGTTTGAGGTCAGCCTGATCTACAGAGTGAGTTCCAGGACAGCGAAGACTATGCAGAGAAACCCTGTCTTGAAAACCCAAAACCAACCAAACAACAACAACAACAACAACAACAACCCCACTAGTTGTTCTTCCAGAGGACCTGGGTTCAGTTCTCAGCACTCACATGAATGCTCACACCATCTGTAACTCCAGTCCTGGGAGACTCAATACTCGTACAGACACACATGTAGGCAGAACCCCCATACCCATAAATAAAACAATAAACAATAAAAGTTATTGTTTTATTTACCTTTAAATAAGAGGCTACAATATTTTCTATCTATGCTTTTCTGGGTGTCTTATTTCTCCATTATCAAGTGGTAGAATGTAAGTGTTCAATCTGAATCTGGGTAGACAAAGAGAAGCAAGAGCAGCTGACAAGGCTAGGTTAGAAAAGGTAATTTAGCTTCTGTCCCCCTCTCTTGGGATACTTGTCTTTGGAGCCCTGAGTAGCCAAATAGTTTGTGAGGAAGCCCAAATCAACTTCCTTGATGAACACCTCTGAAAAAGCACAGATCAACTTAAGGAAAGGGGCAGTGGGTCTACCACTCTGTCTGCCCCATCAGCCCAAGCTCTGAATACAACCAAGGATGCTTCGTTGACTTGGACTTGCAATTAATAGCAAATTTATTGTTGCTTTGAGTCACTAGGTGTTGGGGTGACTTGTCATAAAGCTATAATAGGAATGTACATGAAGGACTACAGACAAAACAGGCAGTAGATGAGCTCTTAACTGAGATCCACATGTGTTTACCCCAAGCTGCAGGTGCTGCTATCTGACGTATACTTTCGTATTAGTACTGCATACTGTGTGCCACTGGAGCCACACTGAGGTGACTTTGGATAGCCACCATGATGAAACAGCTCCAGGGCAGCTAGCAGGTTAAGTGCATGAACAATTCACCAAATGTCTCAGAAGATAGCAAACATTCTAAGGTGTTTTGTCTAACACTGACTTACCTAAAGATATATCTCAACGTCATATATTCTCAATGGTCACATGAAATTAAGGAAAAGTAACTCAAAAATACCCCTCCCAGAGTTGTCTGAGACCTTCTATCAGAGAACAGGAAAGGGTGACCAAGGTCCACTACAACATTGGAGGTTATCCTCCAGAATGCCCTTTGACTGTTGATTACTAGAGAATTCTACTAAGAGAGTTTTTCTTCTTTGCTGTTTTCCACCCATACTCTAGGTTACAGTATACACAACCACACCTGGTCTATGTGGTACATGTTAGGTAAGCACAACACCAATTAACCATAGCCCTAACCCCGGAGGGTTTTATTTTTCTTATTTCCTTATAAAATCATTCTGATTTTAATTACATTTTTCAACAAATTGCTTTTTACTATTACTTTTTAATGAGTGCAACTTTTACAAACAGAAAAAAATTGTGTAATAAAGTTAAAATACATATTGAAAATAATTTTAATAGTTAAAAACATAGTTTCCTATATGTACCCAGTCCTCGGTCCTATAAAATTTTAGAAGTCCCCAAGCTCACCTGGAAATAAAATTATAGATTTAATGACAGGAATCTCTCCTATCTGAGAAATCAAATTTCAAGTCTTAGAAAAGCTACTCTTACTCCTAGAAAATTATAACTCTATTGCATACCCTTCAAAATATTTGAGAAATGATCTGCTGTTTACCTTCACGGTTCACTAAGAACTCAGGAAGATAGAAAAACTCTGGAATCAGCTCCTTCACGTCAGTCATGGATTCAAAGGATGAGAGGCGCCAAGTTGTGTTTGTAGAATGAAATGTTCGGTCTGGAATGTCGAAACTCTGATCTACAAAAAAATTCCAATAATATAATGAAGACACAAAGACCATATTCCACGTGAAGCTTCACATAGCACTTGTTGCTTCAAAAGTAATAAAAAGTAATGGTCCTTTGGTTTATTTAAAGGATTATTCAAATTTTTGAAATCACATTATTTTCAACTGCATTATGCTTACATCATACCTCTAATAGAATTTCTATCATCTACTTGCCTAAATGACTACTGCCTTCTACTTAGTTAAAATGAAACTTTCACAAAAGCAGGAGTCCACTCGTACCCAGCACATAATGGACACATAATAATGATCTCGTTATTAAATGAATGTATAATTTAAAGAGGGAAAATTATGGGTTGAGGAGATGGCTTAGGTGGCAAAGTACCTTTTACCAAAGCCCAAGGACAAAAGTCTGATCCCAAGCATGCATTTAAAAGCCAGGTGGGTAGCTGTGTGTCTGTCTCTTCAGCAGTGGGGTGGTCTGTGTGTAAGAGCAGCCACGCAGCTTAACAGACAGAATGCATCCTAGGTTCAGTGATAAATCCAATTTCAAAAGATACATTGGGGAAGCAGTTAAGGAGGACATCTGTTGGTGATCTCTGGCCTTCACAAGCAGACACATTTTTGCGTGCTGCTGGATACCCATACCCACACACCCATAAGGGAAAAGAGATAGGACGAGAGGGAGAATAGTAGATACCAAGACTATCTACTATTTAGATAATTTTTTTTTCTAAAGAGTAGGGCCACTGCTTTCAATAATGAAACTTTTAGTGTACAAAATAATGTTTCATTATTATACTCTCATGCATTATTTCACTCTAATTTTCTTGTATTTGTTTCTCCTACCATCCCCCACTTTTCCTTCCTCATTCCCACTGCTGCCCATCCTCATGGTCGCCTGCACATAGGCCGTCTTTGGCTTTCATGTTTTATGTGTGTGTGTGTGTGTGTTGACACATTAGATTCTGCATGGGAAAGACAACATGCTATTTAGTATCTTTATTTGTTTCTCCTCCTCTTCCCTTCAGACCACTTCCTCCCCTTACTTAGTCCCCTTCTACTCCTAACCACATACACAGCATGCAATACTGACACCGCTCTTCAGATGCAGCAATACCATTAACTAAACTCAACCATTAACTAAAAGTTTTACCAGTATAAAACTGAGTATACTCACTTCAGTTCATTTTCTTTCCTGGTATAGACTACTAATGACAAAGAATTGAATTTTGACCCCATATTTTTTCTGTGAACACAATCACAGATTGGGAATATTAAGTGACATGCGAAGGCAACTGCTGAGAACAGAAGCTGTGTGTATGGTCCTGAGGGACTCTGTTGTGTTACCTAAAGTACTTCTACACTTCCTGGAGTCTGAGTGTGTCCTCTGGTGGAGACATTGTCACAGACTAACCTCAGCACCAAGTACAGCAGTGTCAAAAGAATGAGCTCATTTCTTTCTCCAAGCTCACCTGCTTTGCTGAGCTACAGTTTCCATTATTTTTACCATTTTTTTCATCTACTACACTGAGCCAGTTAGCATTGGTTGGCTACTAAATTAAATCTGAGGGAAAATAAAATTTATAGTTTTTTTTTTCCAGAAAGTAAGAAAATTAGGCCAATATGGAGTTAGATGCTATTAAATGTTCTGGAACACACAGGGCAACACTTGAGACAAAAAATTGTGTAGCTTAAAGTAACAATAGTGTCATGGTTTAGAATTCCTGAACTAACTCATTAGGTTAAGAAAGAAAAAAAATCAAAAGCCAGCATAAAACTAATGAAATTGAAATAAATGAGGATTAAGGTAATGTTAAATTAACCTATTCACAAATATTCAATGAAGATTTAGTCATGGCAGTGCACACTTATAATATCAGCACTTGGGAGTTGGAGGTTAGGAATCCAAAACCAATCTCAGCTACATGACAAGTTTAAAGCCCACCTTGCTACAGAAGACTGGGTTTCAAAACAACAACAGTGTAACTACTTGATGAAGAAAAGGTAATATTGTATATGAATCTACTTCTAACAGCAATAAAATAAAGATTGAAGGTTGACTGGGAATTTCATATTGATGGATTCTTGGGCTACACTGGAAGAAGTGGTTTTAGTTGAAGGGATGTTAATAGCACTGCAGTGTTTTAAACTACATTAAAATATTCTGTTTTCGCTTCTGCCTGGTCCTTGCTGCTGGGGCAGACCCATAGTTGGTCTGCTGCCATAAAGACTCCATATCCCAACCCATCCTAGAAGACCTGCTGCTCTCAGAGCAGTTGAGGATCAGCTGCACCCAGCGCAGTTGGACAACAGCTTGACCAAATCTTAGAATAATCAGAATAGAGGAGGTTCATTTCAAAGGAGATTCAGCTCAAAGGACCTGAAAATGTCTTCAACAAAATCATAGAAGAAAACTTCCCCAATTTAAAGAAAGAGATGGACATAAATGTATAAGAAGTGTATAGAACACCAAATAAATGGGACCAGAAAAGAAAATCTTCTTGTCTCATAATTATCAAAACACTAAATACACAGAGCAAAGAAAGAATATTAAAAGATGCAAGGAAAAAAGGCCAAGTAACATACAAAGGTAGACCTATCAGAATTACACCAGGCTTCTCAAAAGAGACTATAAAAACCAGAAAAGCCTGGTCAGAGGTCATGCAGACTCTAAGAGAACACAAATGCCAGCCCAGGCTACTATACCCAGCAAAAGAAACTTTACTAAAACTCAAAACACACACTGAATCCCACACAATAATAGTAGGAGATTTCAACACCCACCTCACACCAATGGACAGGTCATTGAAACAGAAACTAAACAGAGACACAGTGAAACTAAAAGAGGTTGTGAACCAAATGGATTTAACAGATATCTACAGAACATTTCACCCTGAAAGAAAAGAATACACCTTCTTCTCAGCACTTCATGGTACCTTCTCCAATATCAACCATGTAATTGGTCACAAAACAACCCTCAACTGACACAAGAAGATTGAAATAATGCCATGCATCCTGTCAGATCACCATGGCTTAAGGCTGGTCTTCAATAACAGCAAAAACTACAGAAAGCATACAGGTAGAAACTGAACAACTCTTTACTCAATGATAACTTGGTCAGGGAAGAAATAAAGAAAGAAATTAAGACTTCCTGGAATTTAATGAAAATGTTGATACATTATACCCAAACGTATGGGACACAATGAAAGCAGTGCTAAGAGGAAAGTTCAAAGCACTAAGTACCCTGGTAAAGAAACTGGAGAGATCTTACACTAACAACTTAATAGCACAGCTGAGAGCCCTAGAACAAAAAGAAGCAAACCCACCTAAGAGGAGTAGAAGGAAGGGAATAGTCAAACTCAGGGCTGAAATTAACCAAATAGAACAAAGAAAACAATACCAAAAAAAAAAAATCAGAAAAACCAAAAGCTGGTTCTTGAAAGAATCAACAAGATAGATAAACCCCTAGCCAAACTAACTAAAGAGCCAAGAGGAACTATCCAAATTAATAAAAATCAGAAATGAAAAGGGAGACATAACAACAGAAATGGAAGAAATACAAAAAAAAAAAACCCAACACATCAGATCCTACTATAAAAGCCTATGCTCAAGAAAACTGGAACATCTAGATGAAATGGATAGTTTTCTAGACAGATGTCACATACCAAAGTTAAATCAAGAGCAGGTAAACTATTTAAACAGGCCCCTATCACACAAGGAAATAGAAGAAGTCATTAAAAACCTCCCAACCAAAAGAAGCCCAGGGACAAATGGATTTAGTGGAGAATTCTACCAGACCTTCAAAGTAGACTTGATACCAATTTTCCTCAAACTATTCCATAAAATAGAAACAGAAGGAATACTACCTAACTCATTCTATGAAGCCACAATTACTCTGATACCTAAACCACACAAGGACCCAACCTAAACAAACTCAAATAAAAAAAAAATCACATGATCATCTTCTTAGATGCAGAAAAAAAGCATTTGACAAAATACAACACCTCTACATGTTAAAAGTATTGGAATTCAAGGCCCACACCTAAACATAATAAAAGCAATTTATTGCAAACCAACATCCAATATCAAATTAAATAGAGACATACTTGAAGCAATCCCACTGAAATAGAGGACAAGGATACCCCCTCTCCCCATATCTATTCAATATAGTACTCGAAGTGTTAGCCTAGAACAATAAGACAACAAGAGATCAAGGGGATACAAATTAGTAAAGAAGAAATAAAGGTATCACTATTTACAGATGATATGATAGTATACATAAGCAACCCCAAAAATTCTACCAGAGAACTTCTCCAGTTGATAAACAACTTCAGCAAAGTGGCCAGATACAATATTAACTCAAATAAATCAGTAGCCTTCCTTTATACGAAGAATAAACAGGCTGAGAAAAAAAATTAGGGAAACAACTCCCCTCACAATAGCCACAAATAGCATAAAATATCTTTGGGTAACTTAACCAAACAAGTGAAAGGCCTGTATGACAATAACTTCAAGTCTCTCAAGAAAGAAATCGAAGAAGATCTCAGAAAATGGAGAGATTTCCCATGCTCTGGGGGTTCCTCAGAAAACTGGAAATAGATCTACCTTAAGACCCAGCTATACAACTCTTGGGAATATACCCAAAAGATGGCTTACTATGCCACAGGGGTATGTGTTCCACTATGTTCATAGTGGCCTTACTTATGATAGCAAGTAGTTGGAAACAACCTACATGTCCCACAGCAGAAGAATGGATACAGAAAATGTGGTTCACTTACACAATGGAATACTACTCAGCCTTTGCAGGCAAATGAATGGAACTAGAAAATATCGTCCTGAGTGAGGTAATTCAGACTCAAAAGGACATGCATAATATGTACTCACTCATAAGTGGGTATTAGTGGGAAAAAAAGAAAAGAAAAAACCCATACAGAATACACAAGCTACAGTCCATAGAATACAAAAGGCTCAACAAGCTGAAGTGCCCAAATGAGGACACCTCAGTCCCACTTGGCAGAGAGAAGAAAGCAATCACAAGTGGGGAGGGAGGGAGGGAGGAACTTGGGAGGGAAAGTGGATGGGGAGGGAGGAACCTGATCTGATATTGGGTGAGAGAAAAGGACTGAAGCCCTGAAGGCCTGCAGAAAGAATGGAAACAGGCAACCTCAGGAAATAGGAGGTTTGGGGACCCCCCAGAGTGCACCAGAGACTTATAGAGCCCACCTCCAGCAGGAAGACAGGACATCAAAGGAGGGATGGGGTTGCCATCCCACAGTCACACCTCTGACCCATAATTGTTTCTGTCTGAAAGAATTACAGGGATGGAAATGGAGAGGAGCCTGAGGAAAAGAAGGTCCAGTGACACACACACAAAAAAAGTGGCATCCAGGTCAAGGGGAGGTCCCAAGGTCTGACACTATTACTGAGGCTATGGAGACCTCACAAAAAGGGATCTATCATGACTGCCCTCTGAAAGATCCAATAAGCAGCTGAAAGTGTCAGATGCAGATATTTACACCCAACCTATGGACAGAAGCAGCTGACCCCTGTGGTTGAATTAGGGAAGGCTGAAAGAAGCTGAGGAGAAGGGCAATCCTGTAGGAGGACCAGCAGCCTTAATCTGGATTCCAAAGATCTTTCAAACACTGGACTACCAAACAGACAGCATACACCAGATGATGTGAGGCTCCTAACACATATACAGTAGAGGACTTCCAGGTCTGTGTTCCTTCAGAGATAACACACCTAATCCTCAAGAGACAGGAGGCCCCATGGAGTTTAGAGGTCAGATGGGGTGGAGGGTGGGGACATCCATGTGGAGACGGGGTGTGGTGGGGAGTAGGTGTGGGATGTGGAGCAGTTGGAGGGTGGGAGGGGAGGGGCAGGGAATGGAATATGGAGTATAAAAAATGAATTACAAATAAAAGGAAAAAAGAAAATATATTCTGCTTTCACTGCCATTTAAAAAAAATAACAGTCCCAAATGAATGTTATTATGCTCCAAAAGATCTTCAAACAATGTTATATTTAGAAATGTGTATGTGTGTATATATGTGTGTGTGTGTGTGTGTATGTGTGTGTATATATATGTATATGTATATGTATATGTATATGTATATGTATATGTATATATATATATATGTATATGTATGATATATATATATATATCAGTTCTGGGTGTTCTTCCTTAACAGAGCCTCTCCTTTGTTTATGGGAATTCCTTGCACCAGCTGGAATGGGGCAATACATACAGATACTCTCAGCCAGAGATTAAGTTAACTAGGTATAATTGGTCAAGGGAAGTGATAGTGAGAGGGAAGAAAGGGATATGATGATTGTCTCAGGAAACTAGAGAAGTGGCTCAGTGGGTAGGAGCTCTTACAGTGTAAGCACTGAGGACCTCAGTTTGGACCCCAGAACCCATATGGAAAAGTCAGGAGTGGCCACATGTGTGCTTGTTGCCCTGTGCTATGGGTTCGGGAGAGAGAAAGAAGTGTCTCTGGGCTTTTTGGCTGTCAGACTAACTCTAGGTTCAGTGAGAAACCCTTTTTGAAAAGAATAGGGTACAGAGTAATAATACCCGACGTCCTCTTCTGGCTTCTGCAGACACTCTCACACTAGCTCTTGCACATACGACACTCTCCCTCTGTCTCAATAGTTGAACAGCCATCATGTGGGACTTTACTGTGAGCTTATGGGGCAAAACCTAAAAGCCCCATTTATAGACTAAGCATAAGAATATAAATTCATTCCTCTAAGAGGTTGCTTTAAGAATAAGAGACTAAAGAAGTCCAAAACAGGATAGGACAAACTGAACGCACAATGGTTCCCTAAACAGAGGTCATGAGGAACAACTATAAAGCTAATCCCTCAGCTCTTACAGGATAGTGCAGCAAGTTTGCCCTTTCTGGCATCCAGGAATTCCTCCAGTCATGTTCAAGCTGTCATGCAAAGTGCTGAGCTAGATCACTAGCAAGCTTTACTGCAGTAATGATGCCATCATGTTCTCTATCAACTAGTTATTATCAATAATAATACTTTCCCATAACAGATCTTTATACAAAAAAATTACACAAGCTACAAAACCATTGTGCCTTGAAATAATTATTGGGTTGCAAGTCTTTAAGAGAGCTGAGCTGGCATGTCTCTAGATGCATATGTAGCAGAAGATGGCGTAATCGGCCATCACTGGGAAGAGAGGCCTCTTGGTCCTACAAACTTTATATGCCCCGGTACAGGGGAATGCCAGGGCCAGGAAGTGGGAGTGGGTGGGTAGGGGATCAGGGCGGGGGGAGGTTATAGGGAACTTTTGGGATACCATTTGAAATGTAAATAAAGAAAATATCTAATAAAAAAAAAGAGAGAGAGAGAGCTGAGCTGGGTATGGTGGCACACACTTTTAATCCTAGCACTCAGATTGTAGAGGCAGGTAGAATTTCAGGACAGCCAGGGGTACACAAAATATTAAATGAGCTGAATATATTTAACTGGAAAATTTTACAGTTTGTGAATTATATATTAATTTTTAAACCATCAATTGCAGTTTTATAAATGTAGGCACTATCTAAAGCTAAAATCTCAGACAGGAGCAAGTTTTGACTAACTACCATTTTTAAAAGGAGTATTTTAGTAATTAGTTAAGTAGAATTCCTTTTCCTGGGCTTGGTTAGGGCTAGTTTTCAAGAAGCTAGTCGAGGTTTTTTTGTTCTAATGATACAGCATGACTTTTGGGTAGTTACAAAAGACATCCTTACCTTGATAGGCTAGAAACATTTTCGTGAAAGGCGGCATCCTGACCAGGAAGTGGAGCACGGTGCCGCTGTTGGAGTAGTGGGAGCCATAGTGGTAGGGTTGCACAGGAGGCATGGGGTCATCTTCTCGGGCTCCCTTGCGATACTCCTCCTCCAAGTACTGCAGGACACAGAACCAGAGATTTTCAATTGTGTGCTCCATGTATGGCTAGTTTTCTCTTCCATTCTTCTCCACCTCTTTTGACATTATTCTTGACTTTCCAACAGTGTCCAGATCCCTAGGCCTTTTGAACATTTAGGAGTCTCCTACTGACCCTAGGCCAAATGAGAACCACCTAGTTCTCTCTACCTCCACTCCTATCCTGTCATAAGAACACACCTGTTTTAAATTCTCACTCCTAGTTAACAGCTCCAAATACCTAAATGGGTGCGCTGAAAACCAAGAGCTGGTCTTGTCAATAATGTCTGTATTGAACAGTTTCATGATATGCTTTAAGCGCTTCTCTAGGAATGGAATGTAATAAGTAGCATACATTACCACTACTAACACTATGCTGTGTGGCAGGTTTGCAGAGCATACACACAGAGTTAAAAAGAAAACGGGGATCTTTCCCACTGCTGACTCTCCCCATCACAAAGGAGGCAGCCCAACCACACACTGTCACTGTGCTCACGGTTACACTCACTGTCACTGTGCTCACGCTTACACTCACTGTCACTGTGCTCACGGTTACACTCACTGTCACTGTGCTCACGGTTACACTCACTGTCACTGTGCTCACGGTTACACTCACTGTCACTGTGCTCACGGTTACACTCACTGTCACTGTGCTCACGCTTACACTCACTGTCACTGTGCTCACGCTTACACTCACTGTCACTGTGCTCACGCTTACACTCACTGTCACTGTGCTCACGCTTACACTCACTGTCACTGTGCTCACGGTTACAGCTTGTCTGCCCGATAACAGAGTTGGATGTAATCAATTTTAAAAGTAATGTCTTGGCTCCTCAGACTGTCATATTTATTTATTTATTTATTTCCTTTCCTTTCCTTTCCTTTCCTTTCCTTTCCTTTCCTTTCCTTTCCTTTCCTTTCCTTTCCTTTTCTTTCCTTTCCTTTCCTTTCCTTTTTGGTTTTTTAAGACAGGGTTTCCTCTGTGTAGCCTTGGCAATCCTGAAACTCTGTGTAGATCAGGCTAGCCTCAACCTCACAGAGATAGGCTGTCATATTTTCAATTGCAGAAAAATCAAATGGTGAGTTTCAGGTACTTAGAGAGACATCTCTGGAATTGGGACATGAGTTATGTGGGAATATGAGAGAATTGCTTCTGCCACTCCTATCACTACACTATTATGAATGAAGGATGTACTACTTGCTAAGTTAGTTTTCCAAGTTTTTATTTAATAGGAAATCTCACGTATATCTAAAATGCATATTTTTTAATATGTCTAGTGTTATAGTAGAAATAAATACATATAGTAGAAATAAATACATAGAAATAAATACAAATATATATATACACACACCTTGGTAGTCAGCCACAAGAGGAAGTAGCCAAATAATGGAACAGACCTTGGTGGCTTGCTTTAGGAATGTCATCTAAGGATTTTTTTTTTATTAGATATTTTCTTTATTTACATTTCAAATGCTATCCTGAAAGTCCCCTATACCCTCCCCACGCCCTACTTCCCTACCCGCCCACTCCCACTTCCTGGCCTGGCGTTCCCCTGTACTGGGGCATATAAAGTTTGTAAGATCAAGGGGCCTCTCTTCCCAGTGATGGCCAACTATGCCATCTTCTGCTACATATGCATCTAGAGACACGAGCTCTGGGGGTTCTGGTTAGTTCATATTGTTCTTCCACCTAAAGGGTTGTATCATCTAAGGATTTTTAGCAAGGCAGAGGGAATGGGAAAGAAGGGCAAGGCCTGCCAGAGCCACACACTTGAGTGAGCTAGTGTCTCTTCAGTATAATGACCTTTATCTCCTAACAAAATACGTGGTCATATTAATGAAAAGACACCACTATTTCCATATAATATAAATAATACTCAGAGACATAAATAGTTGGTACCTCTGAAAATCTGCGATTTTTACGAGAAGTATAATTTTTATGCATTTGACAAAATAGTGGACTAATTATCTTTTTAATGTGCCAAAATAACAGTATACTTTCTTTCTATTCTTGGAATGTTTTCAAAGAACTAAGACAAAAACAATTTTCAGTTTTATAATTTATAGTTCTTAAAGTACAAGGAAACAAAAGACAGAAAAATAAATACTACAAAATTAAAAAGTGTAGATTCATTAAGCTCCATTTTTCATGTATCAAAATATTAATGGAAACTCAAACTACCTTGTATGTGTCAACGTAACGGTCTTCTTTTTCTTTATACTGCACAGCTATAGGTTTAGATAGGTTTCTACGAAGGAAGAAATAATAGAAAATATGAAGTAATTTGATACCATCAGGATTAAGCTACTCATGTCTTCATCCTGAAAATGTGCAGGCCTTAACTCATATAAGAATGTTGCTTTGCAATCAACAGTCACCATTCAAAATCAGGACCCCATAAACTGTTAAGGAAATGCAAGTAAAGACCTGTATCTGTTTGGTGAATTACTGACTCTTCTGGGTGATGCTGTCATGCAGGTGGGCATGTTAGTAATGGAGTTCCCACTATTAATACCCCATGATGTTCTTAGAGGCCAAGGAACATGTCTTCACTTTAAAAACCGATCAGCATTACTGTATGAGGTATAAAAGGGCAGGATAAATAGTTTTGATGTGAGGGACCAGTTGCTCTGGCTAAGGGACACAGTGAAAAAACTATCTATAATGTCAATATCTGGCACTATACCTCAACCAACAGCAAAATCTGCTCAAGGCTCAGTAAATCTAACCCATCTGGCTTATTCAGATGTATTTTTATTTCTGTAGACAGGGTCTACATAGTAAGCTATCCTTAAACTCACTTCGCAGTTCAGGCTGGCAACAGTCCCCTGGCTTAGTCTCCACAGTGCTGGGATTACAGAATGTATTCCCATACCCTCATGATATAGCTTTTTGTCTTTTTGATAAATTAATTTCCTAGAGTTGTGGAGTTCAGTAACATTAAATGAAAATTCTGGTGACAGTAGTACAATCTTAGAGATTTCATCAAAGAGTAAAAAGGTTTTATGGAATAGATGTCAAATATGAATAAATTATCTTTAAGACCCTGGCATACTTTTTCACTCCTTAAGAATGTTATAATAAGGAGGTTAGGAATTTAGCTCAGTGGTAGAGCACTTGTCTAGCAAGCGCAAGGCCCTGGGTTCAGTCCTCAGCTCTGGGGGAAAAAAACAAAAAGTAACAACAAATCAAGAATGTTATAATAAATCTTCTTAGATAAAATTATATTTTTATGGCTGAATATTAAGAATTACAGTTGTTGCCAGTTGTGGTGACACATGCTTTCAATCTTCGCACTTGGGAGGTGGAAGCAGATGGATCTCTGTGAGTTCAGGGTCAGCCTGATCTACATAGCAAGTTCTACACTATCAGAGTTACATAGTGAGTCCCTGCCTCAAATAGACTAACAGACCGCCAAATAAAGGAATTACAATTGAGTGAATAAAATAAACCAACTCACAGGTAAAACATTTTAGAATGTATTTGTCCAGCTGTTTTTCTGCTTATTAGTGAGTACCTATACATTTTTTAAACAAAAGAATGTCTTTCCATGCTTATAAAATATATTTCTAGCATATATTCTTATACATTTATTTTGTGTACATGTATGTGTGGGTATGCATGCTATGAGAGTTGGTTCTGCACCATGTGAATTCCAAGGATTGAACTCAGATCCTCACTCTGATGTGCTGAGTCATCTCACCAGCCCTATAATATAGCTTTAGTAGTTGCCGCATACAACAATGTATTAAAATTCAGGCTGTTTCTAAATTTTAGATACTTTGAAAAACTGCCAGGAGTACCACATTCCTGTTAAACTTTTGCATAGAGTGCCAGATACCAAAGTGAGCAAAGAGGTAGGTAGGTTTAGGTCCCAGCCCTCATAAAACGACTGCTGGTTAAACTGGAGCCTTTATGTTGAACATATGTTCTTTAGCATTCCCAAGAATAATTCCTGGAAGCCAGTTTCTGAAAACAAGCATGCACATTTAACAGGTTTTTATGAATATATACCGTCAAACTACTCTCCAGAAACATTGCATACATTTATGCCAGCAATGTGTAAAATGTTGAAATATCCAAGAGCAGTGAATATAATATCTAAAAGACAATGTACCATTGCCAATTAACTTGAACCTGATTTCTTAAGGGCCAAGTCAGGCTTATTTGGAGAAACTTATAATTAAAATATTTAAAAACTTCCCAAGTGGAATATTTGATGTCAATTTTTTTCTTTAAGTAAGAGATTTTTTTTTAACTAACTAAAATTATTTACCAATGAACTCGGACTATCTGGCTTTTTCAAAGTAACAGTTTGTTCAGGAAAGGTGGAAAAAAGCTAAACCATTTTCCTTTAATTCTCAAACTTCAAATTAAGAGAATGCCCCAACAGTATCAGCTCAGGATCCCCGAGACCAAGTTCTCAGCACAAAGGGGATTATTTGTCCCAGAGAGTCAGAGGGCAGGGAATAAGAGACAAAGACAGGAGATAGAGGAGGAGGGAGACGTGATGCTTTTACTTGCCTGTAGATAGATGGATCATTGAGGTCAAGAGTCTCACTAACATAGTCAGAAAGGATGAAGGGGAACACTGGGTACTGCATGAGGTCATTGAAGGACCGGCCCGCATGCTTGTTTAAATGAGTCAAATATTCAAAATTGGTAATTTGTCCAGTATACCACAGGTTTGTCAGAGCGGTGATGTTGCCGTACTCCAGAAGATTCGGGAGGTTATTTGTGAGAATGCTCTGGTACACATCATCACGAACCTAAAAGGAAAGGAGGAAAAAAAGACCAGATATTTTTAGATTTTTTGATACTTCCATAGAAAAGCAGAGCATTGTAGACATGTTATTAATCTAAAATCCTCCAAGAAATCTGCATTCAATGATAGAGAACCAAAATCTGACTGCAGTTTCCTTCCAGAGACAGGCTCTTAGTCATTAGGCTTACTGCTAGATGAATCTGCTTATAAAGTTATCTGGCAGAAACTTCTGCATTATCTGCTCATAATTTCCAAGGAAAAGTTATGCATAGAAATCACTTAGACATAGATACTAAAAAAAAAATTAAATAAATGTGCAGCATGATGTATTGACAGCCTGATTGCATCAGAAAATATCTGTTCAGTGTGTTCCTGCTAAATCCTTTATGCTGTTATTGTATCTGTAATATGGAAATGATGATGTTTATCTCATAAGAATTAAATACAATATCTTATGTAAGTAGGATACAAACCTACTACTGACTGAAAACATAGAAGATCAATTTCACCAACCCTGTGCTTCTTGGGATTGAACCCAGGGCCTAGTTCACTCTAGGTAAACATTCTACCACTGAGCTATATCCTAGCTCCATAGATCTTTTAGAGATTAATAAAAGTTCTGTTACAGAAACGGGATATTCTGAGTCTTCCAAAACAAACTAAATGGGTTTGGAAGATCCACCTAGAAGTCCCTATTGCAAGTGGAGGAAGAAGAGCCGCTGATGTAACAGTGAGAGGTAAGACAGAAAGAAAATGACAAGAAAGACAAACTGGGAACAGACAGAAACACAGTGCTGAAAAGCCCAAAATATCACCTAAATTTAAAAACTGTCAAACACTAATAGATGGATAGCAATTTGTGAGAGTGTACTGAGTCTGGAAGGAAAAAGCTTTCATTCATCCAGTACATAAATCACACTCACGTGCCAGCAGTGTTCCAGGTGCAGGCAATGAGCACAAAACAAAGGCAGGTCTAGACATTCTGCAGGGAGAGCAGTACTGGGCAATAAAGAGCCTTGTGGAGAAAGCACAGCAAAGGTGGCAGGACTGCTGGGCACCTCTGGGTTGGTTACAGAGGGGCTGCTTGTGGTAGTGTGAATGGAAATGGCCCTCATAAACTCATGTTTAGCTCTTCAGTCAGCAGGGAGTGGAGCTATTTGAAAGGATTACAAGGATTATTAGGAGTTGTGATCTTGTTGGAGGAATGTCACTGGAGGAGGGCTTTGGGGTTTTAAAAGCCCATACTAGGCCTAGTTTTCTTCTTCTCCCCCCCCCCTTCCCATGGATGGGATCAGGGTGTACTTCTCAGCTATTACCGTAAGTGCCATGCATGTTGCCATGTTTCCTGACATGATGATAATGGATTAAAGCTCTGAAACTAAGCAAGCCCCAATTAAATGCTTTCCTAAGAGTTGCCTTGGTCCTAAGGTTCCTGACTACCCAGGGCGTTATTAGCCTGTTGTAAGAGCTCTGACTTTCAGGGAGTAGCATGACAAGCAACAAGCAGAGTTTTGACTAGAGTCAGGAAACAGACTGACGGGATGGGGTGTGGTTACAGACGGGCAGTTAAGAGGCTGCTATCAACGCTTTGGGTGAGAAGTGCTGGTGGCTCAGTAGCACTTCGGTCAGGTCAAGAGTATGTGTAGATGGAGCAGACATGCAGGGTAAGAGGGATGGCACAGTTTACAAGGATACTCAAGGTTTGGGGCTTGGACAACAGAGATGAGCTTTCATTTATGAAAAGGGGAAGGGTATTTTCAGGGTGGAGATAGCAAATCAGAGTTAAATAAAGGGGTGTGGTGTGAAGGGGAGAGGCCTGAGAAATGACAGAGCTCTAAGTTGTAGGATACAAACTGCTCGGAAAGCCACAAGATGGGTGGCAAGAGGTCTGAAGAATGAGCCTGAGCTACTCAAGAAGGATCCGTAAACATGCTGAGTGGGAAGCTGGCGACAGAAAACACGGAGCCCAGATTGCGGGGGGGGGTGGGGGGGGCAAGAGTGGGAAGGAAAGGCTGGCCAGCATGTCACATGCTTCTGTGGGACAGGTAAGGTGCAGGGCACAGAGTTAGCAGCAGAGGCTCAGGCAGCCTGTGCAGGATGAAGAAAAGAAAGCAGGAGTGGAGCATTTCCAGAGAGAACCTAAGGGACCAAAGGTAGGAGAAGGGACTACAGGGACAAGTGTGTGGGAGCCAGCATGTGTACCTTCTCCCAGGGCTTCCCTCCGCCGACAATACCCCCCCCCCCAAAAAAAAAGAGCCATGGGGAAGTGATGGCATATCAAGGACAGACTGTATCCTGAACAAGTGCTAACTGCTCCTTTCAGTCACTTTGGGGACTTCAAATTTAACATTTTAGAGGTCAGAGAATTTTTGTAAGATTAAGGGCTTCATTAAGATTAAGATATAAGATATATTTTATATAATCTTAGAGTACCAATTTAAGAAAATTAACCTTCATTTAATTAAACTTCATTTAACTAGTAGCATCGTTGGTCACAGTATCATTTCAACAACTACATATCTAATGATAGTGGATTTACCTTGGTATTGTCAAATGCTAATAGGAGTGTTCTGCCATTTGTTAAAAAGATTTCTACAGCATTATCTCTTAGTTGCCACCAGCGCCTGTGAACTTCTTTAATTTCCTCATATGTCCAAGAAAATGATGCCGGCTCTAACTCCCCTTGGAGGCTCTAAGACAAAGGAAACAACAAAAGCATTTTCATCACCTAAAACCACATCAAAACACAGCACACAGTCATTCTTCTATGCCAAAAAATATCATATCTAGAAACCCTCCTACTATATATAACACTGCATATGTTAGAGAGGATTTAGGAATAAAAAAGACTCTTTCTAGACCTGTTTAGGTTTGTACAACACTGAAAGCTTCATCTGACGTAATATGAGAATTCAGTCTTATCTTCATTTTTACAACAAACACTAACATATCCTGAAGACTCTGTTATTATTACCCAGCTACGTAGACATTAAAATGGCTGAGTTATTCAATTATACAAAAATTACCTTTCTGGCTGAAGGGGTTTGCAGCCCCATAGGAGGAACAACAATATGAACTAACCAGTACCCCCAGAATTCCCAGGGACTAAACCACCAACCAAAGAGTACACATGGTGGGACTCATGGCTCCGGCCACATATGTAGCAGAGGATGGCCTAGTCTGTCATCAATGGGAAGAGAGGTCCTCGGTCCTGTGAAGGCTCTATGCCCCAATGTAGGGGAATGCCAGAGTGGGGAAGCAGGAGTGGGTGGTTGGTGAGCAGGGGGAAGGGGGAAAGGGATAGGACGGTTTTCAAAGGGGAAACTAGGAAAGGGGATAATATTTGAAATGTAAATAAAGAAAATATCTAATTTTTTTAAAAAAAAAAGAAAAGAAAAGAAAACAAAACAAAAAATTACCTTTTCTTTTGATAGCAAAAGTACCTGGCTGTGATTTGGGAGTGAGAGGGACCATTTATTTGTTGCTGTTGAGGACAGTGATAAGGAAGATTGACACGAAATGACAGGAGTGCATTAGAATTTGAATCATAACTGTAATTGCCGAGACCCAGGTCCAATGGAAGAGGCAATGACAGTCTCCCCTTAAAAGGAGCCTTTTAAAATGCATTTGGAATATATACTAGTCTATACAGTGATAATAGGTGAGCTCTGTCACTATATTGGATTTATGCAGTTTTCCAATGGAAGAGCTAGAGAAAGTTCCCAAGGAGCTGAAGGGGTCTCCAACCCTATAGGTGGAACCACAATATGAACTAACCAGAACCCCCAGAACCTTGTGTCTCTAGCTGCATATGTAGCAGAAGATGGCCTAGTCGGCCATCATTGGGAAGAGAGGCCCCTTGGTATTGCAAACTTTATATGCCCCAGTACAGGAGAATGCCAGGGCCAAGAAGTGGGAGTGGGTGGGTAGGGGAGCAGGGCAGGGGTGGGGGAGGGTATAGGGGACTTTCAGGATAGCATTTGAAATATAAATGAAGAAAATATCTAATAAAAATGGAAAAAAATTCTAGGTTTAAGTAAATATAAACTTAAGTCACCACTCACCGAACTTTCGACTGTATCAGAGGCATTGTCTTCCACAAAATACATTCCACATTTACCTGCAGGAAATAAGTGGACAGAAAGGTTTGAAGTGTGTGTGTGCATTATTGAATGCGGTGAAAGGTAGGAACCTCTGAAGTGTTCTGGCTTGAGTCTGAATACCAGCAGCTAGAAACAGTTCCACACACTCAATAAATACTTTAAATCAGTACCCATAAGATCTCAGTTGTTTAATCTTTCTATGCCTTAGTTTTATTGCTAAAAAGGGGGTGTTTGAGAGATGAATTTCCAAAATTACTGTAAAAATAAAATTAGAATATTTACAAAACATGTATCAAGACTGCCCAGCTATTGGCTCATTCCTACATCTTATAACCAAATTACCTTTATTTTCCTTTAATAATAGCTTCTAAAAGCAAGAGTAGTGATGCTGGCAAACTACAGATGCCAAGAGAAGACATAAAACTGTCCTTTAAGTAAAAAGGTGACAGAACAATAAAATATTTTAAGAGGCTTCATATTCATAGAGCTTTTATGGTAGTGGTGTTATTTCATTAGTTATTTTTGTTAACCTCTTTCTTTGGGTCATTTATAATTTAACTTTATCATTGTATGTACATGTGGGAAAATGGTACTATCTATGCATTCAAGCATCCACTTGGATCCTATGGGTAAGTGGAGGCTGTCTATAATGTCAAAGCAAAACCACCTAAGTGATATTTAAATACTTTTACCTCTTATGAAAACTGCTTAAAGTTATTTAAGAATAAGGAAGGGTGAATATGAGTGAAATTCTTTTAAAACCAACTTACCTAATAACAATTCCCCAGCTGTCTCTCTAGACGGTGCAACACTGATACATCTTCGATTCACTCTGTCAAAACATGTTTAAAATTGTTATGGCTGAAATTTTTGCTTTTATTTTAGACTTCAAGATTTTTTAATCTAGTAAAACATTAATGCAAAGCTGACTGGAGTTTCAGTGCATGAGCTGGCATGTCAATACCCAGAGGATACACATGTGCTATTTATGTAACATTCACCAGAGGGAAAAGATGGAAATCGTTAGGACAAGCTAAGGATTCCTGCAGTTTGCATGCAGATATATGGATTTGGCTACCTAAGAATGGTTTCATAATGCAACTAGATACTACTGTGTTAGGTCATTCATACTTCAATATGTGAACGAAGTATGTGTTTGCTCTTGTTTTCATTGTTTGTTTAGTGTGTTTTTTTGTTTTCTTTTTTTAAAACGGGGACACTTTCTTTTTTTTAAACGGGGACACTGTGATCAGAAAATTTTTGTTCTCAGGTCACTTGTCTTTTTAGGGTGTAAGGTTTCAAACTAAAATAGAGGGATGGAGAGATGGCTCAGTGGTTAAGAGCACTGGTTGCTCTTCCAGAGGTCCTGTGTTCAATTCTCAGGAATCACAGGGTGGCTCACAACCATCTACAATAGGATCTGATGCCCTCTTCTGACATTCAGGTGTACATGCAGAGCACTCATGCAAAAAAAATACATAGAAATAAAATTTAAAAATGTATACAATAATCACAACCAAAAGAATATGGCAACAATATTAACAACTAGTATATGATGGCACATTTAAATTCAATGATACTATAAAAGCCTCTACATGATAATTTCCCCTACTTACAAAGTGAGCAGAGAGGCTTATGTCACTACATTCCACTCCCATGGAGAGCACCAGCAGCAACTCTATCTAACTTACAGAAACACATATGCTAGGAAGGGGCAGAGCTGATTACTAATATCCACTAAACCCTAATGTTACAAATGCATTTGGATTTTGTCATTCAACTCTGTCCTGTCTCAAGTCTTTTTTAAGACTTCCCTAACACCACAGCATTATCAACAATACATAAAGCCTACAATAAGCTAAATCTGTACATCCATCTAAGGGTGAAGGAGGGCATGGACTCAGATCTACCTGATAGATTCACTTGCAGCTTTGTCTTTGACAGTAGAGGAGAAGGAAGAATGAGTTTTATCTTCAAAAAGGTAAGAGAGTGGGGGTCTGACCACACCTGTGGAGAAAAAGTACACAACGTTTATCTAGCAACCATTACCTGTCACGCCCACAGGCCAAGGCCAAAGCTACTGTTGTTACCTTCCGACTTCTGTCTGTCCCTAAGGAGATATTTATTTGGAATAGTTAAATAGCATCTCTGCAAACGTCTCCTCTCTCGGTTTGGCCCTTCTGTTGGATCCAACTGCCATGAAGTTGGATAGTAGATTGGGTCATACCAGACTGCTCTGTAAGTTGAAATAAAGCATCTTAGTGGTCATCGATGGACTTACAACCTTAAAATCATAAAGACTGAGCAAATAAAATTTAATTACAAAACAACAGTCTGTACATCAGAAGAAACATATACGTAGACTAAAGACTGACAAAGCAAGTGAGTGTCTGCCCCTGAGTCCAGTTCCCAAGTTCCCTTCTGGAGCACCTGCTGCTTCCAGTTTCCTGTACCTACTAGATTTTATTTTCTTTTTCAAAATGTAAAGAAAAAAAACTGTGTAAAATACCTAATAAAAAAATTGGAAAAAAAAGAAAAGATGTAGAAAATAAAATATACTCTAGGAATCAATTCAAAAAAAAGAAAAAAGAAAAAAATTGTGGTTATAATTACATCACCTGACTGTATCTAGTTATCTCAATTAAATATAAGGAATGATACATTACTTTTCTTTTTGTCACTTATAATTCATCTTTTAAAAAAGATGTATTTTTACATGTATGATAATTTTTCCTGTGTGTGTGAATGTGGACTGTTTGTGTGCCTACTGCCGGAGGAGGTTACAAGACAGTCTGGAGCCTCCTCCTGGAGCTGGAGCTACGCGTAGGCTGTGAACCACCATTCAGGTGCTGAGGAACAGAAACCAGTCCTCTGCAAGAGCAGAGGCACTCTTAACCACTGAGCTACCTCTCTAGGCCCCTCATAATGCACCTTTAAATCATATTAATAAAGTCTAAGATAGAAAAAGATCTATTTCCCAAACACACTCTTTTCACAATTTCTCTATCCTTTTGAAAAAACCTTATGTTAAAATTGAAATGAATTTTACTATCTGAAAGAGCTAATGCCTCTATGTTTTCTTTCAAGAATTAAAAAAACAAAACAAAAAAATCCTCATGTGGTTATTCTTGAAGACTGAAAAAAAAGTCTAGATAAAAAGTTTCATTAAAATAATTTTATAAATGTGAGTTCTAGAATAAAAACACTACTTAACATCACATATAAAAGCTGTGCTCAGATATGAGTTCCCAGTACACACCTGTCATGTGTCAGCTGCTGGATGAGTTCCTGCCAGTGCCTACTGGCACTCAGGTCAACTTTGTACATCCCTCTGATGTGCTGAATCACCTTTTTTCTTTCAATTCCTTGGGAGAGAGACACAGCCTGGGTGACGTCTGCAGCTGTCTTAGATATATCCTTGGATTTGAAATCGAGCCTCTGGAAAAGACTAAACAAACAAGATTGTTCCAAAGTTAAGTATTCATTAAGCATTAAATAGTTTAATAGTACACCTCAGGCTGGGGTACAGCTCCATGGTATAGCATTTGACTGGCATGAAGGCCAGGCCTCTGGAACATGGGAACATACCTCTGCTGGTTGTTGTTCACCGTTTTCTGCCATGAGCCTTTACTCATACTCTCTTCACTTTCATACTTCTTCTGCTCCTAAAAGATTGAAACAGTAGTACATAAAACTTACTCTCTGTTTTCTTTTCTTTTCCTTTTTTGAGACAGGATTGCATGTATCACAGAATAGCACTGAACTCCCTATGTAAGCAAGGGTGGCCATAAACTCCCAATCCTCCTGTTCCACCGTCCCTAGTACTGAGATTACAGGTATACACCACCACACCCAGGGCCTTCAGGAGAGCACTCTACAGGCTGATCGATATTCTGAGCTCCTAAACTTGTTATTTCTCATATAATATTGGCACTTAGTAATTTCAAAACTAAGGTAGTAAGTTATTTTCAGAAGACCAGACTATTAAAATAAATAAGCCACTTAGACAATATTTTGGTACAGTTTGAGTCATTAAAATCATAGCAAAATAATTAACTAGATTCTCCAGCCTCCTGAATTTACATAGCTACCTGCTTATTTCACTTGCTTGTTAAAGAATCTTAAGTGCAGGTATATTTCAGCACGCTTGTCACTACACAAATCTTTCCTTCATGGGCACAGAGCACTTGTAGCTCTTGCCAAGGACTGGGGTTCCCTTTCCAGCACCCCTCAATGACTCACAACCACCTTAACTCTAATTCCTCCTCAGATCTCCAAGGTCACTGCACACATGTGATAAATAGACTTATATGTAGGCAAAACATATACATATACATAAGGTAAATAAATCTTAAAAATAATCCTTCCTTCACTTAAGTCTATAGATAATGAATGACAAGAACCAAAGAGAATAGAAAGCTCCCCCAAATAAGTCTATTTTTCCTTTTCTGATCAAAAACTCATGTAGCAAAAATGAATAATTGCAAGCTTTTATCAATAGTACCTAACAATTAAAACAATCTTTCAGTCAATGTGTTAAGTGTACTCAACAGGATTCCTAAAAAAACAACTCTGATTCATAGACTCACCTCTTTGATAATCTTAATGAGCTCTAGTTTGGAAGGGGCACTGGGAGGGATGCACTTGTGGCCACATAACTTTAGAGCATTCATAAGCAGTTCTGCTGTCTCCATTTCTTCTTCATTTAGCTCATCCTGATGATTATGTATCAACTCTGACAAATACAAAACCAACTTGGCTCCATGCTTTAAAAATAAGTAATAAGGTTTTAGTAATAAAGAATTTTTATTTCTTCCACTTAAATTATTTAATAATAAATTTAATTATATTTGTAGTTTTGATTTTAAATTATTTAATGATCATTTAAATATATTTCTAAAGTTGGTTGGGTCAGATTTATTACAACTGTAAAAGACACGACAATAGAGTAGATGTATTAGGTATTTGATATTACAGAATTATTCCTAATTTTATTAAATGATATAAAAAAGTACTTTTAAAAGTAATATATAGCTCTACATAAAACCAGGGATANTTTTGATTTTAAATTATTTAATGATCATTTAAATATATTTCTAAAGTTGGTTGGGTCAGATTTATTACAACTGTAAAAGACACGACAATAGAGTAGATGTATTAGGTATTTGATATTACAGAATTATTCCTAATTTTATTAAATGATATAAAAAAGTACTTTTAAAAGTAATATATAGCTCTACATAAAACCAGGGATACTAACACTTATAGAGGAGAAAGTGAGGAAAAGCCTCAAAGGCACAGGGGAGAAATTCCTGAACAGAATACCAATGGCTTGTGCTGTAAGATGGAGAATTGACAAATGGGACCTCATAAAATTGCAAAGCTTCTGTAAGGCAAAAGACACTGTCAATAAGACAAAAAGGCCACCAACAGATTGGTAAAGGATCTTTACCAATCCTAAACCAAATAGGGGACTAATATCCAATATATATAAAGAACTGAAAAAGATGGACTCCAGAAAACCAAATAACCCTATTTAAAAATGGGGTACAGAGCTAAACAAAGAATTTTGAACTGAGGAATATGGAATGGCTGAAAAACACCTGAAAAAATGTTCAACATCCTTAATCATCAGGGAAATACAAATCAAAACAACCCTGAGATTCCACCTCACACCAGTCAGAGTGGCTAAGATCAAAAATTCAGGTGACAGCAGATGCTGGTGAGGATGTGGAGAAAGAGGAACACTCCTCCATTGTTGGTAGGATTGCAAGCTTGTACAACCTCTCTGGAAATCAGTCTGGCGGTTCCTGAGAAAATTGGACAGCCTAATTTATAATAGCCAGAAGCTGGAAAGAACCCAGATGTCCCTCAACAGAAGAATGGATACAGAAAATGTGGTACATTTACACAATGGAGTACTACTCAGCTATTAAAAACAATGAATTCTGGAGGATATCATCCTGAGTGAGGTAACCCAATCACAAAAGAACACACATGATATACACTCACTGATAAGCGGATATTAGCCCAGAAACTTAGAATATCCAAGATACAATTTGCAAAACACATGAAACTCAAGAAGAAGGAAGACCAAAGTGTGGATACTTCGTTTCTTTTTAGAATGGGGAACAAAATACCCATAGAAGGAGTTACAGAGACAATGTTTGGGTGCTGAGACAGAAGACCATCCAGAGACTGCTCCACCAAGCGATCCATCCCATATACAACCACCAAACCCAGACACTATTGCATATGCCAGAAAGATTTTGCTGACAAGACCCTGATATAGCTATCTCTTGTGAGGCTATGCCAGTGCCTGGCAAATACAGAAATGGATGCTCACAGTCATCTATTGGATGGAACACAGGGCCCTTAATGAAGGAGCTAGAGAAAGTACCCAAGGAGCTAACTTCATAGAAGGAACATCAATATGAATTAAGCAGTACCCCCCAGAGCTCGTGTCTCTAGTTGCATATGTAGCAGAGGATGGTCTAGTCGGCCATCAATGGGAGGAGAGGCCCTTGGTATTGCGAAGCTCATATGCCCCCGTGCAGGGGAATGCCAGGGCCAGGAACCAGGAGTGGGTGGGTTGGGAAGCAGGGCAGGGGGAGGGTATAGGAGGCTTTGGGGATAGCATTTGAAATGTAAATGAAGAAAATATCTAATTAAAAAAAAAGAAAAGAAAATGTCATGATTTTTACAATCTACTTCTAAAACTAAAAAAAGAAATGACACCAATGTGTGAAAGACACTGTAAAATACTAAATCTACATTTAATATGAGGGTTATGTGGTTACCATATTATTCTAATTCTCTGTGTGTATCAGGAACCTTTCATAAAAGGCTGACATGAAGCAATCTAGTTACCCAGCTTCTGGGAAGAACAAGTTAAGGAAAAATAGAAAATAAACTGGGGATAAAGGAAAAGGCACAACCACAAGCTAGACGAGAAACTTGTCTTTGAACCTTAAAGTAAAAGTGTATTTCCATCCCCTTTCCTCTGAGTCTCACTCAGTAGAAGAGCGTGAGATGTCAGCACTGAGCTTCAGTCCACATGAGTATGGAGGGGAGGCCAGTGTGGGCCAGGCCCCTGCAGACCTATAGCCACAATTACACTTCCTAAGGGGATGACCGCTGTCTTCTGAAGTGCAAAATTAAATCAAATTTTGGTTCCTAGTTTTGTTGGGTGGGCCTTCATGTTCTGTCTATCATATCTGTTTGTCACATGTACATACATATTAGACAATAATTATGCCAACAAACTGCACACATGTCCTTTACTTTAGAAATCTTCATTGATACAAACAGCACTGAATTTAGCTTTATGGCATTTTAAACCATGAATTGAATTAAATGTCAACAAATGGTTCTAGAAACGATTACATCTTAGATGATATTTAAACTAACATGCTGAATCATATGTTGCTAAAAGCCTCAGATGAACATACGCAATAGTGAAAGCAGCAAAGATTATTTCAATGCAGCATTTTAAATTAGTCAGAAGACAGCTGCTACCTAACCAAAAAAGGAAAAGCAACAGATGCTGTGAGAGTAAAAGCACTGAAAAGTTGGCAAATAAAAACGGTACACGACTGCAGTATTTTGCTACATGTCTTTAAAGTAATGTTCGTTTAATAACATTAAAAATATTTCAGCTTAGTATTCAGTGACATTCTAAATTATCTTATAAAAAAGAAACTATCTGGGGGAAAAAAGTCAATAACAGAGCAATCGTAACAAAAACTGCATGGTACTGGTACAGCAACAGACAGGTAGATCAATGGAATAGGATCGAAGACCCAGAAATGAATCCACACACCTATGCTCACCTGATCTTTGACAAGGGAGCTAAAACTATCCAGTGGAAAAAAGACAGCCTTTTCAACAAATGGTGCTGGCACAACTGGCAGCTATCATGTA
>LR749494.1:3368998-3381925 GCA_902729485.2 Mus minutoides | reverse complement strand
ATATAGCAGCAGACTATAAAAAATACACTGGAGTTTTGTACAGCTTTTTCTACAACTAAAACTAACAAACACATGGACTAAATCCAAGCAAATAAAACCAAAGCTACATTTGGGAACATAAATGACTAGGTTGGTTCAAAAGAACTAAAAAAAGAGCCAGAGAAAGAAAGGGCTTAGTAAGAGAACTTTCTAGCATGCTTAAGGCACTGGGTTTGATTCCCAACACTGGAAGAAAAACAAAAGTAGCAAGCATGAAATGAAAATTGTCCATTTATGGGCAAAATGGTTAAGCTCCTGGAATAGTCAAGAAACATGAAAATTTCTGTAATGCAAAGTCACTAATGTCTATTATGAATAATCTCCACTTGGATGTTTAATTTTATCCCCTAAAACCTAACCTCCCAACCAAACTTATTCTTCTCAGAAAGCTCTCAGTACCTCCCTATTCTATTCTATCGTTCTTGCTAAAGACAAAATTGTTGCTGTCCTCTACATTTCTATACACAATGTATTAAAAAGTCAATAACCTCTCACCACAGCCACAAATTCCTAAATCATTTCTGGCTGCATTACTTGGTATCTCTGCTTCTGTTTCTGCTAACCCTTCCCCCAAATGGTGGTATATTTTCCAATTAGCCATAATATGGCTCCTTTGAAAATCAAGTTTGATTATATCAGCTTGTAATCAAAAAGAGGTCTCCTCTCCCTACAGAGGCTTATAAAGCCTTTCACAATCTGATCGCTCACCCTTTTAATCTGCCGGTACTCTATGACTCTTACTTAACTGGCTCCAACACGGCCAGACCAGCCTCTCAGCTCTCTTCAGACTCCAGTCTCCACACTATTGCCTCAGGGCTTTTGCAAGTGGCTTTCTCACTGCACATCCTTCCCTCAGAAAAGAGCATGGATCACCCCTTACTTCCTTCCAGTTATCAAATGTCTTTTTTTTTCCCCCAGAAGGCCTTTCCTAACTACCTCTAATCAAATTGCAACCCATTTCTGCCTCTGTCTTCTCCCTGCTTTTTCTCTAAGTCCTTTAACATCATCTGACAAGGGCATATTCTATTTATTTATTGTCTGAGGCTCTTCCAGAAGATGTATGACCCAAGAAAGGGGGGTATTTATCTGTTTATAAAAAGTGTCTGGCCCACTATAGGTACTTAAACATCTTTACTAAATGCATATGCTCTATATGCAATTTATTGTCTGCGAAGTATTTTAATGGAAACTAAATAACAGAAACTCATCTCCCTCTTATGTCCTCTGTCTTCCAACGTCTCTCAATATCTGTATGTGTTAGTATCAATGTGGATGACAGCAACGAGCAACAGAAAAAGTTACTTGCAAAGCTCTTTAAAAACAGATATCCCCTACCCATCTGCTACATAATAAAAGCTAAGAGCCAACATCTCTTTATTAGTATAAGGTTACTAGGTGTGGAAGTTAAAAGTAAAGGCAGACCAGCCAAATGCCTTCAGGAAGAAAAAGCTCAAATTAATGTGCCATATCAACCTGTTAAACAAACCCTGGAGAAAATGCAAAATGAATTTGATCCTTAAGGAAATACTGGCCAGAATTCAACACAAATGTGTATTCAACACGAGTCAACACCCTAAATTTTTTTTCTCACACCATCAACTACCAAGCAAGAGCTGTGTCTGTCTCTGCCCCCCCCCTTCTTTGCATCAAGGATGTTTGTCTGTTTTGTTTATCCCTCTGAGGATTGGATGAGGACACTTTTCTTGACTCCCTGAGCTCCAACCCTCCATCATGAACCCTCGGCCTCCGGTGGCAGAGGAAATCTCCCTGGGTCACGTCCCTATTATATTAGCATCTCAGCCACCGCTCCAGAGGTGCGCGCAGACCACGAAGGGTTGTTTGCGGAGTCCCGCAGCAGGTGTCACGGGCAGGGAAGGGACAGCAGGGACTCCGAAGCACCAGGGTTGGGGGATGACAGATGGGCCCGCGGCGCGAAGTGAGGCGCCCTGAACCTGTCAGCTCCCGCTGTCACCTGCTGGGAAGGACCGGGCAGGCTGAGGGTAGTGGCAGTCCCGGACAAGCGCTCCCCCGAGGTGAAGCGCCCCCTGAGGACACCGTCCGCCGCACCAGCCGGCCGGTAAGTAAAGTTACTACGGGGTCCGCGCCGCCGCCACAGCCCTCGGGGCCCGGGTCCGCCTCAATCAGCAACTGTGCAGAGCTCGGAAGGCAAGCGAACCCCGGCCGGGCCGAGCTCCGGGCACCACCCGTTCCCTTAGCGCGGCACGACCCCGCCCGGGCGGCCCGCCACCTTCCCGCCATGCCCCACTGAGGTCGAGACCCTGACCCTCTAAAGGAGCCCGCTGCGGTCTTTACCTCCGCTCTGTGGTCCGCCGCGCGCTCCCGCCCGTGCAGGAGAAGGTACTCACCGCGGCTGCCCGGCCAGCGTGAGCTCTCACCCCCGCCCCCTCAGGTAACCCGGGAAACCGGGAACACCACCCCCTTCCTCCCCCGCCCGGACCCAGACCCGCTCCTCTGCGCGTGCGCACGGTCCCCGCCTCGAGCGCCTAAAGTCCCGCCCCACCGGGAGGGCACGCTGGGGTCGCCGACGTGATGCGTGGAGAATCTCAGCCAATGAGAGGAAGAAGGCGGGACAAATACCGCGGGGCGGACCCTGTGCAGCTTCTCTGAACTCCACCCCTCCAGGCCGCATAAAGCTTCGTCCATCCCAAGAGATTCAGATCCTAAAAGCGCAAGCATAGTGTCTTCTTTCTACTGTAAACTCACGTTTACTGAAAAAACTACATCTGTGTTGAAGACTGTACATAGTGACTGGCTGTCTAAAACTTTACCATTACGGAGAGATGAATGATCAGTAGCCAAAATTATCTTGGACTATCTTTAGGTTCTTTAAAAAAAAAAAAAAACGCTTATTACCAACCTTTGTGGCTGACCTAAGATCTTTGTGGCTGTTACGTAAAAAGTTTGGAATGTATTGTTAAACTTAGCCAACGACTGGCTTTTCAGCAATGCTCAAAAGAAGAGTATCATCAGTGGGAGATTTTCCTGCTGTGCTGTAGTCTACCTCCATGATGTCCTTTACGCTGTATTTGGCAAATGTATTGATTTATGGTCTTTTGTTCTATGGCTATAAGACTGCGTGTAAACCTCTTTCACAATAGAACATGTAATTCTGGGAAACCCGAATCTGTGTTACTAAGCACTATTCACTCAAAGTTGCCTCAGAATAAACTTTCTTTTGGTTTTTGTTGTTTTTTTCATGGACAGTATGTGCAATAAACTGTTGTCCTGTCTTCTGTTGGAAGTCACAGAATTAAAAAATAATAATAATAATAAAAATAAAATTAAAAAACGGAAAGGTTCACCAAGATGGAAGCAAGGCTATCCTCAAAATAGCATTGGGGCCTGAACTTATATTTCTGTCAAGAAACAGAAAGAGAGAAACTTGCAAAAATTCTGGGTCCAAGTATGATACCCTACCTAGCCCTGTTCAAGTATGCTAGCATCCAGCGGGCAATGTGATAAAGATCCTTGCTTAAAGCAAACTTTAGTCAGACTTTGAACCTTCTCCTTGGCCCATGTGCTATGTGTGCACATCTTTGTAAACTCTAGGTTTAGCAATCGCCAAAGCAGTTTAGCAAGAACCCACACATACACAATCACACCCTCCCTATCTACAAAAATCTTTCAGTCCCCACCTTTGGTATCTATTCATGCTGGCCTGCCTTCAGCATGAATCTTGTGAGGTTGATGTTACCAAAATTCACCTATGTTGGTCAACCATGAGCTCCACGTTTCTTGACTATAAATCCCCACTTATCCCTAGTGTGTTTAGATCAGAGGCCAACTCTGTACCTGGGTTGCTTTTGTTATGCTAGTCCTGGATAAAATTTGCCTTTGCCATTTTAACTTGTGCCCAGCTTTGGTTTTCTCATGACTATTAATGTTATACACTTTAATATACCAACCTCTTCTGAGTGTGGGAACCACAAGTTAAACAAAAGGATATCTGATCCTCACGACAGTCCAACTAAACCTAAGACTGACAAAATGATGCTGCAGTAGACATTTTGACAGCTTAGGGGCCGCCCTTCCTCTTCTTCCAGCCATAACTGTGGCTGGCCTTTGAGATAACAGAGGCATGGGGGGGGGGGGGGGAGGTCAAAGCTATACTGATATATTTGGTATCATTTGGCAGTTTTCAAGGTCTTCCCAAATAATACAATCAATAATCAAATAGTCTATGGCTTGATCCTGTAGCAGAAGAGAGGGTGGAGAGATTTACAATCAGTGACAGAAAAAACACTGGAACTCCCATGTTCACCAAAGAATACATATGATAGTCAGAACATGTCTGAGAAAAGCCCATAGCATACACATATGAGGAAAGGCAGGAGCTATGTGAAAGACCTATAAAGACTCACAACCACCCTGGCCCATGCTTTGAGCCTTTGATTTTTCTCCAGCTCTGACTTGATCTTTTCTTCTTTAATAAGCTCCCTTTCTTTCTGCCTCTGTCCTATGTGTCCCTGGTCCAATTCCTTGCTCTAAGACACAAAACCCTGGAAATTCCAGTGGGGTAGCTTCCACACTCCATAATCTGTCTATAATAGTAAGGGTCACTGTAGACCTAAGGTTTCCAGTCATTTTTGTGCACAGGAATTGAAATAAAAATAATTCAGGACATTATATCCAAAGGCTATTTACCAAGTGCAACTCTTAATTCCTCAACTCCCTTATGGCCTGATGATAGAGTATACAGTTACCCACTGATGTGGCTGAAGGGGTCTCTCTAGGAAAATTCCTCTCTTTAAGATAAGTTTATCTGATTCTGGTATTTAACCATTAACAGCTCATATTTTTAGGCAGAGGTTACCCACTTCCTCTGGCAGGCAGTCTCTTAAAATACCAGTACTCTAGGGATGGACGACATACAAAGTCTCTAAGAAACAAATGAAAGAAATGCCACAAAATGGGCACTTGTTTAACAAATCTGTAAAGAGCATCTCTTAAGTACCAGGATCTGTGCCCAGCTTAGTACCAGGCACTTGAAACACTGCAATGTCTCTGAACACAGAGAGGGAAAGTAGTTACACCTCACTGGTCAGGCATTTACCCAAGACTGAATCTAGTCTTGTTCACTCAAAGTTCTCCCGCTAATCTAAAACAACAACAAACAAACAAACAACAAATCTTTTTTCTTTTTCTTTTTTTTATTTATTTATTTATTTATTTATTTATTTATTTTGGTTTTTCGAGACAGGGTTTCACTGTGTAGCCCTGGCTGTCCTGGAACTCACTTTGTAGACCAGGCTAGCCTCGAACTCAGAAATGCGCCTGCCTCTGCCTCTGCCTCTCAAGCGCTGGGATTAAAGGCGTGCACCACCATGCCCAGCAACAAATCTTTTAATGAACAAAAAGTCACAGAAATATCAAGTAACAAACTGCTTTGTGGTTCCCTTGAAAGAGAGATTATAGATGAATGAGCA
This sequence comes from Mus minutoides, assembly GCA_902729485.2. Lineage (NCBI taxonomy): Eukaryota > Metazoa > Chordata > Mammalia > Rodentia > Muridae > Mus > Mus minutoides. Next base: position 3,376,439 of record LR749494.1, on the reverse strand, counting down.
TGACTTCATTAAATGGAAAGAAAATGAAAGACATTACATAATGGTATACATTGTCCCTTGAAATATTTTTATTCATAAAAGGCCAAAGTAATGGCATTTGTGACGTTATCTGTCTTTGTCATAAAGGATTTTTAAACAAGACACTACAGTATTTATTTTGTTCAAGAACACTTAGAATTAAGACAAGTATAGTAGTGAACACTGGTATTCTTAGCATTTCAGAGACTGAGGCAGAACAATTGCCACAAATTCAACACTAACCTTGACAACTTGAATTTGATTCTCAGAACTCACATGACAGAAGGAAAGAACCAAATTCTAAAAGTTGTCCTCTGATCTCCACATGTGTTTCACGGCTTGTGCACATGCATACACACACACATACCAAGCAGACAAACAAACATGTAAGTATATGTAAAAACATGTAAGTATATGGCATATAAGAATATTAGAATATTAATACTCAGGTATAATCATACATGCCTAGCACTCAGGAAGTGGAGGCAGGAGGATCAGGAGTTCGAGGTCATCCTTGGCCACATAATGAGTTTGAGGCCCTTTCTCAAAACAACAAAACCAAAAATGAGTAAATATTAAGTAGTAGAACACTAAGTATACATAAGCTTAAGATACTTAGCTTAAGAGATTTCAAATGGATATCAAGATAGTAATTGAGAACATACAAAAGTGAAAAACATCTATAGAAAAATGAATAATAAAGAAGGAAACTGTACTTATGTCTATTGGCTACCCTGGAGGAGTTTTATAGCAGTAAATTGGCAATATAACTTGCCTCAGAATAAATGCTAAAATGAGACTATAACATTAAGACTTTAAAATAAATACTGTAATGTGCACATCTTCATATTTAATTGTTCCCTAAATACTTCAAATGTTTTTCCGTGACTAAGAGGTCACATGGCTCCTCATCTCACTTCAGCAAAAGCCAAAGTCCTTGCAATGACCTTCAGAGCGTAGTATCTGCCCCAGAGCCTCCCTTCCCTCTTCCTTCCCTCCTCCCAAGCAGAGAGGCCTCTTCACTGCTGGCCTTATACATCCAGGCAAGTTCTTGCTTTTAAGATCTGGTACTGCCTGGCCCCTCCACACAAAGTGCTTTCTCTTTAGATAGCCACAATGATAACTCCCTTAGCTATAATCTAATTTTTATCTTCCAGTAAGATCTACCCTCAGCACCACCTTGGGACCTCAGCAACAGAGGCTGGACCCTGTGCCTGAATTTCTTTCATAAGACGCTCTAAATAACTGCTTTGCTTTGTTGTTGGTTTGTTGTTGTTGTTGTTGTTGTTTAATTTAGGTGATATGTCACTTGGGATCCTAGACTTCAGAGCAGTTGAGAGGACAGGCCTACACCACCAGGCCCAGCTCCCATGCTTATTTTTGTCATCACTCTCAATTAGGATAGAAGACCCACAAGAACATCAAATATTATGCTAGACGTGTACCATGAGTGCAAGTCATGAAATGAAATTTGTAACTTTAAACATCTTTTTCATAGCACCTATCACTTTTAACATATTTAAATGATTTGTTTATTATTATTTTTTTGTCTTTCTGGGTATTGGATCCAGAGCCTTGAACATGCTAAGCAAATGTTCTAGCACCAAGATAGATGTCTAGCCCACTTTTTACTGTTCTGTTTTGAGATAGTCTCATTATATTGCCCAGGCCTAGCTAGTATGTTTATTGTAATCATCTCTCCCACTTAAGACTACATGATCCAAGCTTTGCACTACATGCTATATCACAAAGCGCTGAGTTCAAAATACCTCTGTCTTCTGTAGTCACTAGCACACATGCACACAGACACACACCAGGACACACACACACACACACACACACATGCACACACACGCACACACACAATATTACCAGGCACTCAGGATATCTGAATGAATGCTTTCATTAAGAAAATCTTGTAGGTAGCCATGGTGTCTCTTGCCTGTAATTTGAATACCAGAGAGGCTGAGGCAGAAGGATCACTGTAAATTCAAGACTAGCCTGGATTACAGACTGAGATCTCATCTCAGAAGCAAAACAAAAAAGAAAACCTGCTTAAATTCCAAATAAGCATCCAAAGAGTATATTGATTATAATTCTGAGTTAAGTTTATACAAGTTAAATGCCTAGTGGATTTGTGAAGTGTGGCAGGATGCAATTTCTATAATAATATAATGGCCAAAATAATATAGTTAACTATATTTATACATCTAACTCAAGACCAAGTAATTGTTCCATTAAAAAAAAATAGTAAGTCAGGGGAGTTGGTCCAATTGATGAAGATTTGTCTCACTAGGATGAGGACAGGAGTTGGGATACTCAGAACCTAGCATAAATGCCAATGTGTGTGGTAGTATATCTGCAATCCAGTGCTTGGAACCTAGGCTTGCCACATGTCACACTCTAGGTTCATTTGAGTGACCCTGACTCAGTAAAAAAATTAAAGAAGACCCTGACATGCACAACAACTGTTCACATATGTTCACCAGCACACACATCAACACACACACATACACCTATACATGCAAAAATGTCAGAGACATATCAGACTGAGAAAATAGTTTAGTAGTAGAGTTTAGTGTGGATGGGGCCTTGGGCTTGATTCCCAGTATTTCAAAAGAGATAATAGTATAATAACTATTTTTTAATATTTTAGACATATATACTGAGTTTTGGATGCTTTAGCTTAATAAATCTTTAAAATGTGGTTTTAAACAGATACCTTAAAATTTGATTGAAGTTTCCAATTCATAATTAATATCTTCATGATATAACTATCTTTTCTTCTTTACAAAAGCTATGCTATCAAAGTGGATTTTAATGCAAGTCTTTAATGCAATTTTCTTTGCTGTTTCACTGATAGTAAATGTCCTTATTGTGTGGGCACTTTATTTAAGATTTATGTCATTCCATTGTAAGAGTTATAAAATTCCAAAGCTCCTTTATGAGGTGACCTTTGGAACTAGTGAGAAGTCTTGAAGTGATTGAGATTTTCTTCTTTGCTGTGGAAACCCTGTGCTAAGTGGGACTTGAGGTTCGATTTCATGTGTAGGAAAGACTGCTTGTGTACAATAGTGTCATGTTTCCATTAAAGTATTATTTTATTTTCAAAATATGACCTGTTTTTATGCTTCTTATTGGAAGTGTGTGTGTGTGTGTGTGTGTGTGTGAGAGAGAGAGAGAGAGAGAGAGAGAGAGAATCATATAAGCCAGGCTCAAGAGAAATACACAATATAGAAAATGAAGTATAGTGCTATGCCAAAGGCAATCACTAGTGGCTGAGACACTTTTCCACAGATGTTTTAGTGCACACACTGACACACATGCACATTATTGTTCCCTTTTTTTTTTTTTTTTTTTTTTTTTTTTTTTTGAGACAGGGTCTCTTTATGTAACCTTGACTCTCCTGGAACTCACAGAGTTCTCCTGCCTCTGCTTTCCAAGTGCTGTGATTAAAGCCATACACCACACATTATTATTTTAAATATTATTATCACTGTCACTGAAAAAAAACTAGTATTTCATTCAGACCTATAATCCTAACTACTCAAAGAATCACAAGTTTAATCACTGCTGGGGCTATACAATGGGTTCAACTAGAAAATTTAGCAAGAGTTAATCCCAAAACACAAAGATATAGCTCAGTGGCAAATCATTTGCCTAGTATGTGCCAAATCCTAGGTTCACTCCTTAGATTGCAAAATTAAATGAGGAAGGAGAGGAGGAGGGTACGATTTTGGTCAGTTATTAAGCATAAGCCGATTCATGCACTTGGTATTCATATTTAAATAGCAAATATTTGTCAGACTTTATACACAATATAGTCCCATGGCTGGCAAGTTTTTGATTAACTTTCAGCTGTAACCTACATGAGTTGTTTACTTTAGAAAAGCAAACTGAGTCAGCCCCACATAAGGCTGTAGAAGTGAAAGGGGATTTTAAAGTGCTATCGTTAGGAAAGCAGGTTTCCTACATAGTTCTGTTTCTAAAGCCAGGAATCCGGATTGCCAGAGGAGATTAAAGAGCGTCTCAGTTTAAGAGCTCAAGACAGGCAATTCAGAAGGAAACCACAAACACGCTCTCCCGCTCCTCAGTGGGTCCACAGAACAGAGTATCGCCTGACCACAAAGATGCAGGTGCAGAGAGGCAGGAAAAGGCCAGGGGGGGAGGAGCAGGCACGTTGGCAAGCAAACATAGTGCTGCGGATGGAATATGAAATATCCCCCATGGCTTCATATGTTGGAACACTTGATCCCCAGCTGGGATCCAATCCATGAGGTGGGAACTTATTAGAGAAAGTGGGCACCTGGGTGGGGGTGGGCAGGTCTTAAGGATTCTTCCTGTCTACTCTCTACTTCCTGACTGCAAACGCAATGTGACCATCCGCCTCACATTCCTGATGCTATACCTCTCCACTATGACGAACTAAATACACTAAGCCAAAATAAACCTTTTCTCTTTTAAATCGCTTCTTGTCTGGTATTTGATCACAGAAATGAAATGGGAACTAGTATACATGGTAAGGAGTAGGTGAAGATGTGGGTTTCACTGCCTACTCATAAAGCCATGTTGTGCAATTTGCTTTTGGAGTACTGGGAATAGGGTCGAGGGCCTTGACAAACATTGTCCCACCAAGATACACCCCAGCCAATAAAAAGTTTAATAGGTATATTTTCTCAATCATTTTTTATAACATCACAATTTCCTATTAAAAAAAAAAAAAAAGTCATCCCTGTCCCTACCCAATATCAGAATCTTTTGGTAAGATTGCAGGACTGACTAGACATGATGGTACATAAGTGTAATCCCAGATCTTGGGAGGTATAAAGCAGAAAGATCTATAGACCAATGCAATTCCAAGGTATATGAGACTCTGTCTCCAAAAAAAATTTTTTATAATAAAATAAAAAAGATCCCAAGCTTGGAGCACTGTTATAGGCCTTCGTTTCACTGATGGATATTTTCTGTATACTTGCAACGTTCCAGTACTAGGACCAAAATATAGTTGAAAGACATCCTAGGTTTGCTAGGATTCCAGGTTGGAAAATAAGCAGGTTTTACAGAGGCTGCACAGGAGTCTCTGGAAGAGCATGGTCATGGCTACCCAATGTCAGAAAAGAACTTTGAAAGGTTGACTCTAGACCTAAGAATTAGAGACCAGGAGGTTTGGAGACAGGCCAGTTTCTCCCCAATGCTCTTAATGATGCGTTTTAAAGAGAAGTGAAGATGAATGAAGTGAGCCCTCCACAAAGCCAAGCTGACTCACCGCTGCCTGTTCCTCTGAAACTCCACCCTTCCTACTCTTTTGAAATTGCAGTGACCTTCCTTTTACAGCAGAGAAATAACATGTTGGCATACCTTTGATATCTCTTCTCAAGCAACTGGCAGTAAGGAGCTGGCGACAAAATTAACCAAAGTCTTACTTACCAAGTCAGACGTGGATAGAGAGCAGTAAGGAGATTCCGAAGATGGAAAAGAAGAATCGTCTTCATCCACCTGCCCGCCCTCTTAGCATCTCTCTCCTCTTGCTTGAAACATGGCCCCTTTCCTTTACTAAGTATCTTCAAGCCACCAGCATCTTGCTCACCAGACTTTTTCCATGCTCTTTCCTCCCCTCCTTCGACTTTAATGTGCATTTAAATAACCTAGGGAGCTTGTTCAAATGCCAAGTGTGACTAAGATTTGACACCAGAAGGCCAGGCCTATTTCCACGAAATATCTGTAGGATTGCTGGTCTCAGGCAGCATGGATTATGTAAAGAACCCAGTGTATGTATGCACCAGATCCAGGAGGATGGCCCTGCTCACTGTGTATAGGTTCCGCAGCATGCCAGTGGCAGCCAAGAGAAGACATTCATTTTGCTAAATGTTTGCCTGAAGGTTTGAATGGAAGCAAAGGATCTCCATTCCCCTCTTCCTCTCCCTCCACCTCCCCTCATTTCCCCCACTCATTAGCTTATTCCAAAATTGCAGCAGCTGCCAAAATACAAAAACCTACGGGGAACATCAATTTAGTAAGCAGTTGACTTATGGTTATGCTGGTTCAAATGAGAGTGGCCCCCAAAAGCCAGAAAGAATGGAACTGTTTGAAAGGATTAGAAATTACAAGGGCTAGGAAGTATGGCTTTGTTGGAGTAGGTGTAGTACCATCTTACTAGGAATAAAATACATGGTCCTTCCAGAAGGGTAACAATGTCCATCCCAGAAAAGAGATTTAAGACATACATTGGTATTGAAGCCCATGCAAATATCAAATGAAGGGGAGCAGGGACCCAGCAAGGCCTAGTAGCACAAATCTGTCATCCTGGCAACTCAAGACACTGAGACAGGTGGATAAGAAATTTAAGTCTGGCTTGGGTTGTCAAATGAGTCAAGGCCAACCTGGAAAGGTTAGTGAGACCTCATCTCAAAAAAAAAAAAAAATAGCTGGGGCTAAGCTCATTGATAGAGCACTTGCCTATCTTATGTGAGGATCTGACTTCAGTCCAAGGTACCCCAGGAAGAAAAGGAGGACAGGGGCTAGAGAAACAGCTCTGAAGTTAAGAACTATGGGTGCCTTTCCAGTGAACTGAGGTTTGGTTCCCATCATCCACATAATGGCTGACAGTGGTCATCAGTTGTCAGTTCTAGGGGATCGGAAGCCTACTGGCTTCCTCCTGTACTGCACACACACCTGGCACACAGACATACATGAAGACAAAGCACCTGTACATGAAAAATAAGTAGAAAATAAGAAGGAAAGAAGGGGCACCAATGAATCAGTGAAATGGATAATAGAGAAGACAAGATTCCAGAAATCTGAAGAAAGCAGTTGATTCTAAGCAGATTTACTGGTACAGTTTTGTACACTACAATGGGCCTTAATGAACTAAAAAAGCATTTAGAGATGCCTGGGCCCATTGGAAACTGCCATGAAGATGTGGTCATGTAATCAGAGAGCTCCAAGGCAGATTACAGGGCAGGTGGGCTTAATGCAACTCCAGGAGCAAGACTGAGAAAGTGCACCTCCTCCCAGGACAAGGAGGAATAGCTTCTTCTTGAGGAAATCCGGCCTTGGGAGGTGGACACTACCATTTGATCTTCCTTAGGCTGAGTTCTGGAGCTTCATAAACTCCCTGCTACCCCAAGGGTGGTGGAGGTGGCCATGGTGGTGGTGATGATGATGGGATGATGGCAATGATGATAATGATAGTGGTGGTGGTGGTGGTGGTGGTGGTGGTGGTGGTGGTGGTTGTACTGGCTAGGTTTGTGTCAACTTGACACAGCTGGAATTATCACAGAAAAAGGAGTTTCAGTTGGGGAAATGCCTCCATGAGATCTAGCTGTGAGGCATTTTCTCAATTAGTGATCAAGGGCCCCTTGTGGGTGGGACCATCTCTGGGCTGGCAGTCTTGGGTTCTATAAGAGAGCAGGCTGAGCAAGCC
>LR749494.1:3352921-3368972 GCA_902729485.2 Mus minutoides | reverse complement strand
CCAAGGGAAGCAAGCCAGTAAGGAACATCCCTCCATGGCTTCTGCATCAGCTCCTGCCTTCTGACCTGCATGAGTTCCAGTCCTGACTTCCTTGGTGATGAACAGCAGTATGGAAGTGTAAGCCAAATAAACCCTTTCCTCCCCAACTTGCTTCTTGGTCATGATGTTTGTGCAGGAATAGAAACCCTGACTAAGACAAATGGTGATGGTGCTAGTGATGATGATGGTGCTGACATATATGATGGTGGTGATGACTACTGTGACAACAGTACTGAGAGTCCTGTTTAGTTCATACTGTGTGAATTTCTTCTTTGGATATTAAAGTCATTGGATGAGAATCTGGGATCCACAAATCAAAGCCACACATGACCAGGAAATGCACTAAAACGTGTGATCCCAGGAGCTCTCGCCCTACAGGATAACTCTCCCATCCCTGACTTATTTCCTGTTGAACTTACAGCAACATTTCTGCATCTCAGTGGCTGGCTGATAATTATATCTAATAAGAGAGTGAAGACTTCCTCGTGGTGTGCAGGCAGCACTTGCTATATTTATAGGCAGCTGTGTCTCTCTGCTCATTGTTGCAAACCTGACTTAACCCAAAGCTTGCCATCTACCACACCGCACTCAGGTAGTGAGGTCTTCACACTTTATAGGCAGCTACTGGGTGAATGCGTTAACCATTGGCTGATTCTTAACAGTGTGCTATTACCAAAAAACAAATGAAAGTCTGCGAAGGTAGCTTAGTGAGTAAAGTACTTATTGTTTGAGCTTGGGGACCTGAGTTCAGATCCCAGGAACTCACATAAAAGCCAGGCATAGCAGCATTCACCTGTAACCCCAGTGCTTGGGCAGTGAAGACAAACTGATGTGAGGAGATGGCTGGCTACCAGCCTAGCAAAATAGCAAGCTCCAGGTCTAGTGGAAGACAAAAAGTAAGGTAAAGAAACTCACTGATAAATGGATATTAGCCCAGAAACTTAGAATACCCAAGATACAATTTGCAAAACACAAGAAAATCAAGATGGAAGACCAGCGAGTGGATACTTCATTCCTCCTTTGAATAAGAAACAAAATACAGAAGTGGATGCTCACAGTCATCTATATGATGGAACACAGGGCCCACAATGGAGAAGCTAGAGATAGAACGCCAGGAGCTGAAGGGGTCTGCAACCCTAGAAGAGGAACAACAATATGAACTAACCAGAAACCCCAGAGCTCATGTCTCTAGCTGCATATGTAACAGAAGATGGCCTAGTCGGCCATCATTGGGAGAAGACGCCCCTTGGTATTGCAATCTTTATATTCCCCAATACAGGGGAACGCCAGGGCCAAGAAGTGGGAGTGGGTGGGCAGGGGAACAGGGCTGGGAGGGGGGGACTTTCGGGATAGCATTTGAAATGTAAATTAAGAAAATATCTAATAAAAAATATTGGATAAAAAAAGAAAATTAGAGGGGGCATCTGAAATTGACCTCTGGCTTCCACATGTTCATAAGTGTGTGTGTGTGTGTGTGTGTGTGTGTGTGTGTGTGTGTGTAAGAGAGTCCAAGAGAGACAGAGAGAGTGAGAGATCAAGAGAGAGGGAGAGAGCAAGAGAGCGAGAGAGCAAGAGAGAGAGAATAAAAAGTAGCAAAGGATAGTGGTGCTTGCCTGTAATCCCAACACTCGGGAGGCATAGGCAGGATTGTTGCAAGTCTGAAGACAGCAGGACTACACATCAAGACACTGTTTCAGACAAAAATGTGGCAATCAGAATAACATTTGGAGAATCATTACCAAGACAATGCATTTTGCAGGTGTGGGATGCTTCCTGGAGCCTGCCTGTTCAAAGCAAACACACAATAAATGTTCCAAAGAGAGAAAATATATTGGATGTTAGGGACTGGCTTATCAAAAGGAGGTGCATACAGCAAGAAGGGGTGAATACCAGTAGCATTCACATCTAGTTCTGCTAAGTGACATGCACCGGTTCCACCTGTGTCCCTGCTTCCCAACCAGAGAACGCACGGGTGGAAGACGGCATCTGAAGGGAAACGGGAGAGGGGAGAAGCATCCCCTTCCAAACAGATACTCACCATTCCAGTCTATTCTGAAATGGCCTCTTAATTAAATACTGAGCTCATCCTGTTGTCCAGGCTCTGTCTCTCCAGAATAGCAAAACTGAAATCCATAAACACACAGACCTGAGTGGACCTGAATCTTTATAGAAGAAACTAGTCTTTATTGTCCCTTGGACTTAACTGCTACCACACCTTTGATAGGATGCTCTTTCATCTCCTGTCAGCAGTGGTTAGTTACCCGTCCTGAGCTCTGTAATTATTCCAAATGTGCTTCATCTTAACTGACCACGTCCTCAGTTTCAGTGAGTTAATGGTGGCAGTTGAGTATGCTCCTGCAATTTTTTTTTTAATTTTTAAATTATGTGTGGTAGATGCACATGAGTACAGGTGCCTGCCGAAGCTGGGGGTGTCAGAATTCCACAGAGCTAGAGTTATAGGCAATTGTGAGCTTCCCAGCATGAGTGCTAAGAACCACACTTAGGTGCCCTGCTGTGTGTTCTTAAAGGCTGAGCCATCTCTCCAGCTCCCCCTGACTACCCCCCCACCCCAGTAGCAAGTTTTCATTGCCAATTTGTGTGAAAATAAATAAATAAAAATTGGGGGCTCCAGATGTTGCTCAGTTGATAGAGTGCTTGCCTGAGTGCTAGAAGCCCTGGATTTCTATCACGGAGGCCTTCATCTATGATCCCAGAATTTAGGCAATGGAGACAGAAAGATCAGAGAATACCCAAGATACAATTTGCAAAACACAAGAAAATCAAGAAGGAAGACCAGTGTGTGGATACTTCATTCCTCCTTTGAATAGGAAACAAAATACCCATGAAAGGAGTTATAGAGACAAAGTTTGAAGCTAAGACGAAAGGATGGACTATCCAGAGACTACCCCACCAGGGGATCCATCCCATAATCAGTCATCAAACTCAGACACCATTGCATAGGACAGCAAGAGTTTGCTGAAGGGACCCTGATGTAGCTGACTCGTATGAGGCTATGCCAGTGCCTGGCAAATACAGAAGTGGATGCTCACAGTCATCTATAGGATGGAAAACAGGGCTCCCAATGGAGAAGCTAGAGAGAGTACTACAGGAGCTGAAGGGGTCTGCAACCCTATAAGAGGAACAACAATATGAACTAACCAGAACCCCCAGAGCTCATGTCTCTAGCTGCATATGTATCAGAAGATGACCTAGTCGGCCATCATTGTGAAGAGAGGCCCCTTGGTATTGCAAACTTTATATGTCCCAATACAGGGGAACGCCAGGGCCTAGAAGTGGGAGTGGGTGGGCAGGGGAGCAGGGCTGGGGGAGAGTAGAGGGAACTTTCAGGATAGCATTTGAAATGTAAATTAAGAAAATATCTAATAAAAAAATTGGGGGGGGAGAAGTTAATTCAAGGTCTCTTCCATCACATAGTATCTTCAGGCCAATCTGAGCCTCTCTAAAGCAAAACCAAGAGCCAACAATACCATTTAGAATGTAAGACTTGCTGCCAACCCTGGGAACCTGAGTTCAATACCAGGACTTACCATGATGGAAGGGGACCACCTACTCCAGAAAATTGTTCATTGTCCTCCACATGTGTGCTGAGATGCACATATACACTACCATTAGGTAAGTAGATAAACACTCTACCACCATCTATCTACCAAATGATAGATAGATGATAGATAGATAGATAGATAGATAGATAGATAGATAGATAGATAATGGATAGATAGATAGATAGATAGATAGATAGATAGATAGATAGATAGATAGATTATAATGAATAGATAGATGATAGATGGATGGATGGATGGATAGATGGATAGATAGATGATAGATAGATAGATAGATAGATAGATAGATAGATAGATAGATAGTAGATTGAGAGAAAGTTAGAGAGAAGTGAGAAAAGGTTTGTTTTATTTTTAAAAAGAAAATAACAAATGATTACTAAGCTTATACTGTTGTCCCCAGAATGGAATTAATAACATAGACACCTTAAAACATGAAAGATAAACATGGAAACTCTAAGATCTAACATGAATTGATTGGCCACCTGTACAAAGACAATGAAACTATGTTGCTTTCATACTCAGTAAGTATCTTCATTTGGAACCAACATCATTGTAGTGACAATAAACACGTTTCATGTTTTTACCAAACCTTACAGGCACACGTCCAGCCAGAGACAACTGTGAGAAGCAGGCTAGATCACCTAACACTAGATTCAATATCACTTGAACAGAATGTACGCATATCATGTAGGACTTACTGAGTTCTGTGTGTGTGTGTGTGTGTGTGTGTGTGTGTGTGTGTATGTACACCACAGGTCAAACACACTTACAAGGTAAACACTCTCCCACTTGGCTACAGTCTCAGCCCCTTACCATGTATTTTTACCAAGGGCTTTTTAAAATTCTCTTAGCCCAGGACATTCTTTCTCAGTGTCTAATGCTAATTCACCGAAGCTGTTGTCTCCATTTCTGTACTTTTAAACCTTTCTTCTCACTCCTACTGTTCTTGGAATTTAACATTGGGTGTTGGTTTGGTTTGGTCTGGTTTGGTTTGGTTTGGTTTGGTTTGGTTTGGTTTGGTTTTTGTTTTTCAGCTCTAAAGATGAGACTTATTCCATGCCAAACAAGAGCTGGGTCGCTGAGCTCTAACTCCAGAGTGTACTTACTTCTCAGAGAATGTTCTTATGTAAATGAGAATGACCGAGTGTGTCAGCCTGACTGCCATGCAGCTCTGCTTAAAGTCCCACTGTTGGCCATTGTGCTAATTAAGCTGACCCCTTGTCTTGGGATCATCGACATATTTTTCACTTGGATTGCTTTGTGCTCATGAATGTAAAGAGGCATCTGATCCTTTGCTGAAGATGAAATTAACCTAGAGGGTGAAGTAATTTACTCTAAGCAAAGATCAGAGCAGAGAGGACACAGGGAATTCCAGACTCCAGATTCCCAGGAAGATCACAAGGAAGTGAAAACTGTAAAACTTACTAACTAGATTTCTCAAGAGCATTTTCTCCTCCCAGCATTTCCCAGCATCTAATTTTAGATTCGTGTGTTATTAGCACTGTTACATTTCAGCCAGTTTGCAACTTCAGTGGAAAACATACTTTCGCTGCAGGGTAGAGTCGGGCATCCTTTGCAGGATTCATGTGGTACTTTAATTATCTCAAATGACTCCAAGGGAATTCATGTCCGGCTCCATTACCATAATGAAGACTCACATTTAACATACACAATTACCTTTGAGGGGAAAGAGTAGGAGTTAGGATCGTCACATGATCTAGCAATCTCACTCCTGGGAACATACCACAAGAAGCAGCGAGGGGGGTGTCTCTGCCAGGGGGGTGTCTCTGCTGATTGTTCTACCAGTGTTGTTCACAACAGCCAAGGATGGAAGCAACTCAATCCTGCCTGATGATCTAGTGGGTTAAAGGAATGTGGTACATGCACACAGCAGGAAGGGAGCAGGGGAGGGATTCTGAGAAAATGCTGTAAGAACATACCATGAGGATACTTATGGGAAGCCATGTAAGCCTATCACAAAAGGAAATATACTATGTAATTCTGTTATTGGGCTGGATCTCGAATAGTCAAATACATAGAGACTGAAAGTCTAATGGTGATTCTCAGGACTTAGGAAAGGAAAGGGTGAAGAATTAGTATTTAATAAGTCAGAGTTTCAGCTGGGGAAGATGAAGTTGTGGAAATGGATGCAATGTTCTTATGACCACTGATCTGTGCACTTACGTGTGGTATTTGTCATGCAGGCTCAAGGACCTGAGTTCAATTTCCAGCACCCTTATAAAAATCCAGACTTGCCATATACCTTTGTAATCCAGTGTTGGGGAGACGGAGACCTCTGGGACTAATTGGCCAGCCACACTAGCTGAATTGTCCAGTGCCAAGTCCTAGTGAGAGTCCCCTATCTCAGGTGGCAAAGTGGATAGATCCTGAGGAACAACAGCAAAGGTTGACTTCTGGCTGCCATACACAGGCACATATGCACATCTGCATGCACACTTGCACACACACGCGCAACTACATGCATGTGAACATACACACAAATAAATGTTAAAATAGTAAATTTTGTTATATAGATTTAAATATACATGTATGTATAGGAAGCAGGACAGTTAACCCTACTGTGGAAGGAGAACAGATAAAGTTTCCCAGAGGAGACAGCTTTGTTTTGAAATACAAGGAAGGGATGGGCAGCCAGACAAAAGGAAAATATATTCCAGATAAGGGAATAGCACAAGGAAATAAGAAAGGTATTAGAAACTCCTAATAAAGAAGAGCAAAAAAAGAGAAAATGATGCAGGTAACTCCAACTTGGAGTCTTTGTAGATAAGTTCCAGAGGAAGGCTGCAGTGTGCGTATGCGTGTGCGTGTGCGTGTGCGTGTGCGTGTGCGTGTGTGTGTGTGTGTGTGTGTGTGTGTGTGTGTGTGTGTAAAATTACAGATGCATGTGTAATCACATGTGTATGCAGGCCAGAAGACACCTTCAGAGGCCATGAGGGTTTCAAGACAGGGTCTTTCACTAACCTGGAACTTACCAAGTAGGCTAGGCTAGCAGGACTGGCAGCCCAGGGGATTTTTCTGTGTCTGTCTCTGGCGCTGGGATTACAGATGCACACCACCACGTCAGGCTTTTGAAAAAAATCATTTCTAGGGATAGAGTCCAGGTCCTCATGTATGCTCAGCAAGGACTTCACAGACTGAGCTATCGCCCCAGCTGGACCGCTGGACTCTTTCAAACCGGAGAGCTGACCAGGTTGCATTTTAGAAAGATCGTGTTGAAAGCTGAATAATGAATGGGAGGTGGAAGGGACAGAGGAGTGGTAATGACAAGGAGACTCTTGTGAATCCTCCCTCCCCACCCACCTCAGCAAGGAGGTAAGGATGGAGGTAGGCAGGGGGGAGAAAGGAGAAGCCCATGCAAGGATAGAGCAGTGACTTGTCGAGTAGCAGATAGATGGGAGAAGAGTCGTCTTATTATTTACACCTCTACTCTCAGCCAAGCTGACCCCTGTCCCAGCCTACAGAGCAATGGCTCCTGGTCACTTGCAACCAGGGCCCTTATAGATCATCTGATACTGGGCAGGGGATCACTCGTAACCCACGCTCTCCTTAAACTCACTGTGTAGCTAAGGTTAACCTTGAGATTACAGTTCTTCTGCCTCCACCTCTCCAGTGCTGAGCTGTGCCACACTCAGTGTATGCGGTACTGGGGATGGAGCGCAGGATTTCCTGCGTACTCGGCAAGCATTCTGGCAACTGAGCTACAGCCTCAGCCCACAAAGTATATTTTGAATAGACTTGGTTTCATGCGCTTGGTTGGATCCCACATAAGCCCATCTGCTCCCATTTATAGAGTGCCCCTTTCTTAACTCCATAATGTCCTATCCAATCCAAGTTTCTGGCACCTGAAAATCAGGACTGGCTTCTCCCCAGGGAAGGCCTTCAGCTCACCCAGCTCTGGGGAGGGGCTTTATTCTCTAACCTCATACCCCCCCAGAGGTTACTCCAAGGTACCAGCCACCCTCGGAACAAGCAGTGTGCAAGAGCCAGCATCCTGCAGCACCAGTGCCGCCAAGGATTCTTTTTATCATTACCTTGTCCTGTGGTACCCAAGCTCTCAGCTCAAGCCCAGCCTGCCTCCCAAAATGCCCGTGCCCACTGAGCAATCTCAGAAATATGTTTGCCTACCTGCACTGTAAGTCCCTTCTTCAGAAGAGGAAGGAGGGCTTTCCTTTCAAAGTGACTCTGTGGGCACTTTCATGGCAGCCCCATTAGCACTCATCTACCTCATTGCAGCAGAAGTGCTCCATGCTGTTAAGCAAGCTGGGTACCTTGTTTGCAGTTAAATCCTGACTTCCTCTCAGCTGACTTAGGGTGGCATCATTTTGCCAGCATTAGAGGAACAAGAACAGTTGACTCAAACAACCCAGGGCCCCATTGGATGATGACAAGGGCAAACCTTTCTGTGCCTTCTGATGTCACCTGAAGAAGGCACTGTAGCAGATGGCAAAGGCAATCAGTAGCTCTCAGTCACTGCAAGTGCACAATGTCTCCACACAAGTTGTGGAAAGAAGCCACATTAGCGACTCTGGCACTCTACCTGCTCCTCTCCAAGCCAAATCGTCCTTGGGAATGGCTTTCTGAAAGCCCCCATGCTGCCATTTCACCTGCTGAGGGTGCTAGGAAATCTCCAAGTCTCCACGGAATGGCCCTCTCTCCCTCTGGCTCTCTGGCGAGTGGCCATGTTTGAATCACATGGGGAATTTGGCAAAGCAAGCCCCGTTCCTTGGCAGTGCGTCTGCAGAGAGGATTTTGGGTTAGAGATTGCATGATCACTCTCCTGAGTCATTGTTCCTGGATGCTCCTGCCCAGGGACAAGCCTTAACTGTGTTTCTGAGAGAAGCTTCAGAAGTTGGATTAAGAATTCTTCAGTCCTTGGAGGACCCAGAACCACTCACTGCCTTTAGCCTTCTGGCTGCAAATTGTCACTAAACATAAAATGTCCCTTCCTTTATGCTGAGAGCTGGTTCTCTCTTTTTTCATGCTTATGATATTCTTCTTTAATATGCTCATTATAAAGTGTAATTCTTATTCCTCATCAGATGTGGATTTCTGAATTAATATTTGTGAGTGTATGTTCATGTATGTTCAAGCATGTCCGTGTGCAGTGGTATGTGCACATGGATGCTATTCACTTAAGGTTTTGCTTGAGACAGGGTCTCTCACCAGGCTGGAGCTCAGTAGTTAGGCTAAACTGACTGGCCAATGAGATCCACAGATCTGCTAGCTCCTGGCTGCTCAGCATCAGGTTGCACAGGATTTCGTGGAATTATGTCATGCCTAACTCTCACATGAATTCCAAGGATCTCCACTCGAGTTCATACTTTACCAACTGAGTCATCTCCCCAGCCCCCTGGCAATGCTTTTATTGCCTGCAACCTTCCACCAGTTTTCCTGTTGGAAAGATAAAGAACTTCCTCTCTCTTTTATGTCCTTCAGTATATAGCCAAATCAGTGAGTTCCAAGTTCAGTGTGATCTCAGAATATAAGGCAGAGGCAGACAGTCAGCATTGAACTCTGGCTTCCATGTGCACTGTTCTAGTTTGTGTTTCTCTTATACGCTTAAAACTACAACCAAAAGCAACTTGGGGGAAGAAAGAGTTTATTTCAATTACACTGCTCAATCACAGTTCCTCACTGCCAGAAGTCAGGGAAGGAAGCAGGGACGGACAAAATGACAGAGGAAGGCTGCCTAAAGCTTAGCCAGCTTTCTTATGTAACCTAAGACCACTTGCTTAGGGGATGATACCGCCCACAATGGCCTGGATCCTCCTACATCGATGAGTAATTTTTGAAAAATGCTTCAGAGACATGCCATAGGTCAACTTGATCAAGACAGTCTCCCCACCTGAGAGACTGTCTTTGGTACTTTCAGACTGAAGCCAACTTGGAGATAAAGGTATGTTCATATGTAAACACACACACACACATACACACACACACACACACACACACACACACACACACCATCAATGTTTATTTCCAGGAAAGGATAGCGAGCTCTTTTTACATTGAAGTGTTTTCAATTCTGCTTCACATTATAGCTCGCCCAAGACTCTCCGAAGTCTCCTGCATTCTCGTGAAGACTTTGCACCTCTAGGTGTTGCTTGGATCTCTCAAGGTGCTTCCTGCCTCATTTGACTCTATGCCTGTGGGATCACCCACCGCATCCCTGTGTATTGAATTAATATTGTTTTCAAAGGGTTTGGGGAGGCAAGCCTGTCACAGCCCTGTTGTGAACATGAATGTCCTTAAATCATAATGAAAAAGTGCTCCTCTAGAAGCTGATATCCTCACGCAGATTGCTAGCATTTAAAAATTCTCACACACAGAGTAATACTAGGCGGCTTGGAAAAGTGGGTGCATGTTGTAAAAATGGGCCAGTTTTGTACAAAAAAATACAAATGCACCCAGTTTCCTCATGTGATCTTTTGTTACAGGAGTTCTGAATCTGGACTCAAATATTATCAAGGGAAAAGAAAAACAAGGTGGATAATATAAGCGCTTCCTCCAAATGGTTTGCGTTTCATCGAAGAAAATAGAAACACATTCTTCTGGAGCTGTTACAGTGGGGTGAACCTAAGTGACAGTCATATTGTGATAGCCAGAAAATAAAGAGACAGAGGGAGAAGAGCCCAGACATAGTGGATAATAAAATGAAGGGTTATAAAGATTCTGAGATGATCTTAACAGTGTGGGATTTCGCATACCCAAGTGTTAGGCCTTCTGGAAGAGCCTTGGGTCAACAAACAGAATGGGCTTGTGGGGGAAAATTTTTGTCTAGGGTTTTAGTCAAAAACAAGGTCAGGAGCCAAGGAGGTGGCTCAGTGGATAAAGATGCTTCCTGCCATTCCCACCACTTGACTTTGACGCCAGGATCTGTTAGCCCGTACCACACAGTTTTGTAAAACTCCTTTTGGTTGTACTGTGACTGTTCCAGTAACCACAGCATTTTGGTTTCTAGAAGTAAATGAACTTGTTTCTCTAAATTCTTGACAGCCCTGATCTATGAGCCCCTATAATGGTTAGACACGAACGTTATTAATCATCTGAAACTTTTTCAAATTATTTTATGTGTATAAGTATTTGGGCTGCACATATATATATGTGTGTACCATGTTTATGCTGAGAGCCTGAAGAGGTCAAAACACAGTGTCAGATCCTCTGGAGTTGGAGATACAGATAGCTGTGAGACACCATTTAGGTGCTGGGGATTGAACTTGGATTCCTTGTAGGAATAAGTGCTTTTAACTGATGAACCATCTTGCCAGCCACATCTGACATTCTTTAATACACTGCTCACTGGTTACTGCTAGAAATGCCCAACTATAGATCAAAATAGAAACCTTTAGATCTGCTTTCGCCACCCTTCTTTCTGCCCTACAACTACCCGAGCTTGTAGGGTCAGGGCTTTGATTCCTAGAGACCCCCTTCTACAGGGTTTTCCCCCAAACAAAGGCCTGCATTGTCTTAAGCGGTTTGTTGCCTTGCCTGTTTTTTTCTTTTCAATGACCTTTCAGGACACACATGGTAGAAAGAAAGAACAACTTCATCAAACTCCTATATGTTGTCATCTGATATCCTCGTGTGTATTGTGGTGTATACACACACACACACACACACACACACACACACACACACAAATAGATACATAAGACTAAAAACAAAATAAAATGAATCTAAAGCCAGTACAATGTGAAGGGACACTGGAATGGTGGTGGCCCCTTATCCACCCATTTGCTGTTAGAAAATAAATAATGGTTGTTAGTTTGCTGTGGGCAATTCCTCCGTTTGACTGGGGCAGGTTCTGCAGCAAATGTTAACAATGCTTTCCCCCAACCCCTTGAGTTTTTGCAAAGTTTTCCATGTATCTGAAGCTTTCCTAATTCCAGCTGTGACACAGAGAAGTGGCTCTTATTTGTTTGTCTGTTCCCTGCCAGCCCGAAGAGTTATGATTTAAGATACATGAGGTGACGGGTCCTATAGACCACACTATCTGGGTCTTATGGAAAATCTCCTCTGGAAAATATTGGAAAATCTAGAATATCCAGGGCCCGATGAAGATTTCTGCCCTCTGACAATCTTTGTTCCCTTCTGGGTTACCAGGCAGGAGTCTCTGGGTTCCCTAGACACATAGGGAAAATAACCTATATACAACATACTATATTCTTTTTTTAAAAAGAGGGTCTCTAGCCCAGGCTGGCCTCTACTTGATATATAAGCAAGGATAGCTTTGAACTTCCGATCCTCTCACCTTCCAAGTGCTGGTATTTCAGATGTGTACATATATGGTTTATTAGATGCTGAGGGTTGAGCCCAGGACTTCGTGCATGTTAGGTGAACACTCTAGCAACCCAGCCATATCTCCTGACCCTTACCTGGTATGTTCTAAGAGCTGGAATTTCTATAGAAGCCCAGAAAATTCTACATTTACTTAGTACTCAAGCTGTGTACTCAGACCACAGCCCTCCCCTCCAGTGCCCAGCCCTTGTTCAGAGGACAGTATACAGCTGTGAGGCCAAGGTATTTCACAATGTCTAGAGGTCAAGAGAAAGGGGACAGCTCAGAGTCCAAATTCATCTGTTTTGTTTCTTCCAAAGTGACTTAATAAAGATTACGATGAGGCTCAAGCTTACCAGAAACTGTCAGGGGACACAGGGGAGCCACCAGGGAGAGCTGGTAATGGGTAAAAGCTGACTGATGATGGGAGCAAGGACCCAGGGCCCAGGAAGACAGGAAAGGGGAAAAGTGCATGGCCAGCATCTCTAGGGAAGTAAATGGATTTGTTTGTTCGTTTTTGGCTTCTAGATACTGCTCTTGTGAAGGGGGTTTCTGAGCAGTAACTGCAGAAACTTGTGTCTAAAGAAAATCTAACTATTCTTGTTCTCATCCCCCTGGGTGGGACAAAAAGCCATGGTGTTAGACATGAGCCAATGATTTGCCACTCACTCCTGGCTTTGTTCAGAGCACATGACCCTGTGACCCATCAGGCCCATTCTTCAAAAAGGATAACCTTCAGAGTTAGAACTGTTTACGAACAGTCTACGATTTTAAATGACTGACCAGTTGATTGCAATTTCATACAACTGTTGTAAGAATTCCATAATCTAGAGGAAGAAGTAAGATGGGCTTGCATTCCTGTTTGCTGTGGATGAGAATTCTGCCCCCTGTTCTCTCCTCCCTGACTTCTTGGGCTTTCAAGGCTTCACTGGGTTCTTAAGATTCTAGACCACCTCGCCCAGTCCCCGTCCTTCCTAACCTGACTCAGAACCATATTCTCAGAATCCCTGAAGAAACTTTCTTCCATCCCTCCCTGCTGCTTTCTCTCCCCATATCACTTCTTATCACCACATATAGAGAGGTGTCTGCTTGTTCTCCTTTAGTCTCTCCGCTGCCTGCTACTCTCAATGAAAACACAGGCAGCCACTTCTGACTCACTGCTATAGCCACTAGAGCCTGGTCTGATAGCTCCCTCGTGATAGAAGCTCCAAAAAGTATCCAAGCAGTGGTGGCACACACCTTTAATCTCAGCACTTGGGAGGCAGAGGCAGGTAGATCTCTGAGTTTGAGAGCAGCCTGATCCACAGAGAGAGTTCCAGGACAGCCAGGGCTACCCAGAGAATCCTTGTCAAAATAAAACGAACAAAAAGAATAAAACAAAACAAATAAAAGCGTAGCTCCAAAACTGTTGGTTGAAGGAGTGAACAGCCATTCGACTTTCCCTCCTTTTGGTGTGGCAGTGTGTAGCCCAGAGCCATGTGACACAGAGAGGTGGTTGTCAGTCTCTGTGACCTGTCCTTACCTTTGCTCTCTTCCTTGTTGGAGCTTCCCCGGGCCATTTCTGATGCCTTTCCCAATCCCCCAGCCCCAACAGGCAGATGCTTCCTTGAGTTTGAAGTGTTCCTCCTACCTTAGGGGCCATGCACTAGATGGCACTAATTTGTGTCAAGTGGCACTGTCTCGGGGGGGGGGGGGGACCTCAGTTGATTGATAGCTATTTACTTCACACCACTGTATGAAGTCTCAGGTACTACATTGAGCATGATACAAAGGTGGGTGAGACATAGGATTTCCTGGTCTTCCGTGGTCTGGTAGGGAGGCAGGTTATTCTAGCATTAAATAACAAGGATAGTGGCTAATATCACTCATCAACTCAGCAGGTTCTAGAATTATACAAGAGATGAGTTTCTGGGTCTGACTGCAAGGGCAATTCTAGAGTAGGTTGGTTGAAGTGGGAAGATCCACCCATGTGCATGGCACTATCCCATAGACTGGAGTAGAGGCTACATAAAGTGGAAAAGGCATGCTGAGCAGCGGAGTCTGTCTCTCTCTGCTTCCTGACTAAAGACATATAGACACTATGTGACCAGCTGCTTCAGACTCTGCTGTCCTGACTTCCCTACCAAGATGGGCTGTACCCTGACACAGTGAATCTAAATAAACTTTTGTTCTTGAGCAGTGCTTGAGTATATATATATTTCTTTCTTTTCAACTATTAATTTATTTATGTGTTATAGATAATATATTCTAGTCACACTCCCCACCCCACAAAGTAGCTTTTGTTAGGTATTTCATCATGACCCTGGGGGGGAAAAAAGCAAGTTATGCAAAGGCCAAAGCTGTGCTGCATAAAAGGAAAGATCGGCAGAGGGGAAGAATTCTTACCCAACTGGAGAGAGAAGGGAACCAAAGAGGGCTTAACAGAGGAAGTGGTCTGGGGTGATGGCCTTATAAGCAGAGAAGACAGCCTCTGCCTACACATGGAACTGAAATGTGGTATTCTATGGTCAAGTCAGAAAGTGATGTATCATTAATCAGAAGTCTGTGCTGGGTCCAGATCAGGCAAGGCTCTGGAGTCATGATTGAAAGCTAGAGGTGTAAGTAGCAAAAGGTCATTGCAAGTTTTAGGCCAGGTTTGGGGCCAGATGACACTGCATTTGAGAAAGGCACACTTAGAGCCACACAGAGCACATGAAGTATAACGAGGATCCAACCCGGTTTGGTGACAGCAGAGATCCAAGGTTATAAGCAGGTTTAAGAGCCTTGAAGAGGGAAAACTGGCAGGACCTGATCAGTGATTCAGCGTGAGATAGGTTATAGGGTAGAGGAGTGAAGCAGAGCGAGACAGAGATTGAGGCTGGCTTGGGACCCCAGGGAAGCAGGCAGGGGAATGAATGTGATGCTAAGGTGTTGGATTTGAAATCGTATTCACTAGAATCTAGACACTAAAGCTTGAGAGAAACAAACAGAAGGTTTGGGGTTGGAATTCTAGATTTTGGAGTCATTGACTTAAAAGTAATTAAAAATGATGAAAGAGAAAGCTGACCCTCAGTAGACTATGTGGGCAGTGAAAAGCCAGGACCCATAGATGGGCTTTTTGGGGAGAGAGAGTAGCGGCCTCTACTTACCTGTCCAGTCATTGTTAAGTCCCATTGCCTTCAGACAGGCCCTCATCTTGGATACCAATATCTAATAGACTCTTTGCTTGTATTGATCTCTTTAATCTTCTACAAAGTCCCCAGAAGTAATCTGCCCATATTCCAATTGTTAATCAGTAAGTGGAGACAGGCATCCCTGGGGGATGGAGTTCTTTAAGGAGGAGAGGTAAATGATGGTGTTACTTGACCCTCATGAGTCAGTTGCCAAATACGTCTTTCAATTCTTCCCACCTTTCTCATAGACAAAAAGGCAGGCACAGTATTGACTGTTAACTACACATGGGACCAATTTTGAAAGAGAGAAATCATTTTCCAATCATGACCATGACAAGATGTGAACAAGCTCTTCAGGAATTAATGTTGGATGCCCTCTGGAGCCCTTGAGAAACTGAACAAACGCTGCTGAGAAAAGCAGGGGGTCCACGCCATTCCTGTTAGCACACTTTGTTCTAGAACTCAGTTATGAATTAGAGAGAGAAGCAATCCGTGTGATACCCACAAAGCACATAGATCAGAGACACTCCAAGGGAGGATGAACAAGCTTTAAAGGCCATCCCTACACTCACCTCATGATTTCTGAGTTTAAATTGTATATTAATAGATACTTTCCTGTTAAAGAATCGTATGACGTAGCTTCAGGAGATAGATCTATATTCGTTGGTTGTACTAATGCCATAACAAAAATCTCTGGCAGAAACTACTTAAGGGAGGGAGGGTTTGCTTTGGATACAGTCCATCCTGCCGAGGAAGGCATAGCAGTTAGGACTCCTCACCTCTCTATAGACCAGGAAGCAGAAAGACCAAGGCCAGAAGTAGGTCCACGCTATGACCTTCAGGGCTTGCCTCCAGTGATCTGCTTTCTGCCAGCCAGGCCTCTTAAAGCTTTCACAGTCTCCCAAAACAGTGTCATCTCATTGGGGCCAGGATGATGTGACATCATATCCAAACCACAAGATCTATAACTCGTTTTATTTA
>LR749494.1:3337741-3352821 GCA_902729485.2 Mus minutoides | reverse complement strand
TGATGGCCAACTAGGCCATCCTCTTCTATATATGCAGCTAGAGACACGAGCCCAGGGGGTACTAGTTAGTTCATGGTTATTCTTCCACCTATAGGGTTGAAGACCCCTTCAGCTCCTTGGGTACTTTCTCTAGCTCCTTCTTCCTTGGGAACCCTGTGTTCCATCTAATAGCTGACCGTGAGCTTCCACCTCCATAAAAGCATTTTTATTGGTTCTTTGTGAATTTCATATCATCCACCCCAAGTCTACTCATATCCCTGTCCCTCCATATCTGTCCCCTACCCTTGGGAATACCCCCTCAAAAGAAAATAAAAATTAAAATAAATAAAAATTACAAATAAAAATTAAAATGAAACAAAACCAAAAACAACTTGTAGAAGCTGCGCTGTTACAGTGTGTCACACACTATACCGTTTTTTTCTCCAAACTGCTTCACTTGCAAATGTATATTACAAGGAGTCATTGGTCTGGTTCAAGGCCTCTAGTTTCTGCCACACTATCATACCTGATCCTCACCAGGATTCCACTTCTAGAAATCTAGATTTGATCTCCAGACTGCTGTACAGAATCATCTAGAACTTGCCAAGATGCAAAACCTCAGACTTCTTGCAACCCCACTACACAGAGGTGTGTTTCTGAAGAGTTCAGCATTAAGTCAAGTGTCTCTCTTTACAGTTCCACTTAAAATCCCAGTAGGAACCCCAAAGAGAATTCCTAGTTCCCTCATCTGAACCATTTGCCTCCTATTCCCATCTTGGAAAGTGGCACTAACATATCACACAACAGAGAGGATGGGGATGGAGAGAAGGCTCAGTGGCTAAGAGCACTCTTCTAGAAGACCCAAGTTTCATTCTCAGCACCCAGATGAATGCTCCCAGCCATCTGTAACTCCAGCTCCAGGGGGTCAGACATCCTTTTCTGGCCTCCCTGGGCATTGGACATGCAAGTGGTGTACAGACCTACTACATTCAAGCAAAATATTCATATACATATAAAAGTAAAATAAATCTTGGGGGAGGGGTGTTCTGCCAGAGAACTCTACTCAGGTAAAAGTTTAATCCAAGAGAAAGTCTTTATTAGCCAGCTAGCAACTATGCTGTGTGTTGGAGAGCCCAGTGCTCAGGATCCCAGTGACGCACCAACTCTTTCTCAGGGTGAACTTTTAAGCATAAAACCCATGTTCTGGAATAACAAACTTCAGCTAACAAGCATAGTTAACCAGCAGCAGGACTACAAAAGCCAAGAAACAAGATTAGTATATTTAGAGATTTTTCCCAGAACTATGGAGTTTGATGGATTAGTTTTTATTTTGGCAGGTGGTAGTGTCTATGTGCTGAGTTTTATGGCCTGAATGGTATTTCCATCATGGAGTCAGTTGTACTAAAGTCTGAGGGCCTTCTAAGGTTTGGGGACGCTATCACAAAAGAAAAAAAAGAGAGGATAATTAGTAAGAAAAAAGAGTAAATGAATCAAGAAAGAATTTGGTGGGAGGGTGGGGGCTTAGAAGTTCAATTTGGTAGCCCGGTAGGAGACAACAGGACAACAAAGGAACCACCTGTGAATGGGGGCAGGATGTGGTAGTTTTTCAGAAACATATGTGCATGTGGTAGCCGGAAGCAGTGTGATATCAACATTAATTGATCGCACTGGCACTCTGGGCATATGGCCTTTCCTAACGCTGGACTGAGAGCATCCTGCAACAGCCAACATTTCCACCAGATGGGCTTGGGCACATCGTGTCTCTTGAGCCTGCAAATGCTCCCAGCACCTTGTTGTTATGACTTAAATTAATTGGGGCGGATGTCAACTTATGACCCTACTATCTCCTGGGACTCACACTCCAGCAAAGAGGATCATGACTCCCTAAAACTGAGTGACCCAGAGTTATGAAGGTTCACCTCCTTATTCCTCATATCAAGGAGGGATTTTCTGTGGAAGAAGAGCTTGAAGTTTACCTACAGTTGAAATACAGCCAGGCTTGGTTCTGTGATTTCAGTGGCTTGCCTATCTGAAAGGTGATATTGAAATTAATCACTGATGAGTTGCTTAGGGGTGAGAGCAGCCTGACTAGGGTATTTAGAGGTGGGGCCTTTGGGAGATGAATAGGGGCTGGTCCTCAGGGTGAACCTCATGACTGAACACTGGGAGAAGAAGAGAAAAATGAGGGCAGAGAGAAAGAAGAGAAGAAAGAGAAAGAGAAAGAAAGAGGAGAAAGCACAAGAACATGTGTGTGTGAATTCTGTCTCTGTGTGTATGTCTTTCTCTGTCTCTCTGTCTCTCTCTGTCTCTCTTGCTGTCTGTCTCTCTGTCTCTCTTGCTATCTGTCTCTCTGTCTCTTTCATCTCTCTCACTGTCTGTCTCCCTTCCCCTCTCCCTCCCCCTCCCCTCTGAATGTGATGCCCTGGGCCACCTAAAGATTTTTTTCCAGAAAGAAAGCCAGCATCAGATATGGCCTTCTACATTATTGCTCAGCAAGCACTATGAGTGAAGCCCAAACAGTTTCTTTTCTTTTTTATTGGATATTTTCTTTATTTACATTTTAAATGTTATCCCCTTTCCTGGTCACCTGCCTCAAGACTCCCTACCTCATCCTCCTTTTCCCTGCTTCTATGAGGGTCCTCCCCACCCACCCACTCCCACTTCCATGCCCTGGCATTCCCCTATACTAAGAGGGCATCAAGCCTTCAGAGGACCAAGGGCCTCTCCTCCTATTGATGCCCAACAAGGACATTCTCTGCCATGGGTCCCTCCATGTGTATTCTTTGGTTGGTGATTTAGTCCTCGGGAATCTCTGGGGTTCTGGTTGGTTTATATTGTTGTTCTTTCTATGGGATTGCAAACCCCTTCAGCTCCTTAGGTCCTTTCTCTAGCTCCTCCATTGGGGACTCTGTGCTTAGTCCAATGTTTGGCTGAGAGCATCCACTTCTGTATTTGTCAGGCACTGTCAGAGCCCCTCAGGAGACAGCTATATCAGGCTCCTGTCAGCAAGCACTTCTTGGCATCCACAACAGTGGCTGGGTTTGGTGTCTGTATATGGGATAGATCCCTAGGTGGGGCAGTCTCTGGATGGCCTTTCCTTCAGCCTCTGCCCCACCCTTTGTCTTCATTTTTCCTCCCATGACTTTTTTTCATAATTTATCCAGTTAGCAGTACTAAGCCACTAACAACAGAAAATGGCTTAAGACATATACTGACTAGTCTAGCTATGGGAGTACTCAATACCTGCTGTCATTTTGCTAGAAAGGCAGACCATTGGTTTAAGTCACACTGAGTACATGTATAAGGAAAGAAGGTTTCTACCATCACAGACAAGCTTGAACTTGAGCCTGAATTGTTGGGAGGTCAGACTCATGCTAGACAGGGTGCATCATTAAAGTTCGGGCCTAGCTATTGTCTGATGGCAGTCTGAATGAATATGACTGGGGCAGCTTTTTTTTTTAACTTTATGACTTTAATAAGCAGAACACAATGTCTCTGAATTTCTTGGCATCTGTGGAGGTGATTCATGCATCTTATAGCCACAGAAACTAAGAAGGGAATGACATACACAAGGTCAGACAGCAAGCCAAAGAATACCATTAATCCAGCGCCACGGGGTCACCAGCGCCACGGGGTCACCAGAGCAACACATTTGGTCTTCCCTGTTCCTGGTCAGCCATCAAGTCAGATGTAAACACTACTAGAAGAGAGCAATGATGACCCACTGAGGGGCTGTGCAATACAAACCAAGTGTCCTTGACCCCTGAGGTCAGACACCCCTGGAAGCATCTCTTTTCTGCACAGGTAGGAGAAGTCCCGGAGGCAGAAGCTTGAGAAGGCAGTCACATCTCCTCTATAGTCACGAAGCAGAGCATAATGAATGCTCAGATCCTGGTCCACAGGCTGGTGTTACATTTAGTGTGGAGGCTCCCACGTCCTTTAACCCAATCCAGACACTTCCTCACAGGCATGCCCAGAGGCTTGCCTCCTAGGTGATTCCAGAGCCTGCCAGGCTGACAATAAGTATTACTCATCATGATGGTGAATGTCTTTCCTTCTCTTCCTTACCTACTCCTATCTCAAGAGCCTTTGGAGGTCAGCCATGTGGCTTTGTATTGTTCTGCTTTTCTGGAAATGTACAGTGGCTTTCTGGGCAAAACAATATCACAGGAAAAGTTGAAAAGCGCACAGTCATGCTGCTTCTCCCTGTTCATGAACATTTTGTCTTTACATTGGAAGAAATGCAGCCGACCAGTCTCCCATGGTATAGCTGGTTCCTCAGGGTTGGATGTGTCCATCACCAGTAGTGATGGCCCATGTAAGACGTTCAGGACAGATCAGGCCTAATAACAACCCTTATGAAGACACTTAGGAGGTTTACAAGACTCAGAAATCTTGATATCCTCATTAGGTGTTGACTAGATTTTCACAAGACCCCTCCTTGAGATTACAGTGGGACTCTTCTGTGGTGTAGCTGCCTGTACGATGCCTGGGGGACTTTCTAGTTAAGTAAACCAAATAAACTCATTGGTTTCCCAAGTCAGACTTTGACAGCATCTTTTCTTTGGTCTTTAGGCCTTCTCTACCTATAGAGATACTCCTTTATGTCTCCCTCAGGAAAAGTCACCCATTAACATTAGGGATAGAGAGATGTTTGCCTGAGTCTTCTAACTTCTTGGACACAGTGTTTGCTAAGAACAAAGTCTGCCATCTCCTGAACACGCACATCTAGGTGCATGCATCTCTTGAACATGCAGCTAGGTGGAGAACTATATAGTTTCATCTTATCCTCAGGACAAAAAAATATTTAAGTAACTTCCAAATGTCAGATAATGTATTGATATCAGGAAAAGATATAAAATAAATAGGGCACAATCCCTGCTTCCCAGAACTGTACTGAATGAAGAAGATGCATTCTTCATAAGTAATGAGGCTTGCTGTAAGGCTCCAATGAGAGGTGAGAGCACAGACGACTGAGGAAGCACACAGGAGGAGACTCTAACATCGTCTGCAGCCCTCAGAGAAGTTGCCTTTCAGGAACTTATTGATACCTTAGCATTATAGCATGATACTTATTATCCCCAAAGTTATTTCTGATTATCATAGAGTTTACAAAAACAAACAAACAAACAAAAACAAATCAGAATAATGTTCTCAAAGATGCCCACATCTTAATTTCCAGACCTTGTGAATATATTGGCTAACATAAAAAGAGAAAGGACTTTGTTGATATTAATTAAGAGTCCTAAAGGAAAGAAAGAGGGGAGCAAGAAAGGGCAATGGAAGGAGAAAAGATGTGGACTCTTAGATGTGGAGGTGTGTGGTATGAAAGACAGAAAGAGGACTGTGTTGAGATTGAGGCCATTATGGGGAAGGAAGGACAAAGAGGTTAATGATGGAGGGCAGTGAATCAGGTATATATGTTCACACACACACACACACACACACACACACACATACACACACACACATACACAAAAGAAAAATAAAAGATCAAGTTAATACTAGGAGGTGAGGCTTGGCGATAAGAGAGAGGGCCATGCACACAGGAACACAGGTGGCTGTCACTTCTAGGACTCAGAAAAGGTGAGAAAGCCGTCCTGCTGACAGCTGGTGTGGCCTGAAGATAACCTGTGAACTTCTGCAGCTGCAAGAGAATAAATGTGTGTTGTAAACTCTTAGCTGTGCAATAGGAAATGACATTGAACTTGAGCAAGAACTTGCCGGATGCCTCACGTATGCTGCAACGAAGCCCAAGTTGAAATCAAGTGTGACCAAGTCTAGAACCCGAAGGGCCTCTCCCGAGAGCTCAACTCATTCTCTTGTGATGTTTGTTCACTATAAAGTATGTCTCCCTGTCTCCTGGATCTGTTGTCTAAGGCACAAATCTATGCAGGTGGCATTCCATGCTAACATGCAGGGAACTAAGACGTGGGACAAACACCTACAGATCAGTGAACTGGGTTGTTTTGTTTTGTTTTTTGAAGAGCATAAAAGAGCTAAGTTCAGAAACTTAGCAGTTCCAGCGGGGCTATGGTGTCCAACGCCTTTAATTCTAGCATTCAGGGGACAGACAGAGATGGGTGCATATCTGTGAGTTCAGGACCAGCCTGGTCTACAGAGCAAGTTTCAAAACAGTCAGAGCTACACAGAAAAACCTTGTCTCATAGACAGACAGACAGACAGACAGACAGACAGACGACAAATGGATAAATGAATGGATGGATAGATGAGAGACTTAGGTTCCTTAGCTTAGCCTTACCACAAATCAGTTCTAAAAATGGAGCAAAAGCACATTTCTGGGTTTCATTTTTTTCTACCTTTGCAAAAAAAAAAAAAAAAAAGTCATCTTGGGCTAAATGGGGTTTGTGGTGCCCTTTAGTCTTAGGCTTCTGCAATCAAAGGTAGTCAGATTGCAGCCCAGCCTGCCCTGCTCCCATGATGCCTCACAGCTAAGTCCCAGGTGGGTTTGCTGTCCAAACCACTTGGTGACAGTTCACCTATTATTAGAGAGAGAGAGAGAACTCTCTCCTTCCCAAAAAGCCACATTAGTGAAGATGCTCTGAAATGCCCCAAGACTCAGTGTCTGGTGCCTCGTGTCCGGTGACCTGAGAAATTGTTTCCAACCACCCAAGCTAGAGAAGACCACCATAATTTTCAAATATGACACTGTACGTGAAGACTCATTTGATTCAAAGGAAACAAAAATATTCTAGGGGATAGATCTCAGTTGGTAACGTGCTTGTCTGAAGTGCTGTACATGAAGACTCATTTATTCAAAGGAAAAAAAATATTCTAGGGGATATAGCTCAGTTGGTAAAGTGAGACCCTGAATCCTACCCCCAGCACTACGGAAAACGAAGCACAGTGATGCTCATCTGAAATCCTGGACTTGGGAGGGAGAGGGAGAAAGATCAGACGCTCAAGGTCAACTTCAGCTACACAAAGCTCAAAGCCAGCTTGGGCTACCTGAGACCCAGGCTTTTAGGAAAAAAAAAAAAAAAGGAAAGAAAGAATGTTTCTGGAAATGGTGGCTGGTTAAGTGCCCTAGTAAAATTACTATTGATGTGATAAAACACCATTATCAAAGCAGCTTGGAGAGGAAAGGGTTTATTTGGCTTACACTTTCACACTGTACTCATGATTGAAGGAAGGTCTGGACAGGAACCCAAACAGGGCAGGAACCTGGAGGTAGAAACTGATACGGAGGTCATGGAGATGTACTGCTATTGGCTTGCTCCTTGTGGCTTGCTTAGCCAGCTCTCTTATAAACTGCAGGGCCACCAGCCCTGGGGCGGCCCCACCTACAATGGGCTGGGCCTTCTCCCATCAATGACTAATTAAGAAAGTGCCTGTCAGGCTTGCCTACAGCCTGGTTTTAAGGAGGCATCTTCTCAACTAGAGCTCACTACTCTCTGAGGACCCTCACTTGTGTGACATTAACATAGAACTAGCCAGCACCGTGGCTATATCCATGTCCTCAGGTGCTGGGGACTGAAAGGGGAGCTTAGAATAAGAACCTGGAATAAGATCTGGATCATTGGCAGATGATCTGGGGCTCCTCGGGTGCTAGAGAGCCAAGCTGTCACAGATGGTGAATTCATATGCAAGGACAGTTTGTGGTCCTATGTGGTTCTGAGGTTTGTGCTGTGCTAGAAGGCTAACCTGTGGGTTTTCGTGCAACCTTACTGGTGGCGCTTGCACGTCACGGCTTTGCATCTTTGAAGCATGGAAACCACAGCACAGATTTTCCTTCTGTTTAGTGTGCTGGTCTTCAGGACAGGTCTATGAATGCTGGCATACCAGCTGCTTCCTTCATGTTTTTATTCCTGTATTAGAGATGCCCTTTTATAAAGCATATTAGTAGCTCAGTCAATAATTAATTAACCATTACACATCTCTGAACTACTTGCCTTCTTTATCTTGAAATACAGCATGGGCGTCTCCTTTGTATTTTTAGTCCGTGATGCTTATCTGGGCATACTCCCGTCTCCACAGCTGCTGGGCTCAGTTCCCACCTCTAACGTTTTCTCTGCCCACTGTCATCCTTCCATTGCCACACTCCATTCACGGCTCTTTCTTCTGCATGTTACCTCCCTTAACAATTGCATCCGATCTCAGGGCTCTCATCACACCCTTTGTGTGAGCCACTCTGCAGCCTATTGTGGGTGGTAAGCCCTTTTGTAAGCCAACATCCCTATCTGAAGGTCACCAGGTCCCAAGCTGAACCTCATTTCTACCACTGATAGCAGATGTGTGAACATGGACACATGATTCAGGCCTCAGTTTTCCTATCTTTAAAAGGGGGAGGATAATAGAATCTACTTTACAGTGAGCATTCAGGAAGTTAGCCTTATAAAATGCTTGGCTATGATAGCCATACAAACAATATTATCTACAATTTTATTTGAATAATAGAGTGTCAGAACTTGAATTATCTGTTAGCCAATCCTATAGTCATCTCACCTCTCTAAATAAACAAAACAATCCCTCTAACCATCTCTACTTCTGTTAACAGTGTCAACTGCACTCCTATTTTTTAGACCCAAAAGTTTGAGTCATCTTGGAGCTATTTGATATTTTTGGTTTGTTTGTTTGCTTGTTTTGAGGTAGATTCTCACTATGTCTCCCAGGCTGGCTTCCAAATTCACCATCCACCAGCCCAGTCATTGGGTGGATTATAAGTATATAATTCTGGGGTTATAAGTATATATAGTACCATACTTGGCCTTTAGAGTTTGTTTCTTCTGCTCCTACTGTAAGGGCAGGCTTTCTCACCCTCACATAAGTTCCCCAAAATAACAACACTGAGATGTCATTATATTTATGAATAAATGCTTAAGCCATAAACTTGAACCTGTTTCCCAACTAACTCATAACTTATTATCCCATTTGTTCTATTCTAAGTCCTGCTGCGTGGCTGGTTATCTGGTCCTCAGTTTCATACAATCATCTTCTGCGTTCACAGGAATCTTCCTGTGCCTCACTCAATCCCAGAATTCCTCTCTCTTTCTGCCAGATGTCCCACCTTCTAGTCCTGCCTCAGCTCATTGGCCAATCAGTATTTTATGGACAGGTGAATGCTTATACTCAGCGCACAAGAGATTATCTCTACATCCTACACCAAGTCAACTATCAAGTCCCACTTCTCCATTCACATCTGGTTCCTGTTCCTAGTGTGTTCATTTCTATAGAATATCCCTTTGGTTCTCTATCTAGTCTTTCAACTCTCAGGTTTTTCTTACCACCATTCCACGTGAGCATCACAGGAATATTCATCCTTGCACAGACTTGTCACTACTTTCTCCATAGTCCTAAACATATATCTCCTTACTCATGCTGCCCATGGAAAGCCAGGTTCTCTATGTAACATTGGGGCTTCACAGTCGCTAGGATGCTGGAGGCTGCCTTGTGCACAGCACAAGTAGGCGGCAGCTTCTGGTGGGAGAAATGAGTCACTTGGTCACATTCAGTGGGCAGCCAAAAGTTTAAAAAGGATGCACAGAAAGCTATATCTGAAATAGCAAAAACTATGAAAATCATATGGACATGAAGAACATTCAGCCACAAATATTTGTCACTTATCCGCTTTGTGCCAGACAACACAGAGAGTTTGGGGGACCCAGAGATGGAGATGGCTTGACCCTTCCTCTCTGGGAAGGACAGCTGGGGAAGGAGGTAGGAAAACCTAGGCTCAAACACACCATCAGGAAAGCAGGACTCTTCTGTGGGAAGATGAAGGAGAGATGCTCATGTGTGTCAGAGTGCATAAAAGAAACTTCTAGAAAGAAGCAACCTAGCTGAGAAGAATGGAAAGCACAAATCAGGTGGTAATAATGGGAGTTTTCAAGGCCAGGGGGATGGCCTAAGATCATCAGGACATTAGAGGCTCCATGTAAGCCAGGAGTGGTGGCACTCGCCTTTAATCCCAGCACTTGGGAGGCAGAGGCAGGCAGATTTCTGAGTTCAAGGCCAGCCTGGTCTACAAAGTGAGTTCCAGGACAGCCACAGCTATACAGAGAAACCCTGTAACCGCCCCCCTCCAAAAAAAATTATAGAGGCTCTATGTAGTAGTGATCTTGGCATGTGACCTACCTGGGGACAGAAGTAGGTCATGTTAAAAGATGCAATGCATTTCAATGCACCTGTGGTACAGGGATCAATAATTCTATTATCTATCTATCTATCTATCTATCTATCTATCTATCTATCTATCTGTCTGTCTGTCTGTCTATGTATCTATCTATGTATCTATGTATCTATCTATGTATCTATGTATGTATGCATGTATGTATGTATGTATGTATCTATCTATCTATCTGTTTGTCTATGTATGTATGTATGTATGTATCTATCTATCTATCTATCTGTCTATGTATCTATGTATGTATGTATGTATGTATGTATGTATCTATCTATCTATCTATCTATCTATCTATCTATCTATCTATCTGTCTATGTATCTATGTATGTATGTATGTATGTATGTATCTATCTATCTATCTATCTATCTATCTATCTATCTATCTATGGACCTACAGTACCCATAGTTCTGGGGCTTGAACGAGGGCTTTGTGCACTCTGCCATTGAGCTCTGTCCACAGTCATTTTTTTTTCAATTTTAATTCTGAGATAGGGTCTCACTAAGCTGCTTAGGCTGGTCCTGAGCTTACTCTGCAGCACAGACAATGTTTGATCCTCTTGCCTCCACTTCTCAAGTAGCTGGGATGACAGGCCTGAGCCATCTAGGCCCAGAGATACATACATTTTTATTTGCCAATTTAAAACAAAACAAAACACTCCTATGATAAAGGATGCAGTTAAAAAGCAGGGTTGCACCATGAAGGACTTTGGATTTTAGCTTGAGCAAGAGAAATACTGACAAGTTTGAAGCAGGGAGTAGGTTCATTGCATTCAGAAGCTAAAAGAAGCCTGGATTTGAGTTAGGAAAAGGCAACATAGACCAAAGCTAAAAACTCAGGCTGATTCTATTAGTGACAAGAGTCTTGCTCTAGCTGGTTACCTCTTACCCCTGCAGTATATTCAGTATATCTGAGCAGCTGTGTCCTAGGACCAGGATTCTGGGATGCCAGCACCCTGAACTGATCCCGGACAGGGCTTACTTCAAAATTAAAGGGATGTGTTGACTAGGAGAAGAGGCACTCATGAGACCTCATCCTCCCTCAGGATTTACAGACAGTTAATTGTCTGGGGGATGGAGAGACATTCTCCTCAGTGGTGGAGCCATGGGTATGTTACCCATGCTACTAGAAATAGCCCCTAGTCAGCCCTAATGAAACTCATGGGGCCACAATAAAAGAAAAAAGAAAAGAAAAGGCTATGAAACTAGAAGAAGAAATAGGGAGAGGAAGGGGATCAATAGGAAAGGGAGGAGGACATGAGAGAGCAATAAAGGGAGAGGATAAAAATATACTAACTATGTGTAGAAAATGTCATAATGAAACCAGTTACTATGTGCAACTAGCGTATACGAATATAAAAAATAAACTCTTCTTAAAAGAGGTGCCCCACCTGGGGATCCATCCCATAAACAACAGACACTAACCCAAACACTAGACACTATTGCAGATGCCAACAAGAGCTTGCTGATATAGCTGTCTCCTGAGAGGCTCTGCCAATGCCTGACTAATATAGAAGTGGATGCTCACAGTCATCCATTAGACGGAGTACAGGCTCCCCCAATGAAGGAGCTAGAGAAAGTAGCCAAGGAGCTGAAGGGGTTTTCAGCCCCATAGGAAGAACAACAATATGAACTAACCAGTAATCTCAGAGCTCCCTGGGACTAAACCACCAATCAAAGAAAACACATGGTGGGACTCATGGCTCTAGCTACATATGTAGCTGAGGATGGCCTGGTCGGTCATCAATGGAAGTAGAAGCCCTTGGTCCTGTGAAGGTTCTATGCCCCAGTATAGGGGAATGCCAGGGCCAGGAATCGGGAGTGGGTGGGTTGGGGAGCAGGGGAAGGTGGCCTGGTAAGAATACATCACAAAGCTCCTGATATTAGGACAGACATAGGGTGGTCAATGAATGGCTTTCAAAGGGACTAAAAACAGCACATGATGGTTTGAATCTGATCTGTAGAATTTCAACTTTCCAACAATCACGAAGGTCAGTCACTGGGCCTTGTGTGTATATACAGATCATGTACATGGAGGATGCTGGGTGTCTTCCTTAATTGCTGTCTACCTTATTTTTGAAGACAGATTCTCTCTTTGAACTGGACTAGAATGACTGGCAGGGAAGCCCCAGGGCTTTTCCTGTTTGTCTCCCTGGCTGTAATGCCCACTTTTTTACATGAGATCTGGGAATCAAACTTGGGTCTTTGTGGTTGTGCAACCAATACTTAACCACCCACTGAGCTGTCTCCCCAGCCTCCTCCTGTAATATCGTCTTTTTTTTTTTTAGTTTTTATTGATTTATTTATTTTATATATGATGAGTACACTGTAGCTGTCTTCAGACACACCAGAAGAGGGCGTCAGATCCCATTACTGATGGTTGTGAGCCACCATGTGGTTCCTGGGAATTGAACTCAGAACCTCTTAACCTCTGAGCCATCGCTCCAGCCCTCCTGTAATAGCATCTTTAACACAGGTGTGAGTTTTCTTTTCTTTTTTTTTTTTTTTCTTCAGAGAGCTTTGTTTGCAGGAGGTAGGGAAGTCAGGCTTCCCAAAGGGAGGAGAAATCTGGACTCATGAACAGCCTCTGCACGCATCCCGTTTTGAAAGATGCTGACGTCACCTCCCCTCCAGCCCCACTCAAAGGCTGGCTAATAGGATTTAGCCCATGTGTTTCATGTCGTCAGTAAAAGCTTGTGTCTCAGTAGCTGTGTTACCCCATCGCTCTTAAAGCCCTGGAAGTGGGTATTAGTCACAAGACTTCCATCCGATTATCCTCACAGCGAGGCTGGGGAAGCCTCCATCCCTCAAGCCCCAGGTAGTTTTTGAAGGTTTCTAGAGATTTCAGCATCTCTATTCTCTGACAGTCCAGGGTCATGCCCTGACTTTGTCACTTGTCACACCTGATGGTGCCAATTGATATCAGCCTGGTATTTTACCTCTCTGGGGTCACGGGTGCCTCCTTTACAACTTATCTGTTGTTACTGTTTCTCTGCTCTCTACTTCCTCTTTGTTGATGTTGTTCTTTCTGTTTTTCCTTTGCAGTGCTGGGCTTTGAATCAACAGCCTACACATGCCAGGCAAGCTCTCCACCAGTGAGCTACTCTCCCCGTTGTTTTCTTACTTTTTTTTTTTAACTTTATGACAATTCTCGAGAGAAATTGCTAAGGTTAGGCTTACCCACTCTGCAGTCCAGGCTGGCATCAAACTCAAAGATCTTCCTGCCTTAACCTCCCTTGTAGCTGGAATGACAGAGGTGCACCACCAAGCCCCACTTGTCTGTCCACTTTTGACATCTATCTATCTATCTATCTATCTATCTATCTATCTATCTATCTATCTATCATTCATCTATTTATACTCCATGGACACACATTTGGAGCTCAGAACACAACCTAGGAGAGTTCGTTCTCTCCTTCCTCTAGGTGGGATCCCAGCAACCAAGTTCAGGTGGCCAGGCTTGGTGGCAAGTGCCTTTACTTGACAAGTCATCTCACCGGCCCTCACTTGTCTACTTTCTAATGACCAGACTCACCGAGATCAGTCTTGTACACACTGCTCTGAGAGTAGGAGCATACAGATCAGAGACAGGCTCACTGGCTGCTAAACCACAGGCCTGCAGATGCCAGGGTGGTTTCATAGGCTCCTTTGCAAGCTGCCCATCACCGTCTGAGAGCCCTTCTCTTTCAGAGGAACATGCAACACTTCTTTTCTTTCCATTTTTAAAAAACTTCTGGTGGTCCTAGGAACCAAACCCAGCCCCATCAACATTGGAGGCAAAAGTTCTCCCTCTGGGCTGTGCCTGCGGACCTCTGGTGATGTTTTATGTTGAGACACTAAGTCACTTCTCTCCTGAAGTTTCTCTTCCCTGGAAGCTACTTGAGCCTGCTGCAGCCACTTCCTGTTCAGTGCTCCCAAGGTGTCCCTTAGGCAAGAGGCTGGCCTTTGTACAGGATTTGAAAAATGGGGACTTTGGAGCAGCGGACTGTGCTATCAGATAGAAAACCTGGTAAGGCCGAGCAGATTCAGAAACCCCAGCAGTCCTCATAATTGAGAACAGAAGGCATTTAAGTCTACTCCCAACCAGATGCCTGTCCTGGGACACTTGACCATAACACCCTATGGAGAACACTGTGATAATCAGTCACAAAGGGACAACACCTGAAGCCCTTGCACTTGCCGATGAGGCATTCCTAACATACATCTCAGACCAAGCCAGTGGAAAGCATCTGCCCGTGGAACCCAACCCACGCCCAAATTATTTATGAGATCCGATCCACAAGGAGTAGAGTGCACGAGTTATTTCGCCAAAGATCGTCTGAGAGTGCCTGTCTTATCGAGCTAACACTCCAGGGAAGAGAAACCTCTCTCCTGAAGTTTCTCTTCCCTGGGAGCTACTTGAGCCTACAGCAGCCACTTCCTGTTCAGTGGCCCTGACCTTGGCTCCTAGCCACGGACTCTGGGGCAGCTGCAGCCACAGAAAAGGCCCTGCAGCCCACCTTGCTCCAGCTCCCCCTCAGAGAACTGCAATCTTTGGCTGTTCTGGCCAAGCCAGGCAGATCCCCAAGATAGGGCCTGGTACACAGACAGGCAGGGAACCTTAGGGAGCATAGAGAAAACGGAGGACTGAGGGAAGACAGGCTCCACCCCTGAAGAAATGGCACTTTGTTGCATCAGAGGCTTAATCGAGTGCGGGGGCAAACCAGATTGAGTAGCTACTTATAGCATATGCAAAAGTTGTGTCTAGCCAGAGCATCTCTAGTGGGCTGCTCTCTCCCTTCTCTTCCTTAATTAAGCTCCTAGAGGACAGAACACATCTTTATTCTCCCCTTAATCGTGTTACTGAAGTTGTCAGGGGCAAATCCTGAGCCCTGGCAGACCTAACAAGCTAGGCCCAGCCACCCAGCCTCATCAAGCAAATTGAGACAAGCAACAGTGAAAGGCAGAGAAAGGTGATGCT
>LR749494.1:3323135-3337641 GCA_902729485.2 Mus minutoides | reverse complement strand
AGAGAGAGAGAGAGAGAGAGAGAGACCTAGTCATGGACTCCTAGGAAATTCCAAATTCAGCAGACTGTTAGCCAAAGGGAGGGGCATGAGTATCTCTTTAGAATATCTCCATTCCTCCAGGGATGGTTGCGATCTCAGGGACTAGGAGCTTTGTCTAAGAGGTGTCCCCATCCCCGACATCTACTAATGTCCAGCACTCTCCACAGGCCACATGCTACATGGAATCTACCTGAGGACCCAGAGGTCCAGCTCAAGGCAAGCACAATCCCTATTGACTCATTTTCCCTCATCTGGCAGTTTCAAACCCAGTCTCCATCCCCACAGAGCAGGGGTAACATGCCAATGAAAATGCTGCTGTTTTCTGAAGCATGGCTTTGGAATGTATTCCAAGTGTTTTATGTAACAAGTCTCTCTGGGTTCTCGCCACAACTCAGTGAGATTGTTAACATCCTTAATTCAGATACCAGAAGCCAGCGGCACAGAAAGTTTAAAATAACGTGGTGATGTAAGGCACCTAGCTTAGATAGGAAATCCAGGCATGTCTCTCGTCATGCTAGACAATATTGTTTACCCATTGCTATGGTTTGAGTGTGATATGTCTTCGCAGGCTCCTGTGTTAAATGCTTGGCTCCTAGCTGGTAGGGTTGGGGCTTAGGGAGGAAACACCATGACCAAGACAACTCAGGGAGGACAGGCTTTATATGGCTGGTGCTGCACATCATTGTTTATCATCAAAGTCAGGACAGAAAATCAAACAGCAGGAACCTACAGGCAGGAGCTGGTGCAGAGGCAATGGAGGGGTGCTGCTTACTGGCTTGCTCCTCATGGCTTGCTCAGCCTTCCAGGACCACCAGCCCAGGGATGGCACTATCCACAATGGGCTGGGCCCTCCCACATCAGTCACTGGTTAAGAAAATGCCCTATAGGCTTGCCTAAAGCCAAATCTTATGGAGGTGTTTTCTTAAACGGGGTTCCCGCCTCTTGAATGACTTTAGCTTGGGTTAAATTGACATAAAAGTCACCAGTAGAGGGTTAATTTTGAAAAGTTCCAAAAGGAGGGACCTAGCTAGAGAAGTCAGGTCACTGGGGGTGGGGTGGGGGGTGGGGTTCCCTTGGGAAATAGCTTGTCACTAGCTCCTTCCTAGAATCTCTCTATTTCCTTTCTGTCAGAGACCAGTTCTCCTCCACCACAGGTTCCTCCCGCCATGATGCTCTCTCATGTACATGCTGCCAAGCAATCATGAACTGAACCCTCTGGAACAATGGGCAAAAGCCATTATTCCTCCTTTCTTTTGTTTCGTCTCATGATAAAGATGTGAACGTAGCTAATGTGCCCGAGAACTCTGAGTGTACCATAGGTGAGCTGTGGAAGGCAAGGGGAGTTATTGACTTACTAGATCGGCAAAACTGTGAGAAACAAAAAGATGGTCAAGGTGTGTGTGTGAGGTGGGGGGCTGCAGAGAGATAACCCTGCCACTCAAATGGGGGATGATAGGAGTCCGTTCTTTTCCTCTCAACAAGGGTCAAAAGTTATTTCCTTATCCTCAGATCCAGAGAGAAACTCAAAAGCACTCATAGCACTGTTTTCTAAGCTGTAGGTCATTATCTGTGGTTGAGGCACAAGCCGCCTTGATCAGTTGTCACCAGTGCTTTCTTATTTTTAATCAGAAGAGAATTTTTGATTGTGCGAGTGTCCATGTGTGTGGAGCTCCATATGTGTATGTGGGCGCTTGTGCACACATGCCCACATGCAGGGGAGGTTGGAGGGCAACTGTGAGCATATTCCTCAAGTTCTGTTCTTCTTGCCTTTGAGCTACAGGCCTTCGTCTTCCTGGAACTCACCAAGCAGGTGAGGCCCAGGAATCTGCCTGTCTGTACCTACCTACTGCTGGGATTAAAGCTGGGTTTATAAGCATGTGCCACCATACCAAGCTTAGATCACACAGGTTCTGGAGACCAAACACAGATCCTTATACTTACAAGTATTTTGTAGACTGAGATATCTCCCTGCCCCTGTCCAATGTTTCTCTTTAAAACAAATAAAATAAAATGAAGCCAAGGAGAAAATAGAGCACCTGACACCTTTGATTTGGAGCTCTGAGAAATTATTTAACCCTAGGTCGTGCAGGTAACGTGTGTAGGCAAGCATGCACGTATTATGTGAGTGCATACATATGTGTGTCTATTGAGATGTGAACATTTTTTGAAGCGTCTGGGCGAGCCAGTTCTCTTGCAAAATGCTCTGCCATCTGGTCGCGCCTGTTTCCATGTGTGTTGGAGCTGTTGTTCCCTTACAGCTGATTCACTGGAGGTGTGAACTGTGTGATATTTCTGGAGAGTAGTCTGCCTGCTTGCATGGAAAACAGAACTGAACGTACAGTACGCTTCCAGGAATGTCTCTCAAAGGAGGGGAATGACAGGCAGACAGTGCAAAGGCTTTCATGCAGCCAGCATTTCCAAAAGCAAAACAAACGCCACCAATAATAAGAACCTAAATAGTTAGTCAGTAAAGAGTAAATAAGCTACACCGTATCATTCAACATTGTGTGCAACGAAGCACAGGCCCAGTGAAATAATGAGACCCAGATAAACCTGGCATGTGTACGTAGTGCATATCTACAATCCCAGAGTCTGGGAGACGGAGGCAGGAGGATCAGGAGTTCAAGGATCACCCATAAGTGATGCTTTGATCCCAGCACTTTGGAGGCAGAGCAGGAAGATCTCTGTGAGTTGAGGGCCAGCCTGAAAACTTTCAAAAAAAAAAGAAAAGAAAAGAAAAGAAAAGAAAAGAAAAGAAAAGAAAAGAAAAGAAAAGAAAAGGAATCCAAGGGCTAGGGAGATCTCTCAGTGGATAAGGTGTTTGCTCACGAGTGTGAAGACCTGGGTTTGGATTCCCAGGAACCACCTAAAGCAAAAAGTGTGTCTATTCGCAGTGTCTCTGGGGTGAGATGGGTGAAGGTGCTGATCAGCATGGTGTTCACACAGCAGCAAAAGAGCTGAGACTTGCTTCAAGCAAGACGGAAAGCAAAGAATGACGTGGGGGTGACCCTCTAACCTCCACAAGGGTGCTCTGCATACCTGCCCTTACACGTGTGCACAGGCAACAGTTTAAAGTTATCCTTCGATATGTGAGGAGTTTGAGGCTAGCATGAGCTACATAAGGCCTTGCCTAGGGGAGGGAAATGAAAGACTTGAAAATAGTGAATTGCTCTCCGTGTGCTTTAGCAGGGAAAAAAATGCAATTAGGAAAACTGTCGAGCTGCTGAGTTAAAATGAAAGTTAAAATTCTGTTAATGAACAATTGAGAGAGGTAAAGATCATCTAAAAAGAGTTAAGTGGTGTTAAAGCAGCGTGTTAGGTCTCCTAAAGGGAAAGGAGAGAGCGAGAGAGAGACAGACAGACAGAGAGAGAGAGAGAGAGAACACAAATGGGGCCTCCTCTTACATGGTATCCATGACACTGCATTCTTGTCTGAGATATGTAATCAGAACCTATTTAGAAATGAACAGAGCAATCATCCACACTGAGGGGCATTCTGCAAGGGGCTCAGGGGCTTCGAACTTGTCCACATCACAAATTACACACGTGCCTGGAAAGAGGGAGAATTCTAGAATGATGTCAGGCCAGTCATCTTCCAAAGGCTCAGAAGTGGATGAAAGATGACCAAAGAGACATAAGAACGAGAAAACTGTGCATGAGGAAGACTGTGGGATAATTGGAGCGTTTGAGTGCAGTCTGTTTTGGATCCTGTTATTTTGTCTAAGGTAATTGTGTGCTGGATGTTTCTGTCTCCCCAAATGAAGACTCTATTCCAGGCTTTTAAGAGGGAAAGGGATTTAGGTGAGGTCACAGGGTGGGGCCCTGTCCTTGCGTGATCCCTCCCCCAACCCCTCTTTCTGTATCTATTTATTTCTCTCCCATTTCTTCTCTCTCTTTTGTCTATGCTCCTTCTCTTCATCCCTTCCTCTCCTCTTCCCCTTCTGTGTTCCATGGGAAGACACAGTGAGACGGCACCATGAGCAAATGAGGACAAGGATCTTACGCAGAACCATGGCAGGTAGCACCTTGGCCTTGGGTTTTCAACTTCGGGACTGTGGGAAAAACCGTAAGTATATAGGGGAGAGGCAGAGTAAAAGTGTAACAAAAATGATGGTATTTCATATTAATTTGTGGCTTACAGTTTCACATGTATTAATTTGGTCCTTTCCAAAACCTCAATAAAACTAGAGATGAGTGAATTGGGCCCTTTTTTTTATAGTCAGTGGAAAGATTTCTGCAGATCTAATCAAGGGCCACACTGTGAGCCAGTGGGCAACAGAGTTCAGATTTGGATGTAGCTCCAACCAACTCCAAGGCCAGGGCTCCTTCCTTTCCTGGCCTCCTGTTCGTAATCCCTGTTTTACAGATACAGAAATGGAAGCTGAGAAATGTTAGCTGACTTTACAGAGACACACATCTACTCTGGTAAAGGCAGAATCAAGGCCTGGATATGGGCCTCCTATTGGTGCAAAGTGCCTGGAAGGAACACTCTGAAACTGGCTCAGACTCTCTAAGCCTGGGGCTCTCAAGATAAGGAGGCCGAGCCTTCAGCACAGGAAATTAGTCAGGCCTTTGGAAAGGAGCCAAGGACCAGCAGGAAGCTCGGAGTGGGCCTGAAAGGGGTGATATGCAGTAAAACAACAAGCGCAGTGATATTGACAGAATCACTTGATGGTCTGATTAAGAGGCATGAGTTGTCACTCGTGATGGGCACTGAGAAAGCC
Source organism: Mus minutoides (assembly GCA_902729485.2). Classification (NCBI taxonomy): domain Eukaryota; kingdom Metazoa; phylum Chordata; class Mammalia; order Rodentia; family Muridae; genus Mus; species Mus minutoides. The sequence goes on along the minus strand of LR749494.1, from coordinate 3,332,878 downwards.
GGCCTGGAGACATCAGCTGAACGGGCAGCCATGCGCATTTCTGAGCAGTCAGGGCTGCAGACTTACCAAGTAGGCTGTACTTGGAAGAAGAGGGGGTGGGGCTGGGAGGAGGTAGCATCAGTTGGCACATGCTGACACCCTTCCAGACGCTGGCTGGAAACCAGCTACCTGTGCATATCACCTTCTGCTCCAGCCTTTATTCATTCTGGGCCTTTTGTCTGTTTAATTGAGTGTCTTGTAACAACTCTTGCTATTTAGCAAAGCGAGACTTGAACTTGTGACTAACCTCCTACTTCAATATCCAGAATGCTGGGATTGCAGGAGGCACCATGCCTACAAGATCTCATACTCCTCAGACTGACCTCAAACTTGCTAAGTAGACAAAGATGATTTTGAGCTTCTGATCCTCCTGCCATCACCTTCTGGATGTTGAGATTACAGACATGAACCACACCAAACCAGGTGAAGTTGCAGGAGACAGAATCTAGGGCTTTTTGGTAGAGTAGGCAAGCATTCTACCAACAAACATTCAGGGGCCACATCTCCAGCCTGTTTCTCTCTTTTTAATTCACATCTTAACCTTGTCAAGAACTAGGAAATACACTTTGCATACCTAAGAGCTTCCATAAGTCCATCCATGTGTGCTCTTGAACTTATAGCCTAGTGCTGTTCACACTCTTCCAATGTGGGCTGGGGATGCCCTGAACCCTGAGGTGGTTACCACAATCTGAGGTGTGTCTTCCATGGAAATAGAGAGCTCTGTTGTGGAGATGCCTGCCTGGGACCTCACCGAAGGGGCTGTTTCCTTAAGCCAAGGACACGGCATTGGTGCTATATCACATGCTGGTGATGACCATAGCTTATGACTCCATATCAGAGGCTGCTGCTGGCAAAAGGGAAATGACAGCACTCCCAGACCTCAGAGGACACTCTAAGGTTGGGTACTTGAACTGTTCCATTTCAAGTGGTCACATGATTTTTCAAACACGGGGAAACTTACAGGTCATACGTAACATACCTCCTATCCTCTCTCTTTCATCCTTCCTCCCTTCTCTCCATTGAACCCTTCCTGACACCATGAACCGTTTTAAAAGGTACCATTGTGTGTTATTTAATGCCTTTCATGTTATACACACACACTACATACATATATACACTATGCACCTTATACAAATACTACCCACATACTATATACTACACACATTAGACACATACATATGCTGCACAGACCTATGTACACTTAGGCACACATATCTGTTACACACATAACTACAGAGTGTATATACTTGTACCCTATGCCCACTGTACACACTACCCACACTGTCTTATTTAGGGTTACTATTGCTGCAATGAAACACCACGACTAAAAGCAAGTTGTGGACGAAAGGTTTTATTCTGCTTACACTTTCATACTCCTGTTTATCATGAAAAGAAGTCAGAACAGAAACATGGCAGAAGTCTGGAGGCAGGAGCTGGTGCACAGGCCATGGAGGGGTGCTGCTTGCCAGCTTCCTTCCCCCAGCCTGCTCAGCCTGATTTCTTATAGAACCCAGGACCACAAGCCCAGGGATGGCACAATGAGATGGGCCCTCCCAGGCCTGCATGCTGGCCCAGAAAAAAACATTGAAAATGTCTTTGGTTCTTTCCTCTTCAATCGCCAATTAAGAAAATGCCTTACAGTTGGATATCATGGAGGCATTTTCTCAATTAAGATTCCCTCCTTTCAGATAACTCTACTTTGTGTCTCAGCATTTGACCAGCCAGCACACACATACACACACTAACTGCACATAAACACACTCACACACGTGCACAAACTTATGCATTCACACACACACACACACACACACACACACACAGTCTGTGTGGTGTTGGCTTTGTTTTGTTTCTTTAAATAATATAGAGGTCCTTATGCATTGCTGATGCAGAAGGGTGTGGTAGAGAAAAAAAACTAGAGAGCATGTCCTTAAAGTGATAGGCACAAAATCACCCCATCACATGTATACATACCACATATACACATTCAATTTACATGTTGGCTGTTTTTGTGTGTCAACTTGACACAAGCTAGAGTCATCAAAGAGAAAAGAACCTCGGTTGAGGAAATGTCTCCATTATATCTAACTGTAAGGCGTTTTCGCTATCAGTGATGAATGAGGAAGGTGGTGCCATTCCTGGGCTGGTGGTCCTAGGTTCTAAAAGGCAGGATTGCTTACAATCCATGTAAAGCAAGCCAGCAAGCAAGACCCTCCCATGGCCTCTACATCAGCTCCTGCCATCAGGGTCCAGCCCTATTTGAGTTCCTGTCCTGACTTCCTGCAATAATAAACAGCAATATGGAAATGTAAGCCAAATAAACCCTTTTCTCCCCAATTTGCTTTTTGGTCATGGTGTTTCATTGCAGCAATAAAACCCTAACTAAGACACATACACTATATAAAAACTATATACAAATACCATATATACTACACACACACACACACACACACACACACACACACATACACACTTACCCATACACTCCACACATGCTCTGCTCACACAAAACAAATATACTGTCCAAACATACATACACCACACACACACTACACATCACTTTAAATACATATACACATTACACATATCGTTCACTGTGCACATACACACACATGGGTAATGGGCAGAAATGTGTCCAATTCTCTCAACTCTCTTAACTGTAACAACTAGTCTGTGTTATGAGCCTTATCTAATTTGGTAATGACTATTGAGAAAAAGCCTTTATAGTGGAGATTTTTAAAGTCCCCATTTAATGGCTGCAGACACTAAGATTCTGTGAGGTTCACTTACTTTCTTAAGGTCTTGAAGCCAAGGCTACTAGATATTAAGAGTTGATTCCTGTCACTCTTGGAGTCCTACCTTCCTGTCCAAAATGTGTAGACAGGATCTTTACAGAGGCAATCAAAATGAGGTCGTTAGGGAAGGCCCTTTTCTAATATGTTAAGTCCTTATAGAAGGGGGACATTTGGCTCAAAGGCAGGCACACAAGGAGAATGAGCTATGTGGAGATGGAGGCAGGGAGAGTTGCCCCAGTGATGTCACCGCAGCCATGGAACACCATGCATGAGGCTCTGGTGTCATAAAGAGACAAGCATTCTTGTTACAAACAAATGCATCCCACAAGTACATTCACACATGTGCACACACATACATATGCATATATGAGGTGTTTATGTGTGCACACCAAGGCCAGAGACCAGCCAGGGGTACCCTTCCTAAGGAACAATTCGCCTTGTTTTGAGACAGGAACTCTCACTGGCATGGAACTTGCCAAGTAACCTAGGCTGGCTGGTCGATGAGCCCTGGAGACCGGCCTGTGTGGAGCTGGCATTGCAAGAATGTGACACCAGGCCTTGCCGTTTTTCCATGGGTTGAGCTCAGGTCCTTATGCTTGTATGGAACTTTACCAACTGAGCCATCAACCCTATGTCCCAGGCTTAGTCTCCCTCTGCTAGTGTTGTCTTAAGTGGCTGTGGGACCTTTGAGGGGACAGAATGCCACTGGGGAAAGAAATCACTAGAAGTGAGCTTTGGAAAGCTATACCAGCACTCTGGATCCTTCCGGTCTTCCATGATGTGAGTGGCATCTGTCACATGCTTCAGCCACCCAGATCCGCATTCTTTGCCTTGCTTTCTCTACCAGGATCAACTTGTCCCTCTGAAACCAAGAGCCAAATTAAATATTTCATCTTGTTTTATTCAGGTATTATGGTCACAGGGATGCAAAATAACTGTTTATATATTCAGACACTCTCTCTCTCTCTCTCTCTCTCACACACATACACACACACACACACACACACACATACACACACACACACATGCATAGCTGGCAAGAGTATTCATGTGTGTGACATCCAGGAACATTGAAATATGCATTTCTAAGTAAAGAATACTGGTATCAGAAGCCAAGAACGTGGCAGTACGATGACCTTGTATGCTGAACCCTAATGTTCAAATGATTAGTTAATTGGTTACACTACTGAGGATCAATCCCAGGGCTTTGAGCATATAGTGACAGGTTTTTTGTTTTGTTTTGTTTTTACATTTCCATTAAATATCCTCAATCCTTGATACTGTTCCTAAAATGCTGAATAGCATCTGAGGGTAGAAATGGGGTCAATGGGTGCTCCCAGCCGAGTGACTGCTTCTTCCAGGCCCAGTTTTTCCCTTCTTTCCCCACCTCATAGAGAGTGGGAGAGTCTGGGTGGCTTTGTAATCTCAACCACAGAGAGGTGTCCCACCCTTTGTCCCAGAGAAACTCCGGCTTGTCTTGTTATTGTTGCCACGTGATACCAGGTGCCATCTGATAAGGGTCTGTTTCAAAACGAGCTCCTAATTGCTGCCAAAGTGAACAAGCCGGGCACAGCTAAGGACTGAGTAAGGAGTCACGAAGTGAAAGTCACAGGAAGGAACTCGGCAGCCACCGAGAATGGGATCACACGCGCTCACATGTGCGTATACCTTGTGTGCATTGCAAAGATACGCGCACACACACACACACACACACATGTTCATGCAAGCCCATGCCCTCTTCTCGGCGTCTTGACAGAATTGTGTCTCCACTCCCATGCCCAGTTTCTAGAACAAGGAAGTAATCCTGAATGCAGCACACTGGAAAATAGTCACAAGAAATTCAAGAGCTTCTTCCCATAAGGAGAAGGACAAGGGAAGGGTTCGGTTTCCTGTTCTCACAGAGATACGCCCAGGTGGAATGTCCTAGTTAGGTTGCTGTTGCTGGGATAAACATTACCCAAAGCAACTTGGGCTGGAAAGTGGTTATTTCACCTTACTGCCCATCATCATGAGACCCCGGGACAGGAGCTCAAGACAGGATCCTGGAGGCAGGAAGAGAAGCAGAGGCCATGAAGGAGCACACAGCTTCCTCAGCCTCTTTCCTTTAGAGCCCAAGCCCAGCTGTCCAGAGATGGCACAGCCCGTCCCTGGTAGGATAGGCCCTCCTGCACCAATTAGCAATTAAGAAAATGTCCTACTGGCTTACCCTGAGGCCAACCTGGTGGAAGAAGTTCTTCAGTCACAATTCTTCACAGATAGGTCTGGGTTTGACAAAAACTATGGCCTGAAGTTTGTGTCAGCACATCTCAGCCTAGTCCATTGGTGTGCTTGCTATATCTGGAAAGCGAAAGCTAGAGGCATCAGTCAGACCAGACGTAAGTCCCAAACAGGTAGAGATGTTCCAGAGCTAAGTTAGTTTATTAATGCTGTTAAGACAGTGCTAATAGACGAGGATTTCCAAGAACACACCACACCCTTGGGCCTGTGCTGAGGGCTTGCACATCCTGGCTCAGAGAGAATTCACAGGGTCACCCCCTGCAGTGCTTCCTGGTAATATTCCCATTGCCCAGTGGGAAACAGGAGCCTTAGAGAGATAAGGCAGCTTGCTCCAAGATCATGTACCTACCAGAGAAGGATTGGAATGCGAGCTGGGCCTGGGTGGCCAAGGGGAGGTGCCTACAGTCTGGTAGGGCTCTGTCCCCTCTTGCCACCACACTTACTCTCTGCTCCGTGCAATGGCAGGATCCAGCCTGTGCTGCCCTGAGATTGCCTTGTGGTTATAGAAAGGAGCATGGCTCGGAGTTTGTGAGAAGGAAGAAGCACTTTGTGGCTTTCAGGTACATTCAAGGATGCCGCGTTACTCCTCAGTCCTGGGTTCCCTGTCATCCATCCGTACAAACTCCTTTTATTTTCTTGCTTTTTCCCCTTTCGCTTTCCACCCCCATTTGCACATGGCCACATTTAGGTTCCATTGATTCTGTGTGCACACAAACACACACCAAGTATGCATGGGTTGCAACAGTGGGTGGTGTGTTCCATACATGATACTGTGCCATCAACTCTACACTGTTATTTCAATTGAATATATATATTTGGTTTTTTTCAAGACAGGGTTTCTCTGTGTAGACCTGGCTGTCCTAGAACTCATACTATAGACCAGTCTGGCCTCAAACGCAGAAATCTGCCTGCCTCTGCCTCCCAAGTGTTAGGATTAAAGGCATGTGCCACCACCGCCCGGTTCAACTGACTATATTTTTAGAATCCATTCTTGATCCACCTGTGAATCTAGTGTTCCTCCCTGCACCACTTAAACTTACAGCTTTCTGATGCATACAGTTACACACACACACACACACACACACACACACATACACTCATCTGGGTGACTCTTGTCTGCTAATACTCCCTAAGATTTATGTTCTGAGGGAACCGGGACTTCTTTTCCTGCTCACTGTAGCTGTAGTTCCTAAAACAATGCAGCTGCATTAACTCACAAGTATTAAAGAAATGAATGAATTCACCTTCACTCCAGATCTATCCTTCTCTAATCAGGAATATGCTGGTGAGAGTCTCTCTTTTACACTTTATTAGCACAAATGCTGTCTTAGTTCTCTTAATGTTGTGATCACAGAATAGCTGAGACTGGGAGTTGTTTGTTTCTCTGTGTAGCCTTGGCTGCCCTGGAACTTGCTCTGTAGATCAGGCTGGCCTCGAACTCATAGAGATCTGCCTGTCTCTGCCTCCCAACTACTGAGGTTAAAGGAGTGTGCTACCACTGCCTGTCTAGACTGGATGTTTTTAAAGAACCAACTGCTTTTCTTACAGTTCTGGAAGCCAGAAAATTCCAGCTGGAAGGGCCACGACCAGTAAAAGCTTTCTTCAGTCTTGTTTTGCTTCTGTATGTAGGTGTGTTGTGTGTCTGCATGTGTGTTCCCAGTGTGTGGATGTGCGTGTGTGCATCTGTCCATGTGCACGTGGAGGCTGGAGACTAACATGGAGTCTCCTTCACTTGCTCTCCAGTTTATTTACTGAGGCAAGGTATCTCAGTGAACACAGACCTCAGTGATTGAGCTAGTCTAACTCGGCGGCTTGCTCCAGAGCCTTCTGAGTGTTGGCATTACAGGTACGCTGCCACGCCCTCTCAGCATTTACCTGGATTCTGGAAGTGCAAAGTCTGGCTTTCGCCTTACATAGCAAGTGCTTTTAGCATCCAAGCCCACACTTCCCCAGCTCCCCACTCTGCTTCACTGTTTCTTAGATGGAATCTCACGGTGTAGCCCAGGCCTGGCCTGGCCTGGCTTGGCCTGGCACTCACTGTCCAAACACAGCTGGAGTCAACCTTGTGGTGACCCAGTTCCATCTGCTTCCTCAGTGCCAGGATTACAGTCAAACACCACCAGGCCTGGTGTGGTGAGAGCTGTCCTGCAGGCAGACGGACCAGAGCGCATCATAAACTAGAGAACAGAGAGGGAACACATGCATCCTTTTATCTGGACCCCATTTCTGTGACGACCCACCTACTTCTGCAGTAATGACATTGATCCTTTTGTTCAGGCTGAGCCCCCTTTGTACAGGACCTAATCAGCTCTCAGAGGTCCCACTCCTCAACATTTGCACCAGAGATTATGTCTTCAGCACGTGGATCTCGAGGGGCGCATGCAGACACCAATGGAGTAACATGACTGACAGAGGTGTGTCCATATTAAATTCTTCCTTCCTCCACATCTCTCCCCTCATCCTGTCTCCCTCTATTATCCTTCCCACCTCTTTCTTCCTTTTTGGGTATAAAGCCATTCAGAGTTCTTTCTGTGTAACCCCCCACCAGGAGAAAAGCCTAGCTGTGTTCTTGGAGGCCCTATCCCAAGTACCAAGAGGGGAAATCTTTGTTAAAGACCATTATTGCAGCATTTCTCCTGGAGGAGATTACAAGACCTAGATTTGCACTCTGATTTATTTTGGTCTGCAGAGCATTTGCAGAGCCCTGCTCCACGTGACCTTCTGAAGGGAAGGGAAGGGGCTTGAGGCGCCCACAAGGCCCTGAATGCAAAGAGGCAAGCCGGCAACAGGATGAAGTTCTTGAAAGGCTTGCTGGAAGCCTGCAGGTGCATGATGGGTACCTATGTGGTGGAGTGTATAGTCTTCTAGTCTGTTCTAGAGCCCCTCCGGGAACCAGTCTGAGGTACACAGGATATTTATAGTCTCAAAAAATCTTCCCGAAGGTTAGATGCAGCATCATGCACTTCCCAGCATGACACGCTTAGAACACAATATGTCTGTAGCAATTGTGCCTAAAGTTAATCTGAACCTAATCACAAGACATGCGTTAGGCAGGCCCATGTGAGGAAACTTCTGCCAGCTGTACTCTTCAGAAATGATGTGTGCTGCTGGGTTTGTGGTGCACACCCAAAACCCACACTCGGGAGGTGGAGATGGGAGGACTGAGAGTTTGGAGCCAGCCTGGGGTACACAGAAAAATACTGACAAGGAGGGGTGGTGACAGGAAGGAAGGCCAAGCTTACCACGTAAAGGAAAAAAGTAAGACTGAAGAGCAGCTCCACATTAATGGCCTGGATTGGTTTCCGAATTGAAGGGGAAAGAGGCAGGGGAAACAATTCTTCTAATTTTAGGTCATCTTTAGGTAAGGTTTAAGTGTAGATTGAGTATCAGATCACAGGACTAATTAACGCTGAGATAGTTGCATACAATGTAGCTCTGTGAGATGAGATCCTGTCTTAAGAGATAGAATATCAAGTACCTGAGGTCAAACGCTCGAAAGTTTCAACCAAAACAGTAACAACCGAGTTTATAAACTGAAAGAGTAAACAGAAGGCAGATATGGGAAACAAACGTAATCATCAGCCAGTCTGAAGAAACAAACTTAATCATCAGCCAGTAAACCTTCTTTTAATTTAATTTAATGTATATAAATGTTTTGCCTGCATGTGTACCTGTGCGTTGTATATGTGCCTGCTACCTGCAGAGTCCAGCAAACGTCAGAGTCCCCTGGAATTGGAGTTTCACACAGTCGTGAGCTGCCATGTGATTGCTTCGCATGTGGAACTGAACCTACAACCTCAGAAAGAGCAGCCAGGGCTCTTAATGACAGAGCCATCTCTCCAGCCCCCACCCAAACGTCCTTGCACATTTTCTGTTAGAGTCCTTTTTTTTTCTTTCTTTCTTCAAAGTAAGCTTAAGAAAGTCTGCACTAGTGTTAAATTCAGGGTCACAGGATGGCGTAAGCCTGTCATCCCAGATTCTTGGTGAGCTAAGGTAGAGGATTGCAAGTTCAAGGCCCACCTGTACTACAAAGTGAGTTCAAAGCCAGGCTGGGAAACGATGAAAGCTTGTCACAAATAAAAAGTGAAAAGGGGGGCTGGAAATGTAAGTCAGAGGTAAAGCTGCTTACCCAGCAGGCATGAGACCCTGGGTTCAGTCTCCAGTAAGAAAAACAACTACTATGGGGGCAGTCCCCAGAAGTAGAAACAAAGTAACTGGTTCCTGCTTGCAGTGTGCCGGGCGCTTAAGGCCACTGTATCTGGTAAAGGAATGGTTATCATGTCCACTTTACAGACGTGGAAACTCGCTCAACTCACCAGGGAGTTTCACAGAGGCTGGGTTTAAGTGAAGGAGGGTAGGCTCGGAGAGCCTTTCTACCCTGCTGGCCGCGTGGGCAAAAACCTCAGGCTGAGTCACACACCTGGCCTCAAGTCCTTTACCCCCTGCGTTACCTGCCACCTGACCTCAGACACTCTGACAGCCACAATGACCTGAAGAATTTTAATTTTTCTTGCTTGCTTTGGGTTTTCTCACAGACGCCTGGAGATGTTTATGCCACGGCCGGATCACAGCGTCTGGTGTTACCTGACTGCCTGTGGTCGAAAGCTCCGAGCAGTGCCCCCAAAGGAAGTTGCT
>LR749494.1:2962837-3323035 GCA_902729485.2 Mus minutoides | reverse complement strand
ACAGTGTACACCCCAACACATCACGAGCTGCAGATTTTTCACATCTGGTTTTCTAGGTCTTATGACAGATAGTGGGGTTGGGTCTTTGGTAGCAGGGTGCATGTCCTGAGGCAGGTGTGTGTCCATGCTGGAAGCACTGAGATGGAGGTCGGGGGTGTTTGTGCGCGGGGGGGTGGGGTGGGGGGGTGGGGAGGGGGGGACAGAGGCAGCTGATGGGTTCCTTCATGACGACATTATTACACGTATGTATCATCGTACTCAGTCATGTCTGCGCCTACTGCTACCCTACCCCTTGTCTCCATCCTCCCCACTCACCGGCCCCTTCTGTTCTATGGTATTTTATTAATTCACTTATTGTGTGTGTTCACACATGTAAGAGTGCTTGTGACCATGCGTACATGTGACTGTGGGGGCTAGAGTTCAGCCTGTGGGGCTGTTCGTCAGGCAATGCCCATCTTGGGTTCTTTGTTAGGGGTGAGGAAGCTTTGTCCGGTTTTATGGCTATCTGCTCTGTATCTGTGCACCTTGTGGGAGGTCAGAGGTCAGAGGTCAGAGGACATCTTGTAGGCGTCATCATCATCTCCTCCCACTATTGGGGACCTGGGCATTGGACTCAGGTTTTCAAGCTTGGTGACAAGCACCTTTACCCACGAGACCTTCTCACAGGCCCCTTGTAAGGTCCCTTTTGTTTTCATCACACACACACACACACACACACACACACACACACACACCTAGATTCCTCCCATGAGAGAAAAAAAAAAACACCTGGATATTGACATTCTTTGTGGGGAAGGCAGGGGTAATAAGGGGTTCTTTGTTTTCAAGATAGGGTTTCTCTGTGTAGTCCTGGCCTGTCCTGGAACTCACTCTGTAGACCAGGCTGGCCTCAAACTCACATCAATCTGCCTGTCTCTGCCTCCTGAGCGCTGGGGTTAAAGATGTACCCCCACCACAGTCCAGCTCACATAGACACTCTAAAGGCATGTTTTGAGGTTCACTGCTCTGCACCCAGATGAGGGATGCTTAGAAAGATGTACCCCCACCACAGTCCAGCTCACACAGACACTCTAAAGGCATGTTTTGAGGTTCACTGCTCTGCACCCAGATGAGGGGTGCTTAGTAAGTCCTTGGGGCAGGCTGGCATGTCCCCTACCTGAAGGGGCATATGGCCACTGCAGCAAGCCTCCCAGAGGACACTGGAGGCCTCACCTCTCCTTGTTCTCATTCTTTCCAGCCTGGCTCAGGTTTGCATCCCTTTAAACTATACATTTTTTTTTTCATGAGGATAGCTAGCCATCAATGCAACTCAACAAAAAATTACAAATGTAACTAAACTACTATGAGTTCCTTATTATTTGTTTGTAATTTGATTGTACAATCCTGAAGAATGAATTTTGTTGGTGACAGCATCATGTCCTAGTGCTAAAAGATTGGAAATAACTGTGATCCTAATATTTCACTAGGTACACACACAGTGACTGGGGGTATGGGAACCGTTGGTGAAACGCCTTCCTAGTGTGCCTGAATGAAGGGCTTTAGTTGCCTTGAGGGGTGTTCTACAGGCAGCACATAAACTGGGCCTGGTGGCATATATTTGAAATCTCAGCACTTGGAAGCTGGATGCAGGAAGATCAAGGTCATCCTTAGCTACATAGAGGGAGAAAGAGAACTGAGTGCCAGCTATAAAGTAGTTCACAGCAGGCCGTGCCTGTTCATGGCCAACCCCACAGGTCCAAAGTTCTCCAGAGACCTCAGATTCTTCATGGACGACTTGTCTCTTGGGCTTTTGTGCAGCTGAAACCAAAGCCTGTGTGTCTCCTAGCCTTTTCATTTATACTCACTCAACCTAGAAACAGGGTCACTGTCCTGGGAGCAACAAGAGGCTGAGAAGGCTCCAGAAGGCCGCATTCACTTCCCATAAAGATGTCCTGTTGGGTAACAAGTCCATTTGAAAGGATCAGGCCCAGAGGAAACACTAGAGAACCCATTGCCACATTCCTGCAAGCCACAAACAGTTCTTTCACTGAAAGAACAAGCTAAGCTAAAGAAGTCTCAAACAACCTTCTCGCTCTAAAAACCGAGGAGTGGGTTGTCAGGACTCAGGCCTCTAGTCCTAGTACTCGGGAGTTTGAGGCCGGAAGACTGCCACAACTCTGAGGTCCAACCTAGGCTACATAATCAGACCTTGTCTCTAAAAGAAAAAAAAAAAAAACCAAACCAAATAACAACAAGGAGGTAGCTGGGAAGATGGCTCACTAGGTAAGAGCACTTGCTGTCTAAGCAGAAGGACCCAAGTTCAAATCCTCAGGAACCATGTAAAAAGCCTGCCTGACACAGCCTGCGCCTGCAGCCCCAGCACCATTGGGGGCAGATTCAGGAGGATGCTGGGACTTTGCTGTGAGAGACCTTGTCATAAGGTGATAAGCACAGAGAGGTAGAGGATGTCATCCAGCATCCTCTCCTGGCCTCTGTACTTGTGAGCATCACACACACACACAAACACACACACACACACCACAAAATTCAGGATACCAGCTTTTATGGCACACAAAGGAGAATAGCTTGAGAGGAGGAAAGGGCTGGTGGAAGAAGAGGCAATTCCTAGGGTACACAAGCCCTGTCCTTGGAGGGCAGCCAGACTCCTGGCTACTTTTCTTCTACTGCATGGGCTCATGAGCTAGAATAGCCTTGTGAGGCCAGACAGCCACATGACGAGGATCCAAGGAGAGGGTCTTTTAGGGCAAGACCTCAAACATGCAAGTTTAGGAGAAAATCCTGAGACCTGAAGGGTCACGTTAACCTGAGGGAATGCAGCTGCTTGGCCTTTTATGAACTCAACCTGGGACATGTTCCCTGGGTTCTCTGTATCTATTCAGCTGGCTCTGTTCTTCTGAAAGAGACTGACCCCACACCTTGCAATTTTGGATTGTCTGCAATTTGGGTGTGTCACTAAATCAGGGCCACTGAGGAGCAGCTTCCAAACACAGTAGCACTGGTTCTGTTCCAACTCCCAGAACTCACATAAATGTCTGGTGGCATGACAGCCAGCCTGTCATTCCACCCTCAGAAGACTGAGATAGGGGCTCTTGGGGCAAGCTGACTAGTTAGGCCAGCCAGATGGACAAGCTCTGGGCCTGATTTAGAGACCCTATCTCAGAGAATAAAGTAGAAGAGTGACCAAGGAGAAACGTACGCATGAAAAGAAAAATAGAAACAGAAAGATGGGTGGAACTTGAGGAAATAACCATTTGAGTTTGTTCTCTGGCCTCCACATGCTTAGACACACACGTGCAGATGTGCCCACAGGTGCAGGCACACAGGTGGCACATTCATGCACACCTGTGTGCATGTGTATTTGCGTGTTTGTGTACAGGCACAGAGACAGAGAGAGAGACAGAGAGATGAGGAGAGAGACAGAGAGAGAGAGAGAGAGAGAGAGAGAGAACTACTTGCAACAGAAAGAGCTCTATTTTTTAAAAAAGCAGCTTTTCTGGCCCTTTGCCAGCCCCCCTCCCCCCTCCCTGCCTCCTGCCCAAGGCAAAGCGCTTCCGTGGCTTTGTGCAAGATGGAGGAGGCTTTGAGCATAGGCCAAGATGACCCTGTAGCCGAGTAGAGCTGAGTGTTTGTCTTCTCCTTAGTGTCCTCACAAAGTGCAGGGTGGAAAACCCCAGAGGCAAAGGGCCCCTATTTGTAGAGAAGCAGGAACTGCTGTAAATAGCCACCTACTTTTGTTAAAGGACCTAAGTACTTTAGAATAGGACTTCCTGCCTCGTCACACAGCAATGACAACATGCAGAGCGGACCCTGAGCTGGCCAGAGTAGACACCACAGGTTAGACTCTAAGGTGCAAGCTGCCACCAGGTGGTCTTGCATCCTCTGTGGGCACAGCAGAGCACCAGCTGACCTGCTGAGCCATTTGTACAGGTGTCTGGGAACATCCTGTTCCCAGGGGGCAAAGCGCCAGGGACCCACCCTTCACTCGAGTCAGCCCAGTCACCACAGCTTCCCTCTTTGTCACTTCCACAGGTACCTTCATCACCCCCAGAAAGGAACTGCTACAAGGTCCCCAAACAGCTATGCTTGCTGCAGCCCTGAAGACAGGGTCAACAGACTTAGCTCCCAGAGGGACCACCTGCAGTCTGTTCTCAGAGCAGCAGCCGATGGTCAGCCTGGACAGAACAAGTGTGCTTCCTCTGGCCCCGTGTGCCTGTGGCCTGTGTGTCTGTGCACACCTTCCTGTCCTAAGAGGTTCCACTGGAGCGTGCCACTACCCAGCAGCCACAGTGGCTGGGCAGGGGAACCCAGCAACTTCCCATTTTCAAAGTTCTGTTACTGGCAGTAAGTACTAGGGGAGATCTTTCTTCACCTCACTCTCAACTAGAAATGGTTTTAATTGTAAGGGCATTGTGTCCTTATACCGGAACATTCTAGTTACAGAAGAAGAGCCTAGACAGTGAAAAAAGTCCTAGTCCCTTTCACTCAGAACGCTACCACTGTCGCCCTCCCTGTGGTGGACCAGCCTAAGAATTCCTGGGATCCCCTTCCATGGCTGTCCTGAGTGCAAATATGCATAAACCTTTGATTATACAAAACCAGGTCAAAGAGCAGACACCTTTCAATGGCCTCCTTTCTCATTTGTCTCTGTGTCTTGGACATATCCCAGTGTCACTAAACATGAGTCCACCTCCCGTTCCTGTTCACTCAGTTTTAAACTTCTTTTTAAGGATGCTGTTTGTACAAGTGAAATCATCTGAGCTATAATTGGCCTGGGGAACGGGGAACTGTTGTTCTACAACAAAGTAGAAACTGTCAGATAAACACAGTCTGGAATCCCAGCCCACCAGTAACCTGTCACCTTCATAGGTAACACTGGGCTCAGATGCTGTGTGAGCAAAATGAAGATTAGGGCCAGAATGTGGTAACTGCTCAAGAATTACTATCCTTCTAGGATAGAAGGAGATGGCTGGGTCTATAAGCTACTTGCTATGCACGCCAAATGCCCATCTAAAGAGCTGAGCATGGCACCGAGTATATGTAACCACAGTGCTAGGTGGGGTGGACATAGGCAAACCCGTTCATCTGACAAGCCAGACTAGACACATCAATGTCAGGTTCAATGATAGACTTGTCGTTGAATATGGAATAAAGTGGAGAAGTGATTGAGGAAGATACCCAACATTATACATGTACTCCCCGCCCACTTATGCATGCACACACACAATTCCCAATGATCCTTTTTTTTCCTCTCCACACATTTTTCTTAAAATCAATAATTACAGATTTGTATTTGGGGGACTCACACCATGAGACTGACATTTCATGAGCTTGCATGTTGCACTTTCTCACACCATAAGTACCATAGACACCCCAGTACCGCTCCATCCCGGCACTTACCTGGTCAGATTGTGTTGTTTGTGTTTATTTCTACAAATAGCACCTCCAAGCATACTCTCCCCCTTAGAGTAGGAATGGTGGAGCCCATCCTCGGTATAATAATGGGACCAACTAGAAAGCCAGCTTTGAGTCCGAGCTTCCTGCACGCCTCTGAAAGTGATGGTCAAGACCAGCTGGGTTCCTGACAGACTTGATTGTTGGGGATTGGTTCTAATGCTTTGAATTAGTCCAGCCCCCCAAATCAGGAATCTGCATTTTTTTCAAACACTGAAGGTCCTTGTCTCCAATTGGTTTTTGATTCATCAATAAAGGGCCAATGGCCAATAGCATTGGCAGGCATACTGAGACAGGATCTTTAGATTTTTGAAGGCTGGGAACTAGGAGAGAGGAAGCAGAGATCTCCAGCACGTGGAAGAGGAAAGATAAGACCTAAAGGCATGCCAACATGTGAGAATCAGGGAAAGTGGCCACACAGGCCACTTCCCCAATTGTGTTTGGGGTAGCAAAGATGAATTCTAGATTTTTAAAAGATGTGAACTCAGAAGTACCAGAGGAGAGTGTTTGCTAGCAGCGAGAAGGATTAGAAATGCCCAGCCATTAAGCTAGTCAAGGCATGTTAAAATTAACTGGTGTGTGTGTGTGTGTGTGTGTGTGTGTGTGTGTGTTTCATTTGCAAATCTAGATAGCTTTTGAGCAGGTCATACATGTAACCCGTTGGGAGCACAGAGCGGTTAACAAATTTCCGTTACATTTGCTACTATGGCTTTCCAGGGTTGGTGCTCTAAACCCACGGCTGGCGTTTTTCTGTTGAGCAAAATCTTGGTCCAAATCTCTTTTCTCCTAGGAATAAGTTCCCATTTAAAAATACCCATTAGAGCTCTTGGTTTCCGAGCATCTCTGTTTGCTGTCTTTCTATTGGAGACATGGGGTCTCAATGATCAATATCCACCTTCAACAGGATATAGCTTCTTCTAAATTCATCTTCACGAACTGTAGAAGTAACACACTGCACTTGGACCCTGTTTACTTGGGCAGTTACAGAGGTAGCAGGGACGGTCTTCTTTGAGCCCCCTGGCAAAATTCTAAGTCAGCTGTTTTCCTGACTCAGTTGGTATCCCCCATCGCCAGTCCCTCCCACAAGTGTAGGGTGTGTGTGTGTGTGTGTGTGTGTGTGTGTGTGTGTTGCAGGCAGGCTCAAATAGTCAACCTTAGGTTCTTTGAGGCAAGGTTTCTGATTGGCCTTGAACTTGCCAGAAAGGCTTGGCTGAGTTGGTTAGTCTGCCTATCTCTGCCTATGATTGTATAAGTATGGGCACTTTTGGGTTTTTGTCGAGTGCCTACCCCGTCCATAATAAGACACAGGACAACCAGGTTTCTTCTCAGGATGATTTACTCAGGAAACGTAACGTGGCAAATGGCAATGCAGAATAGCCATGCATGCAGTTACAGAGTGAAAATGGTGAATGGCAGAATGGGCGGAGAAGAGTGGAGTAGCAGAGTGGAGTGGTAGAATGGAATGGGGGCCCCCGAGCCAACCCAGGAGCAGCTACTTAAACCCTGTCCTGGCCAATCACTGAGCTGCCCCGTGGTTCTCACTCATACACCAGGTGGTCTAGGGCTGCCCCGTGGCTACACCAGGTGGTCTCGGGCACAAGATCAAACAACAGCTGACACAGCCTAATGCCAATTAAGAGTTGTTTATGCCAGTACAACTGAGGCGGTCTGTGCTGTCTTTAAGAAGCGGTTGAATGGCTCCCTACAGGTTTTGTTATTTTGTTTTATTGAAACAGTTTCTCTGTGTAGCCCTGGCTGTTCTGTAACTCACTCTGCAGACCAGGCTGGCCTCAAACTCACAGAGATCTTCCTGCTTTGGCCTATGTAGTGTTGGGATTAAAGGAGTGCACCACCGCTGCCTGGTTCATGCTGGCTCTTTTATCTGAGTTCTGGAAATCAAACTCAGGTCCTTAGGCTTGAGTGGCAAGCACTTTACCAACCGAGCTCTCTCTCTCAGGCCCACCTTCTTCTTCTTAGCAACAGCTGACTATCCTATCATCCTTTGATAATTGGTAAAGTGCTTTCAGGTACATATTCTCGGCAACCTCTCAAGAATCTATACACACTAGCCATGTTCTGTAGAGATGAACATCAACTGGGGTGGCAGTAGGCAACAGTGGATGAAGTTGGTCTCTCTCCCTTAAGGTTCAGTGTTCTTGTTGGTGTATTAGTCAATTGAAGGTGCTGAAACAAAGAGCCACAACTGCGTGTCTTAAACAACAGAAGAGCTTTTTCCTGTTTTTTTATACTAGAGTTCAATTATTTTGAAGAACATGTTGTATTTATAAGATGCTAACGTGTGTTTCTAGTGCCAGTCTCCGAAGGTCTCATACTCGTCCAGGCCAAGCCATTTTATTTCTAGCAAACTTCATTCAAATTCTTGTTCACTGTTAAAGGTGACTTCCCACGGGAGTGGCCACTTTTGATAAAAGTTTATCCCTTTTAAGCATCTTCCAGAGTTTAACCCCCATTGTAAGGCATGGAGCAGTTTCAGAATAACTAACTCCACCTCGATGTTTTACTGTTTTACAGGTCGGCCTTTGGGAGGTGACCAGCATGAGTTAAGGTCAGCTTGTGATGCTTCGTGCATTGAGCGGCTCTGACCTCTTGTGGTCACATTTGGAACTGCGTTGGCAAACCAGTGAGATTTCAACTGCGAGGCTAAGGCTGAAAACAGACTGTGTGTCCCCTAGGCTCATCGGTGCCCCGCTGAGAGCCATGTGTCCAAGAAGCCATTCTCAAAGTTCTCGAGCTTTCTGGCACTTCCATGTCTTAATTTCTGTGCCATCTTAACAAGGACCATTTTGTAGATGTCCCGTTTTCTTGCTAAACGCCTCTAAGATTTGGGCGGTGGCCTTTGAGCTCCACACCCTGGTGAAAGAGGAAATGAACAGAGATAGTTTTGCTACTAAAGGATCCTAACCTCCCCTTCAGAACTGTGGTCTTCAGATGGCTTTGTTCAAGAAGCCTCTAAAAATCACAGGGATGGGGCTGTAGCTCAGTCAGTCGAGTAGTTACCTAACATTCACGAAACTATGGTTGGATTCCCCAGCGCCAGGATCGTATGTAGCCCAGGCCGACCTTGAACTCTCTGTATAGCCAAGGATGACCTTGAACTTTTGAACCTTCTAACTCCACCTCTGAAGTGCCTGGATAAAAAAATAATAATAAAAAAAAACTCTTGGTTTTTATTCAAAGCTAAGAGCTAAGGGTCAAACTCAGGGCTCCACACACATGCTAGCTAGTCAAGATTACATCCCCCACACAAAACAAAGCAAGAAGACCAGAGTTCGGTCCCCAGAATCCATGTTTTTAAAAATAAGCTGGCCATGGGGGTCGGGAGTCAGGGGAGCCGAGCTGTTGGGGTTGGAGAGGTGGCTCAGCATTTAGGAGCACTAGCTGTTCTTCCAGAGGACCCTGGTTCAATTCCCTGTTCCCACATGTAGCTCACAGCTGTTTGTAGCTCCAAGTCCATGGGATCTGGCACCTTCATATACATGCAGGCAAAACACCAATGCACATAAATTTAAAAAATATATATTCTTAGTATAATATAAATAATAATATAATTATTATTATATTATTTTGGGGAGGCAGAAGCAAGGCCAGCCTGGTCTACAGAGTAAGTTCCAGAACAGCCAGGGCTACACAGAGAAACCCTGTCTCACAAGAGAGAGGGGGTGGGGTGGGTGGGGAGAAAGAAAAGGGTGACAGGTCATCTGCAAAGTCCCTTCCTGGCAGTACGTCAAGGAAAGCTGCGACAATGCCTAGACCAGTATTTTGTCCATTTTAGGTAACTAGGAAATTTGGCTTTGCAGTAAAACAAAACAACTTTATTGCAATATAAATATGATATAATAAATATGCAAAGCTCATAAGGTTGTACATGACATTTTTTAAACTGTAGTAGAATATTATTCTATAATATATAAACATGTATACATATTGTATACATGTATGTACTACAGAACTGGTGTTATGGCCTGGGCCTCAATCCCAGAACTGGGAGATGAGGCAGAAAAATTTTGAGTTTAAGGCTAGCCTGAGCTACATGATGAGCTCTTAACAAAGTAATTAAATAAAAGAGAATATATAATTCAAAAGTTCCCCTTTTAGCTATTATCATTAACTACATTTTAAAAATGATGCAGCCCTCCCCAATCTATTTCCAAAAGGTTTTTATCACCTCCAAGACTCTAGTTATTAATAATTCCATTCTTTCTCCTTTTAACTGCTGGTGACTTAAAAATCTACTTCCAGTTTTTCTGAATTTGCCTATTCTAAGTTCCTCAAGTAAGTGGAATTATCTAATACCTGTCCCTTAGCCACTGGTCTGTTTGTCACAGCACAATGTCCTCAAGGCTCATTCATGCTGTTGCATGTAGCAGAACTTCATTTCTTTTCACAGCCGGACTGTATGTATGTGCATTGTCTGCATATAACATGTCTCATAGACTATATGTTGACAGACCTGTGGGTCGTTTCCACTTTTCAGCCTCCACAAAGAATGCAACAAGGAAGATCTGTTTGCTCGTGTCTATTCCAGCCCTCCTGCCAGCTCTTTGGACACAGCTTGAAGTGGGATGGGTGGCTGGACGTGTGGTCATTCTGGATTTTGTCTCCCATGGGACCTATACCATGCTATGTTCCCACCAGCAGTGTACAAAGACTTCATTTCCCCATATCTTCCTTGGCAGTTCCTTTTTAAAGATAGCCTTCTGGATATGAAATGGCATCGAGTTTCGGGATTAATTTGCATTACTTTAATGACTAATGATAAGGAATTTTCTTTCTGAGCTGGGGTCGAACCCAGGGTCTCACAGGTGCTAAGCAAGTGCTGTACCTCTGAGCAGCACCCCAAGCTTTGAGCATCTTTCCACGTGCTTACTGACCAATTCATTACAGGAATATTTGTTCAGATCCACCATTCATCTTTGAACTTTGTTCTCTTGGTTGTTGAGCTGCAAAAGATCTTTATGTTCCTGAATACTAGTTCCTTGTCTGAAAGAATTACAGGGATGGAAATGGAGAGGAGCCTGAGGAAAAGAAGGTCCAGTGACAGGCCCAAAGTGAGATCCAGCTCAAGGGGAGGTCCCAAGGCCTGATACTATTACTGAGGTTATGGGGTGCTCACAAAAAGGGACCTATCATGACTGCCCTCCGAAAGACCCAACAAGCAGCTGAAAGAGTCAGATGCAGATATTTGCACCCAACCAATGGACAGAAGCAGCTGACCCCTGTTTTTGAATTAGGAAAGGCTGAAAGAAGCTGAGGAGAAAGGTGATCCTGTAGGACCAGCTGTCTCAATTAATATGGGCCCCCGAGATCTCTCAAACACTGGACCACCAAACAGGCAGCATACACCAGCTGATATGAGGCCCCCAACACACATACAGTAGATGACTTCCGGGTCTGTGGTCATTCAGAGATTATGCACCTAACCCTCAAGAGACTGGAGGCCCCAGGGAGTTTAGAGGTTAAATTGGGTGGGGGTTGTGGGCATCAATGTGGAGACAGGTGGGGTGGGGAGGAGGTGTGGGATGTGGAGCAATCAGAGGGTAGATGGGGGGCGGGGAGTATGGAATATGGAGTGTAAAAATAAATTTAAAATAAAATAAAATTAAAAACAACAAAAAAACCCAAAAACGAAACAAACAAAAGAATAATGCATTTGTAGCATTTTCCTTCCTGTGGACTGCCTTCTATTCTCTTGATAGTTTGCTTTGATGCACAGATACTTTTTGCTTCTTTTGATGTTTTCACAGAATCAAGCCAATCATTCTTTCAGCATAGAGTAGGACGGGGCCTATAAGCCCAAGCCCTGACTGCAGCTATTGGCGGTTCTGGGGGAAAGGTAATTTTTTTCCTTAAGGGTGTGGGCCCAGTAGATCAATCTTGTTCCAGTGGTTGTCCCTATACCCAAGAATATAAAGGCGGTACAAATTGGACTTGATGGGTAATTTTAAAACAACAAAAAAGGAGAGGACAGGAAGTTAGGATAGGATGGGAGTGGATCTGGGAGGAGTGGGGGCCGGGAATGGGAAGTGAACATGAGCAAAATATGTTGCATTCACCTATGAACGTCGTAAAGGATTACTAAAATGTTTTCTTTAAAAAAAAAATAGCCAAATTGTGTTAGACTATATCAGCTGTTTGGAGAGCAAAGTTCTCCATCCATCATTTGCCCATGATGAATCCAGTAAACCAGACCACAAATATATGTTACTGCCCTAAGATCTTCCTGCCATGGGCTAAACTGTTTGGAAATGGTACGCTTGACTAAGGTTGAAATCAACTGCAATTCACTAGCCTCTTCCTCACTCTGTCCTTGCTGTTCCAAGTATTGTTCTTTAGAATAGGTGGATAATGTATAAGTTCCATACCCAGGGGCCCAAGACAGCTGCAGATTCTGATGGAGAGATGGATCTTGGAGATTCTCTTTCTAGCATCTTCCTTTATGCCCTCTGGATAGATCTAGGCTTTATAGCCAGAATAAGACACTGAATTTTAGTTCTCATACAAGGTATCTCCTTCAAACAACATTCACAGACAAGCAGGTAGGTACTTGTTATTAGCACTGAGGACATAGTATCACAGGGACATCTCAAGTATAGATTCCTTGTTCTGTAGCACTGAGCTCTGAGAACCTTGGTCCTACCTGGGCCCCTTCCCTCACTCCAACTCAGAGACCATTCACATCCCATTGTGGGGACTCTGGGTAGTAGCTCCTCCCATTAGTGAAATGGAAACAGATCAGGTCCCATGCCCGGTACCATGTCATGAAGTGTCCTTCCTCTTTCTGAAGATAAGAAGGGTGTGGCAGTTTATCTCCACACTGGGGCAGGAAATAAATGAAGGAAATAGTGGAGACTAAAATAAGGAAAATAGTGGAGACTGAGGATGTAGCTGGTTTGGTAGATTGTTTGCCTAGCATTCAACGAGCCCTGGTGGTTGGTTCAATCCCCAGCCCTGCCTAAACTGGGCTTGGGGTAGTACTTGAGTGCTCCCAACACTCAGGAGATAGAGACAGAAAGATCAGAAGTTCAAAGCCATTCTTAGATACACTGAGAACCTGAGGCTAGTGTGCTATATGAGTTCTTGTAAAAAGGGTTAGGGATGGGAAGGAAAGAAACAGACAAAAAGAAACCTTTTTTAAGAAAAAGGAGCCCATAACAATTTACTGGGATATAGTTAGGGTCTGGGATATAATTCATTTTAAAGCCATTGTCTTCTGTGAACTATGTGGCTAATGAACAGCTTCTTAGGTAAAGCCTTGGGTTTTGTCTTAGGTAAAGTCCCCTAGGTTTTGTTAACCATTAAGTCTCAGTTTTTCCATCATGAAGTAGCTCCAACATTATACATGGTAGCGTATGCTTTTGATCCCAGTTCTCAAGAAGCTGAGGCAGGAGGATTGAGAGTCTGAGGTCAAGTCTAGGCCTCAACGCTGCAACACCCCATCATGGAACAAAACAGACAAAACACATCAAAATAAGATTTTATTTTTAACAGTTGTTTTTTAATTATTTTTCTGCACTAATAGTTGTACAGCTGTAAACTCAAGGAATCATCCAATACTTGTATACATCTGGAGAACCATTAATAAGCACCTTCAGTGGTTTCCACAGCTTAACAATTTACCATGTAAAACATTTTAGAAGGAATCTAGTAAAAAAAATGAATAAAAGTTATAAAAGATGTATATCATGAGGAACACAACAAAAAAGGAAAAGTAACAAAACAGAAAACAAAAAAAAAAACCTAGGGGCACTTTATGAGGTTGCATGAGAGAGTCACACGTTCCCTACATTTTGTGATTTAAATTCAAATTATTTATGTAAAGAATCCCTCCCAATTTAGATTCCCAGTTCAATGTAAGCAGGTCGAGGTGGAGGAGACAGTGTTGGGGGCTGAGTATGATGAAACTAGAAGAAAAGGAGGTAGGGGTCTCCGTTCTCCCAAGAGAAACATCAGGCCAAGTTCTTTTATGTCTTCAAGGATAAGCATTCTTTTGGGAAACGTGCCATCTTTCTCTGAAGTTAGTTAAGGCTTTTAGTTTTAGCTGCCTTTAAGCCTCTGCCCTTCTGTTCCTTCTTGGGTTTTCCATTCCTGTTCTCCATCTTTATCCACCACTTTGTAATAGTTCTGGCTGAGTCTCGTCCATGCCCTTACCCTACACCATGCAGACTGGACTTCTGATGCTTGACTTTCGAGCCAAAATTATCAATGCTTTAAGTGTCTAGGAAGCAGTTGAAAAAAGGAGATAGATAGAGATAGATGATAGGTAGATAAGTAGATAGATAGATGATAGATAATAGTATATAGAAAGGAGAGAGAGAGGGAAAAGTTTGTTTTATTTTTAAAAAGAAAAGAATAAATGATTACTAAGCTTATACTGATCAAATAAGGATCTGAACCACTAGTAGAAATCCCCAGTTAGATCTTCCTAGATTGTGTCTTCAGATGAGGATCTAGTAGGAAAGGGCCACAGAGAGAGGGAGAAACAAAGATACAATTCTAAAGGTGAGGGACTATGACTGGCCACAACTTTGTCCAAGTCCTACCCCAGCCTGGCCTCTAGATGACTCTCCATGAGAAGATGTAAAAACTGGTACCAGGGGTGGGCTGAAGATTCCTGTGACGTCATAGACCAGATACTAATACAGGTACTTTGGCAAAGAAGAAGAATTTGCTACAATTCAAGACATATCAAGGTAATAGTCTCCTATCTTCAAACGTCTTGACTTCAAATTCCTCTTACAGGACATTTCCTTGACTTACCTATCTGATTATCAATGGCCATTGTTGAAATGCCAGGACTTTTTAATTTGGGAGGGGTTGCTTTTTTACCATCCACCAAATGCCATGAATCCCTAGAATATGGTTGGGCAGAGAAGGCACTGAAAGCAGTCTTGGGCAGAATGAAGGTGTACAACAGGAGAGTAGTTAGATGGGAGCATAAAGACAGAGATCCGAGTACCAAGAGAAAAAGTATGACTCATAACTTCTCCTAACCTGGATCTGGATGGTATGCTGAGAAACTGGGTAATATCTGAGTTTGTAATGCCACAGAGAAGTAGCCTCCTTAGGTCTATGAGGGTCTGCTTACCATGGGGGGAGTCTAGGATTAGGAAAAGATCCTATGGCTCTAGAATGGACACATAATTTTCATTCTGATTTTTTTTTTTGAAGGGACTCATGTAACTCGGGCTATTCCTAAACCCTGCTACACAGACAAGATAATTGGCCTTGAACTCCTGATCCTCCTGCCTCTACCTCCCAAGTACAGGGGTTGCAGGCATGTACCACTACCCTTGGCTTTTTATCCAGAACTTTATAATCTTGTCTAAAGACTGAGATCAAGGGGTTTGTGTGTGTGTGTGTGTGTGTGTGTGTGTGTCCTGCCCTCATGTTAGGGTAGAGATTTTCCCATTACTGAGCTAAGGGTAATTGTTCTAGGGAAGGTTAAGAAGAGGTTGTGAGGGCTCAGGCTAGGCTAGATCTGGGCCTAGTGGTCACTCCACTGCAGGACACTTTTCAGTCTGGATCAAGACACTTCAAGTAGGGTGTTACTATGAAATACTTGGAGAGGAAACAAGGAATTCTTGACATCATTTCCGTTCAATGCAGTCAACTCCTAGGGTGTTGTCAGGACATCGGCAGGTCCTGCTCCCTGGAGTGGGCAAGCAGAGGTGGGTACAGCCACCATTATTCACTGAGCAGTAATTGTGGCCTGGAAAAGATGGAAAAAAGCGTCATACCTCTGACTGACTTGGTACCTACAGCAGGCTCCCCATTAACCTCCTTGTGGGCTCAAGGGGCCACGTTGAGCTGCTGTTTCTTTATCATAAATAAGACAGGCAAGTACAAGCATTCCTGATTTGGAGGTGTGTGGTTAATCTTGATTATCAGCTTGGTAGCATCACAACTTCTGTATATAGATATACCCAGAGGTATAAAGATATACCTCTGGGTATATCTATAAGGAGGTTCTAGATTAAGTCCTTTGAGGTGGGAAAATCCAAGAATCCTTCAGGGAGGGATATCCAGGCTGAGATACCTACAAGGAGCAGGCCATGGTTGTACTTAGGCCACCCTGATTCTCTTAGGGACTCTGAGTGTTGACCCCCCCCCCCATTCAGCAGCATGGATGTTACCTTGGGGACACTGGGACATGGCGATGGTGATGCCGTATAGCCGGGTCTGCTTGTGTGGGTGGAAAGTGTCCATCTCTTTGGATATAGCAAGGTCCATGGCAATCACTGAATTCCTGCAAAACACCAAAGCACAGAGTGAACGTGCATCTGATGGCTTGAACTGTTCTCCGTGAGGTTAGACAGCCTCTACTGTGTATCTGTTTCTCCCTCCCCTTAGGCTGGGTCATGCCTGTAGTTCACTGGCTTTTTAAAATAAGGGCCAAAACCATCTAACTCTGCCCTTTGCTCTAAATTCCAGGTGATATATAGGCTTTCTTAGCCAGCTACTTCCTTGGTGTGACCCTTTGAGGAAGGTCTGATCCAGAAACAGCTATGAAAATATTGCAGTTTAAAAACTACATTGATGTAGAGGTATGACATAATCAAAGAGACCTCCAGCCACGTGACCCCATGTAGCTCCTGAGCAAAGAACAGGCATGCTCAAGAAGTCCCAGGTTTGGGTATGATAAATGGCACCTCTGTTCCTCTCTAAGATTAGACAGCCCTCTTCCTCTACCCTCCTCCATATCTGACAGTCAGGACGAAGGGGGATCACTGGAGGGTCAATTGTCAGGAGAAAAGATAAGAGACAAAGACCTCCATAGAGACAAAGGGAAGGGCATAGTTTGGCCCAGCCAGCATGACAGCAGCCTACATACGTCTTCCAGTCTGTGTAATACAAATTCTTCCCATAGCTCGTCACAGCGAAAGGATACTGGAGCCCTTCGAGAACTTTGCGTCTGCCGGGCTGAGCTGGGTTCAGGCATTCTGCTCTATGGGTGCCTGTGTGAAGCAAATACAAGTTGGTCATTGTTCATGCAAGAAATGGGCCCTTTGTGTCAGAAAACAAGAGTCTGAAAGACAAGGATGGGGGAGTTCAATGTTTCAATGGCATATCCTGGAGAACACAGAGGGCGGGCTCTTCAGCATTGGCGTTCTGTCTCTGTTTTCTGTCTTTTCCCTTTCATCAGCCTACACCCACCTGAGTTCTGGCACCCACACCTGGCCCTACTGAGGAGAGGGGAGCCCAGGACAGAGAAGTGGCAGCCTGTGCTGGCCTTCCCATCTCTTTGTCTCAGGAGAGGCCCTGCCATCTTCTGGCTTTTGCTTAAGTCCTTCCCTTCTAAGTCTCTACAGAACCTTTCTCCTCAAAGTTGGGGCAATGAAGAATTCGGACTGATCAGCATGGGATTGGCCTGCCACTAATGCCTTCATGGTGGCTATCACAGGCTTCTATAAACATGTAAGCATTCACACCCTACTCTTTGTCCTTTTTAGTTGTGGGATAGAGAAGGTACTCAGTTATAGACTTTCAAAGAGAGAGATGAAGGATGGTCCTCCTTGGTCTTTCTCCCCATCTCATCTCAAGCCTGAGGGACACCCTGCACAGCTGAAGCAGGGCCACATCAGGGACTCTATGCAGAATGCACTATTACATCTGAAAATATAGCATATATGCAATTCTCAATAACCTCCCACCAAAATAGGAGTCAACCATTTTTTATTGAGCCATATAGCAATTATTTCAGGTTCTGCAGGCCAAAAGGCAAAAGCAAGCATGATACCAGGTATTTATAACACTTAATATGGTAACATTTAACAATGCAAAATTTGTTCTGAGCTTATTCACTAAATAGAAAGAGGTGGTGGGTGAGATTTGCCAACTCTAGAGCAAGAAGAATAAGACAGTGAGGAGCTATTGTAGATGATCTCAAGCTTCCTGTTACCTGCATCTACCCAGCAAAGCTGAGATGAGAATGCATCAAAGGTCAGACCATTGGGCAAGCCCAGGTTGTCCTGTGCGAGAATCCTCCGGTTGGTGCCATCCATGTGAGAAGTCTCAATTTTGGGATTATCTCTGTTCCAATCTGTCCAATAAAGGTTCCTGGAAGAGATATCAAAGTAGAAAGAAGAAGCAAGATCTTAAGAACGCTGTAAAGGGACAGGGTAGGAAGAGATCATCAGCTAAGTGCGATCCTGAGATGCTGGGGGTGGATTCTAGGGTTACTTAGCTCTTTGTTCAAATTGGGTTATCTGTTACTAACAGATCTCCTTTAATATTTCCTTTATAGTACCTTGAAAAAACTCAATGGGCAAAGTGAGGACCTGGGTTCAATTCCCAGCACTGTGTTCAAACAAACCAAACCAAAACAAAACATAAAGCTGAGTGTGGGGACTGAGAGCTGTGAAGTGCTGGGAAGGATACAGGGGATCTCTGGGTCTCTCTGGCTAGATAGCCTGTACTACTTGGAGGAGGTACAGGCTAGTGAGGCATCCTGT
Organism: Mus minutoides; assembly: GCA_902729485.2. NCBI lineage: Eukaryota > Metazoa > Chordata > Mammalia > Rodentia > Muridae > Mus > Mus minutoides. The sequence continues at coordinate 3,305,111 of LR749494.1, read as the reverse complement.
TCAAAACATGGCGGACAATGACTGAGGAATGATACAAATACTGAGGTTTGTTACAAATACACATACAGACACATAAACTGTGGGCTGGACGTAACTAACAGTAATTCCCTGGGTGATAACCTATGCAGGAGGCCACAGTGGAGCAATGTGATTTGCCTAAAGCAAGATTCAAACACCAGCAGAGAGTGGTGGAGAGGTCTGCTGTGCATGAGGTAGTGGAATGGCCTCAACACAAGGGATATTGTCTCTAAAGGAACGGTCTCTAGGAGCTGGGGCCTGGGATGTAAGACTGAGAGCTTACCATAGGATGAAAAGAGAGAAAGCTGCAATGGGCTGAAGGATCCCTCAGGAACAGGACCCCATGATGCTTAAGCCACAGCTGCTCCAACAAGGAGTGCCGGGGGTGTGGTTAGGCCAAGCCAATACTCTACGGCATTTACGTAATTGGAGTGTTAGTTCACATTCAACCTATCTAGAGATTACTCAATCTCTGAGCTGTCACCCTACAGAGTTTCTTGACAGAATTGTGACACTGGACCATGGCAAGGTGTCAGCACTGTGCTGAGCGTGCCAGCATCTCATCGGCTGGTAGACTCGGTTTCATCTTGCATGGATGAATCAGCTCAGGAGAGCAAGGCTGGCATTAGAACCTCACCAGAGATCATCCAGAAAAGCCAAAGACTAAAAACAAAACAACAACAACAAAAAAAGCCAGACACATGTGTAGGCAAACATACCCTCTTACGGAGTCTGTCACAATGCCTCTGGGATTCACCAAACCCGTGTCAAACAGCACTCGGCGCTGGGTGCCGTCCATCTTTGCAACTTCTATTCGATCCAGGTGAGAGTCGGTCCAGAAGATGGTTCGACCAAGATGGTCAAGGGCAATGCCTTCAGGGCTTCCAAGATCTAGAAGGAAGCAAACATTGGGTCATATCCCAGCCTAAGAGCTCTCTGATTATTCTGTTGTCTTCCACATGGTGGTCAAACCTTGAGAAACCAAATAGGAATGTGAAGTTCTTACCATTATAAAATGATCAATTTTTCAAGTGACAAACTCAACTCTCCTCACCCATCCATTGGGTACCACACTGGGAACCAGGAGAGTCACTATGACAAAGATAGATCCCTGTCCATTAAGAAGCCCACAGCCGACCTCCATTCAAACTGAGGTCTAGTTTCTATGGGCAGGTACAGATGCAGAATTAGCTTGAGTTCATCAGGAAAGGGTTCTGGGGAAGTGGAAGCTAGTTCCTGAAGGACCAATGAGGGTTATCAAATAAGGATCTTGCATAAGAGTTTTCAGGTATAAAGAAGACTACAGCTTGAGGTGGGCTATGATTTTATATGGCCAGAGACCATGAGAGTGAGGGAGTGGCCCTCAGTGAAATGAGGAAGGAGGTAAAGAAGCCAGAGCTTATCTAAGACAAACAGGACGCATGGAGTATTAAGTGAAGATGGAAAGTAGATCTTTCTTCCTTAGCAATTACAGAACAGGGAGGCATTTCGGGGAATGATACTGCTGATCACACTCTTAGTACTTAAATACAAATATAAAGGGTAAAAAGAAGGCGTTTAATGACTACAAATTATATGTCCCACTTGATTGCAACAGCAATCAAGACACGGATTGGCACTGTGAAACCAATATTCTATGTAAGTCACTGTAAGCTAAAAAAATATGAAATGACATTGTAGGATTTATTGGCATTCTTAAGATCCTCCCCCTGTCCTAACCAGAGGACTGACAGTCATTTAGCTTGGCTGGAGTATAAGTAGGGAGAGAACCAGGCATTCAAGAAAATCACCCCTGCACCCTCTCATCCATATACAAGCAAGTCAACCTCTCATCTCAGTCTTTCCTAGAACAGAGAATGCTGTAGGGATTGCAGAGGTTCTGTTGGGGGTTAAAGAGATGGTAAAGCGTTTGCTGTGTAAGCATGAGGATCTAAGTTCAATTCCAGCACCATATAAAAGCCAGGCATGGCAAAGCCTCTTGTAATCCCAGCACTGGACAAATACAGACAAGAGGATCTCTGGGGCTTTTTGGATATCCAGCATAGTGCAATTGATGAGCTCTAGGTTCAATAAGAGACCCTGTTTCAAAAATGGGGCAGTAGGGGTAGGGGGAGTGATTGTGGTATTTGCCTGATACTGACATGCATAGGTGTGTGCAGCTCCAACCCCCCCCACACACACACACACAATCCACACACAAGCCTCTGACAGTAGCCCAACCAGAGGGTAGTGATTCAGATAAACAAAATGTTCATATGGTTTATTATTCATATCCAAAGAAGAGCTGTTTAAAATATTAAGCTCTTTCCCACACCATAAGAGGTCCCAGAACAATGGAATTGTCTCCCAAAAGCTCCCTGTGGCTTTCAGACAAAATACACACACACACACACACACACACACACACACCAGCAGCCACTCAATTGGGGGAGAATTTGGAATGAGCATATCCTGTGGGATTCCCTAAGCAGCTCCTGCTGCTGCAGGGATGGGAGTTGCCCAGTATCTTCACTGAGCATCCAGAGGAAGCCTGTCAGGAGCTTACGTCACACAGGCACCTTCTACACTATGCTGGTCCTGATCTCAAACCACTGAGGGCACATGCGTGTGCGCACACACATACTCGCCTATGTTGCTGAACAAGGAGATGGCAAGAGAATAGGTTTTCCTTTACTACTGTTTGAAAAAAAATTTTTTTTTGAGTATGATACGTAGTAAGGAGGCGTCAGGAGGAGAAGAACCCCGTGTCTCCAGTATCCCCAGAAACTCCCTGGAAGTCAGTCTCAGGCAAGATGTTTGGCTGATTCTGTGTTCTTTCACAGTTAGTCAGTTTTGGCCTTTCTTACAGCTCTCACTGTGCTTAAAGGTCCCTTGGCTGATTTCCGGTGCCAAAAGCAACAGGAAATAGCAGACAGTGACCTATTCCCCTCTTCCACTAGGATTTGAAATCAGATAACAGCAACAACATTTCCAACAGAGCGAGTAAAAGGCATTTTCAACGTTCTCTTCCTAAGCCAGAGCTTGAAGGAGACCCAAGATCATTTAAACGGCCCACTGGCTTTCTGAAAGGGGTTCAAGAGCCGAGTGCAAAGCCAGGGGTGTTTCAATCAGCCTCAGCTTGATTCCTGATGTGTTATCTCTAAAAAGGAAGCAAGGAAGAGGAGAAATGGCCAAGGGGTGGATGCTTACAGAATATTAACTGTTAGGGGGCTGCTAAATTAGAAGTCGAATGCTTTGCAGAGGAAGCAGAGCTTCAGACAGCTGAGTCAGCATGACGATACCTTCTGAGCAAAAATATTCCCAGATCTGCTGAGTCATGGCTGAAGCCACTCAAGTTCCTTGACCATTTCAGTACTGGGAACCTTTTCCGGTGAAATGTTTTTGTTTTTTCTTTTAAAACTGAAGATTGAACCCAGGCTTCACACATACTACACAAAGGCTCTAGCACTGAGCTATGTCCCTCTGTCCTCTTGTAACATTTTATTTTGAGATAGTGTCTTACAAGCTGCCCCAGCTGACCTGGAATTTGTGACCCTTTTGCCTCAGCCTCTCAAATAGCTGGAATGACTTACAACAGAGGGCCTGGCTAGTCTTTATTTATTTATTGAATGAAGGTATTAAAATGTTGCAGAGTTCTTTGTTCAAGCAGGCACCTAAATAAGGTTAAATGTTTAAGTTAGGCTCTGTCGACACAACATATACTTTATCATATTAAGCAAAACAGAATTCTCTGTGAGAGTTGATCCTGACTAGTTGGATTGTAAGTGAGAACTAGGGAGAGGAGAGATGTGTTAAGGTAGGAAAAAGAAACTACCCCTACCCAAGATGCTGTATTTTAAAATAACTCTTTAACCCCAACATCGCTGTCTTAGTCAGGGTTTCTATTCCTGGACAAAACATCATGACCAAGAAGCAAGTTGGGGAGGAAAGGGTTTATTCGGCTTACACTTCCATACCGCTGTTCATCACCAAGGAAGTCAGGACTGGAACTCAAGCAGGACAGGAAGCAGGAGCTGATGCAGAAGCCATGGAGGGATGTTCTTTACTGGCTTGCTTGCTCTGGCTTGCTCAGCCTGCTCTCTTATAGAACCCAAGACTACCAGCCCAGAGATGGCACCACCCACAAGGGGACCTCCCCTCTTGATCACTAATTGAGAAAATGCCCCACAGCTGGATCTCATGGAGGCACTTCCCCAACTGAAGCTCCTTTCTCTGTGATAACCCAGCTGTGTCAAGTTGACACAAAAACTAGCTAGTACAATCGCCTTGGGAATAGACTTTACTTTCAGAGTTGAGTGTGGTAATACACACTTGTAACCCAGGGCCAGAGAGAACGAGGCAAGAAAAGCAGGAGTTTCAGACTAGCTAAGGCTGCCAAACATTGGTTTAAAGTAAATAGTAGCCAAAATAACTCAGTTGGGAGAATGTTAGACTGAAGATATTAATTAAATTAATTAAGCAAACTGAGTAGTGATGCAAGCATATCATCCTGACATGCGGGATGTTGAAAGCAGGAAGATTATGAGTTCAAGGTCATCCTCAGCTACTTAATGAGGGTAGCCTGGTTCACATTAAATCTATCTCAAAAATAAAATAAAATAGTCTTCAACTTTTGGGTATCTATCAATATGCTAGTGGGTTTCTGGACTATTCCTTCTGCCCACTGCCTTTGATTAAACGCCCATGCAGTACATGGTCCAGCACTCTGTGAGAAGCCAATGCAGACTTGGAAGCTAAAGGAAAAAATGGAATGTTGAGTTTGCTTTCATGACGCACAAAGATGGTCCATGTAAGCTTCCAGAGAAAGGGCACAGGCCTCTGCCTTGTTTCACTTTAATTATCCTGAGACTTAACCTCAGCCAGAAAGCCCCTGGTTTAATGACTCAACTGGTCTATGGAAAACTTCAGAGGAGATGAAAAGGACAGAGTGGAGAGGCAGAAGACCTGCTTCCTAGTGAACGAACGAACGAGCGAACGAATGAATGAGCCAAGCGGCTTACTCTCCATCCCTCACTTCCTGCCAAGAGCCGCGTAAGCTGCTAGAAGCAACACCCAAAGGGACAATGTTTGCTTGCCTACCTTGTCGAATGATGGTGGTTGGCTCTCCACCGTGTAGGCTGGCTCTCCCAATGGAAGGCTCACTGATGTCTGTCCAGTAAACCACCTTGTCCACGCAGTCAAAGGCCAGTCCAATGATGACTTTTGCCTGGAAGTAATACCAGTGATTGAGGGCAGTTTACCCACTAGCTGGTGCTGCCTTGAATCCTCCCCAGTGCCTATACCTCCTCAGACAGGATTTTAAATAAACTAACTATATTTTTCCACTCATATCCTTAATTATTGAATTATAGAAACTATATAGGTCAGAAAAAAAAATTGCCCACAAGCTAGTGTTACCTTGATCTTTCCCATATGTTTGCGTATACATCCTCAGATATTATCTTCAATGAAATAAATGTTTTATCCATTCACATTTTTGATTGTTGAACTGTAGAAACTATATAGTTCAGAAAAAACTCTTGTCTATAAACATGTGTTTGCATGTGTGTGTATGTGTGCGTGCATATTTCTCTCCAGCTTGCTTTTCATTTTTTCCATCCTTTTTACTTCTGTCTCTGTGTACCCTTATGTGTCTGTATTTGTACCCTTGGAAGCCAGAAGGGAGTGTCGGGTCCCCAGGAGCTGGAGTCACAGGAGTTTGTGAACTGACAGTACTTGGGTGTTGGGAATCAAGTGAATCCTCTTTAAAGGCAGCAAGGGTTTTTCACCTTTGACCTTTCTTTTCAGCCCCCAACACGAGCATTTCAAATGCACAAGACCCTACGGTGAGTACAGGAAAGCCTAGACAAGTGAAATTCAAGATGACCTGGGTAATTAGAAAGAGCTAAATCACATTAATGGATTCTGAAGTTTAATACTGCTAAGACATCAGTTCCCCTTAGTGAACCAGTGTCTCCTTTGTTAAAGTTACCAACCTGTTTGGTTCTGCTTGTTTTTTTTAATTGTTGTTACGTCTTACATGTAGCACTGGCTGGCCTAGAACTCCCTATGGAGACCAGGCTGGCCTAGAACTCACAGAGATCTGCCTCCTGAGTGCTGGGATTAAAAGTGCGAGCCACCATCGCGGCTGGCTGGGTTTTTGTTGTTGTTATTGTTGTTGCTGTTGTCCTTGTTGTTGCTGTTTTTTTTTTTAATGGAACAAGAAGTTAATTTTAAATATTACATGGACATGTGAACAACAACATCAGTGTGGCTGCTCATATCTGTAATCTCAGAACCCAGGAGGTAGAGGCCAAGAGTTCAAAGCTGGCTTTGACTACAATAACATGTTCAAGGCTTGCCTGATCTATAGAATGAGACTGTATAAAAAATATAAAATAAAATAAATATCTAAAATAGTCCAAACAATCTAAGAAAGGAACTCAAATCTTCCTGACTTTGAGATCAACTATAATCAAGAAAGAATGACATTATATTTACAAATGGATACTGTATTACATTAGATTACAAATATAACTACTAGCTTGGCATAATATTATATTATACACAGCTATTAACTATGTTGGTATTATAGTTGTTATTCCATACTATATTGATATCATACATTATATATTCTAGTATACTTAGCTATTAACTCTAGTATACTTAGCTATTATATACTCTCATATACTTAGCTATTAACTATTATATTGTCTTTTATTATACTATCTTGGTATTATGCTACATTATATTTTATATTATATTATACATAGATATTAACCACATTATTATTAAATTATATTGTGTTATATTACATTAATTATCTTGGTATTCTATTATACTATTATATTACATATAGCCATTAACTATCTTGGTAGCCAAGCCCCTATTACTGGGACTGTCACCAGGGATATTCAGCTGATACTCACAGGGATATGGAGAAAGGCCTTGGCTTCTGTCTTTTTCATGGTGTTTCTCTCCAGGGGCAGGCGTTCAATCTTCCCAGTCTGGGCAAAGAGTAAGTGTGTCCCTGGAGGCAGGGGGATGACGGCTGTAGGTACTACTGGTCCCTGGTGAATAGGAGGAGCCACTGTACTCAGACCTAGAGGGCAAGAGATGTTAATGAATGAGGGTTGTAAATATCATAAGTGCACAGGTGCATTCTAATGCTCAAGCATGCAGACACATCCATGCACCCATGTGTGAGCACACAGGTACACATACATGTGCATATATATGTGCATATGAAGATTTATGTATATATGCTCATGTACCCATCTACATATCACCCATATCCTAGGTCTTATCACATTTATTATATTCAGACAGCATAGCCAAGCACACAATACCCATTTTCTGTCTGAAAATTCCAGAGACAGAATGCCTTCAGCCAGTCAAAGGGCATTTACGAAGAAGACAGGGCAGAACATGAGTTTGGTACAAAGGTCCAGTGGGGTAAAGCAGTAGCTTTGCTCCATCTTATGCAATGACTTGGTTATTTATGTTCTGGCTGGATGCTGGGCTGGTGTGAGAGCCAAAGCAGTGCTTGAAGCAATAGCACCAATACCTCTGTCTTCAGGGAGTGACATTATCTTTAACACTAATGGAGAAAGCTACCAGTGAGGACACCTGTCCATTGCTATGGGATAGGGGCATCCTCAGACCTCATAAGCAGAAACATGCCCACCTGGCAAAAGGTGGCAGAGGGAGGGATGGGAGCACGTGAACAGGGAGCCCAAGCAGTACATCCACCAGCGGTCTACTTACACGGGGGCCTCATCCCAGGTGGGGTACGGCTACCCTCCAGCTCCCGACCATCTCGGTCCACACACCAGCAGTAGCCAGTGCTGTGGTGGCACTGGGTGGGTGCATAGTGCCCATACTCATCACACTGGGGTACAAACATCCCCGGCAGGATGGGCCGCTGAGCATCTGTTGCCCCGGCAGCTCCAAGGATGTGCTCTCGTTCCAGTTGACATCGGGTTTTGCTCACCTCTGTCAGTGACAAGAGAAGCAGAGTGTCATTTGAGCCAAACATGGTGCTCCCAAATGCTACTTGTCAAACCTGGACCACAAAGGTAACCTGTCATCACTGGCTTTTTATTCATTTTTCTTTTCAAATTTAAGACACCATTATGAGAACCAGGGATGTAGCTTGGTTAAGAAGAATGCTTGCAAACCATGCAACGAGTCCTTGCCTCAGAAGTTCAAGGTCACCTTCAGCCATGAGTTCATGACTAGCTTGACCTTCTCTCAAAAAAAAAAAAAGGCATGATTTTTAAAAGCTATACCATGCCATGCATGATGGCACATGCCTTAAATCCTAACACTTGAGAGGCAGAAACAGGTGGATTTTTCTGATTTCAAGGCCAGCTTTGTCTATGTAGTAATATAATATCCTGTCTTTGAAAACAAATCAAAATATCATTTGTACATGTAGAATATCTTTTCCACACAGTTCTTTTGAATTTTTTTTTAAAAAATAAGGCAAAACAGACATAAAATAAAAGGAACTATGTTAAATGAGCAATTGTGTGGCATTTGGCACATTCACAGTGATGACCAGCTATGGCTGTTTATATCTGAACCATTTCATCATCCTAAAAAGGAAACCTTATGCCTAGAGAGCAGATGCTGCCATGCCTTCTTCCTCTACACCCTAAAAGTTCCCATTCTCCATCCTTTCTGTGGACTTCCCCATTCTGTATATTTCATAGCAATGAGATCATAGGACATATGGCCCTGCACCTGACTTCCTTCTCTTAGCAGATCGCTCAGGCCCAACCTCACTGTGATGTTCATCAATCCTCCCTTTCTTTCAACATCTGGATGATACTGCATCTTACAGAAAAGCCCCATATTTTTCAACCATGTTTCCACTGATGGATGGCCCTGGACTTTGTTCTAAGGTATGTTAAGTTCATCTTAAATTCTTCTTTTACTCTCTCAAGCTTCATATGATCTACATTGAGTCCAAGCCAAAGAGTTTGGAGACCAAAGACCATGAGACACTCACCAGCTTCTGCATGTTTCCCCTAAAGGCCCATGTCTGCCATGAAGCCTGGCATCTTAACTATACAGCTCAGATCCCAAAGCAGGGAGATACTGATGTACAAGAAGCTTAGGAAGTTGGGCGATGGAGTAAGCCTGCTATCTCAGCACTTAAGAGGATGCCAATACAGTAGGATTAGAAGTTCAAGAACAGTCTGTCTCAAAATAAAACTTGACATAGAATAAACAACTCCTAAACGTGCAGAGCTACAGCTGGGTTTGACATTCTCTGGAGTCTAGCCACCATGGGGGCCAGTAGAGTGGTCACCTCTGAAGCATGAATCACAGAGAGACATTGTGAAGCATCCATTCTCCATGCTACTATTGCTGAGAGCTACATTTATTCAAGTCTTAGAACTTCTTCCTTCCACGAGTGGTTCTTTGTGTGAGCCCCCCCCCCACCCACCCTGCCTTAACTTCCCAGCTGAACCCCTTTTCCATTGCCTGGTCAATCCTCAGATACTGTGTTGAAGCACTATTTTCCTGCAGGAAGACTTCTCAACACCCCCACCATGCTGGGTCTAGTGTTTCAGGTGAGCTCCCAAGCCCTCCAGGTGGTATCCAAAGTATCTAAGACCAGGGACTCTAGGGTCCCATGACCTGAAGGAGTTGTTCTCTGGCTCCTGGGCAGACTCGGGGCTCTCACAGGATAGAGACTGGCTCTTTTCTGCCTTTACTGAGGGAATGCACCTAGGTTGGGTACACACACAACCATCTTCAGGCCTGCCATCAGGGAACCACAGCCAGAGGAACGGAGCAAGGAGACACACAGAAGAGCCTCTCTCCAGTGGGCACGGGAACACAAGAGAGCACAGGAGTACACTCAGGTCTGTTAGGGTGGCTGGGGGGTTGTGATTAAACAGCTCTTAAAGCTTGGCCAACTTTCTTGCTTTATGTACCAACACTGCCTGGTGCAACCACCTAATTGCCATGAGGTCAGAGTGGGAGAAGACAGGCTTGATATGCAAATTAATGGACAATAAAACTTTATTTACAAGCCGGGTGTGGCACTCTTGCCTTTAAACCCAGCATAGTGGAGACACAGAGGCAGGCAGATCTCTGTGAGTTCTGGACTAGTCTGGTCTACAAAGAGAGTTCCAGGACAGCTAGGGCTACACAGAGAAACCCAGTTGGTGGGGGTTGGGGGGCATATTGGCCTGTGGGGATAATAGTTACCAGTCTTGGCTCTAGGGCATCGTTCATTATGTTATGGGGAAGTTAACCATCTGAGCCTTCTCCATGTTTTGATGTGGCAAGAAGGCCCTCACCATTTAACTGTGTACCTCTCAGCTTCCAGAATCCCAAGGCAACTCTATTTCAGGTCTTTATAATCACCAGCCTTTGGTATTCTGTTACAGCTGGGAACAAGACAACAGGTGTGGGTAGAGCCTAAAGATGTTCATTTGTGCTCCGGCCTACACAAGGCAGGCACAGTGACTTCAAGGAAAAGAGCTAGGATACTTGGTGCCTCATCTGAAAGGCCAGTTCTCATGCTGGCCAGCCTAACACAATTGCTCCCTTGATTAGAAACAGTTAATATAGCAGAAACGTGTTTGTTGAGCCTGGCAAGAAAAAGACTGAGGACACCTTTCTTCTGTCTACATATATGTCTCCTAATGGCCATTTATATGTATATATGAATGTCTATGTGAGAGCATAGCATGTGTGCCGGTGCCCCCTGAGGTAAAAAGAGGCTATTCTATCCCCTGGATCTGGAGTTACAGGTGGTCATGAGCCATGATTGACAGGTGGGTGCTGGGAACAGAATTCACGTCCTCTGTAAGAGCAGGAAGTACTCTTAATTCCTGACTCACTGCTCCAGTTTCCATAATGCCCATTAGGATAGGAATTTGGTTTTTTAACACCAAAGGGAAAAAAAAAAACCTAAAACTCAAAGAGATTAAGGGATTCCTTCAGAGTCACAGCACTGGACATGATTCGTTGCAAATTACAACTGAAGCCTGTGGATTCCTGATCCAGCCCCTCTGCTCCTGTTGGCCTTGAGTTTCTGCATCCACCTTCCTATCAGTCAGGCTGGCACAATGTCTCCAACATGGTCCTTACCCTAAAGTCCCTAGCTATTTCCTAAGAGCACCAATCACAATAAAAAACATTAGGTGTCTACTCGTGAATGCGTCAAACCTCTGCCCAACGTGAGCCCAAGGATGCCGGATGGAGGGAAGCTCAGGAAGAGGCAACGGACAGGCAACAAGGAAAGGACAGACGATGAGGGGGGAACAGAAAAAGGCATTAAACACCAGGAAAGGCAATGGCTTCTGGTCTTTGTGCTGCTGTTGCCACTGTGGGAAATGACACGATAACTTCTTCCCAGACCAAAACCCTGGGGGATCCTCAGACTGCTTATCTGCTTTATTTGTGTTATAAACACTCACTGGAAACTGCCATGAGCCAAGAGCCATGAAAGGCCTCAGAGCGTCTAGGTGGGAGGGAAGATGAGAATCAATTCTCAGGAAGTTCAGGGGGAGAAGTGGTTGTTATGGAAACAGAGAAGTTTACTGTTTGTCTTTGGGTTTGTGGTGAAGCACAGCTTCATGGTGGGGAATTCATGGTAGAGGAACAGGAGTTCCATCATGGTGGCCAAAAAGCAAGAATAAGAAGAAGCTGGCATTCCAGCATTCCCTTCAATAACCTATGATCTCCAGCCCTTACCTCCTAAAGTCCCCTCCCCTGCAATGAGTCCTCTGCCTCCCTCCCCTCTTCTTCATCCTCTGTTGGGGATTGAGGCTGAGACCTCACACATGCTAGGCAAACACTCTACCACTAGGCTATATCCCCTTTCTACAAGAAAATGAAACAGATAAACAAAATACACTTATTCAGTGTGTGTGCGTGTGTGTGTGTGTGTGTGTGTGTGTGTAAAACCTTTTATAATGTATTTCAACATTATCTTTTGAGGATTATCTATTGCTACAGTCCATTTGTTTTGGCTGTTGCCTGTTACTACACAGTACAATTTAAACTAAAATTCATCTTTCCAGTCTTCTTGTTGCTAGGTATTTAGATCGTTTTCTGATTATAAATGATACATAAACATTCTTGTACATTTCTAGGGCATACCCCCCCCCCTTGAGTATATAACCGGATGTTGGCTTTCTTCTGAGAACAACATTAAATGAATAAGCCATCTTAGCAGATGGCCATTATTGACATTATCAGTGTCCCATCGCCACATCCCAGACTACAGGTCTAGATTTGTTTCTGTTTAGTAAACAGAGCCTTAAAGACAGGGCAAGGAGTCCGACTTCTTAAAAAATCGAAACAAAAACTTAGACATCTGTTTCTCTTTGAACTGGAGATGTGAAACCGGCCCACGGAAATGATGAGTGCTGGCTGTTTTAACAGCAGCTGGAACACCTCACTTAGCTTAAGTGGCCAGGACTGCTTCTTTATGTCCTTCCCATCAAAATCTGTGGGCAGAGCTATAACCACAACCCATAATTTCAGAAACAGAAGGTGACCCTCTTCTCCTTTGGTGATGATTTTTTTTTTTTTTTTTTTGGTTTTTTGAGACAGGGTTTCTCTGTAAAGCCCTGGCTGTCCTGGAACTCACTTTGTAGACCAGGCTGGCCTCGAACTCAGAAATCCGCCTGCCTCTGCCTCCCAAGTGCTGGGATTAAAGGAGTGCACCACCACGCCCGGTTTGGTGATGATTTTTAAAAAAACAGTGTGTGTGTGTGTGTGTGTGTGTGTGTGTGTGTGTGTGGTGTGTGTGTGTGTGTGTGTGTGTGTGTGTGTGTGTGTGTGTGAGAGAGAGCACACGTGGAGGCCAAAGAACTTGTGAGAGTCTTTCCTTCACCATGTCTTCAGTGGATCAAGCTCAGGTTGCCAGACTCGGGGCAGCAGGCACCTCACCCCACTCCCACTCTCTTCCTGCTTCTCAGCTGCCAGTGAGGTCCCCAGCTTCGCTCCATGCTCCCCACCATGAGCCCCAAACAACAACCTCGACAAGGATCTGACACAGTGAACCAAAACAACACTTCCTTTCTTCCAGTCGGTGTCTTGGTATTTTGTTCCCTCAGCTGGAAACTGACGAGCACAGACACTGGGTGTGCCTAGGAGGTCCTGTAGAGCTGGCATTTGCTCAACAGTGTTTCCTGAGAGTCTTACCAGTTCCTAGTCTCGAACCTAACCTGGCTTAAGGCTTCTGGGTGCCTACATGCCAAGGAGGGGCCACTCAAGTCTCAGGTAAGCAGCAACTCCCAAAGCTGCATATTCAGGTCGGGTAAGGGTGACATAAAACATGCCATACTTTAGTCAAACCTCCCCCCATCTTGGGCCCTTCATCCCATCTTCCCATCACACATTCCATTCCCCAACACTCCCAGGCTCCTGCTGATTTTATGTCAATGTGGCTAAACCACGGGATGCCCAGACATTTGGTCACATCATCCTGAGTGTTTCTGGATGGCATTATTTAGGTTGATATTCTATGCACATTGTTCTTTCTGGCCTCATCCAGTCATGTAAAGACATAAATAGAACACAGAAAAACGTGCTCCTCTTCTGAATAAAGAGAACTCTTGTCCAGACATGGTAGCACACGACTTTGATCCCAGCATTCTGGAAGCAGAGTTAGGAGGATCTCTGTGAGTTCAAGGCCAGTCTAGTTTACATAGAGAGATCCAGGACAACTAGGCTTACATAGTAAGACCTATGGGGGTGGGGGAGAATAGAGAGACAGACCAAGAGAGAGACAGAGAGACAGGGAGACAGAGAGACAGACAGAGACAGAGAAAGATTGTTTCTGTCTGATAGCCTCCAAACCAGAAATCATTTGTTTCCTATGTTTTTGATCAAACCAAACATAAGCCTTTTCTGTGTCACAGGGCTACTAGCTTCTAGACTGGAATTCTACCATAAGCTTTCTTGGTTCTATGGCCTTCATACCTGAACTAAAAGGTATCGGCTTTCTTGGGTTCCCTGCTTCCTGAAAGCAGATGCTAGGGTTTAACAGTCTTCAAAATGGTAAGATTCAATTTCTTTTTTTTTTTAAAGATTTATTTTATTTATTATATGTAAGTACACTGTAGCTGTCTTCAGACACCCCAGAAGAGGGCACCAGATCTCGTTACGGATGGTTGTGAGCCACCATGTGGATGCTGGGATTTGAACTTATCACCTTCGGAAGAGCAGTCGGGTGAGCCATCTCACCAGCCCCAATTTCTTTTTTTTAAAGATTTATTTATTTTATGTTTGTGAGTACACCATTGCTCTCTTCAGAGGTTAACCATTACAGATGGTTGTGAGCCACCATGTGGTTGCTGGGAATTGAACTCAGGACCTCTGGAAGAGCAGTCCGTGCTCTTAACCACTGAGCCATCTCTCCAGCCCCAAGATTCAATTTCTTGTGTGTGTGTGTGTGTGTGTGTGTGTATGTATGTACATATATACACATATATTCTCTTGGCTCCGTTTCTCTACAGTACTCTAGTGAATAAAGCTCAATGCCCAGTTTTTATCCTGTGCTGCTAACTCCAGTACCTAGGAACCAACACAATCTAAAGCTCCAGCATGGCTTTGGGTCCTTTGAGGTGTCCCCTAAAGCTGTGCACTGGGTGCTTCTGTACTGAGGCCTGTGGTCTAATCTCCAAAGTACAGAACTCTGAGAACTTTCCATGGACCACTTCCTCACACCCACTTCTCCCCAGGTCATCAAAGCTTACGAACACATCAACAGGCCATCAACTCCTAACCACCCGCATCTTACCTCCAGGCATGCATCGGAAGCCATCCCCCTGATAGCCAGGCTTGCACTGACATGTGAAGGAGCCTGGTGTGTTGTAGCAGAAGGCATCGGGGTGACATCGGCTGTGCTGGCATTCATCCACGTCTGCAAAACAGCCACGGGCCCAGAGACCATGTGATTGCTTCCAGAATTTGTGGTTGACACAATAATTCAATCCACACACTCAAATCTATGTGAATCTGCTTCTAATTAGAGACCAGGGACTTTAAACTCACTAAATGTTAATCTTTTGAGACACTCATACCCCAGCTTCTATCTGGTACGTTTACAAATGTGTTTCACGTGACAATAATGTTTTCAGGAAACATCGAACTTACAAAAGGGAAAAATTTGCACTGTCAGATGCTCTTTCTTTATTGGAATAAGGAGAGCCTAGAAGTCTTGAATGTTTACAGAGAAAAATTATACAGTCAACCAAAGAGAGACAGAATCTTTGACGTCTTTGCTGAACTGAATGCAATAGGTTCAGTATAATGTTGTATAATTTTGCAAACCAAGAGCCCACTGTTAATTACTATTACAAGTTCCCTGGCAGCTAACTGTAGGCTGAGCCCAAGCCTGGAAAAATTCTATGATGTCATTTCTTTTCTGTCTTCAAACTGGGAATTTCACTTCTTGCGCAGGTAAGAGCCAACCCTTTACATATAAAGATGGATGTTAAGCTCTTCACAAGCAAGGACTGTTTGTGTTTTTTAAAACAAGCCAGCCTCAGTTCCCAGGAAAGAGCAGCTATCTAACTGCTGCCTTGGAGTCAGGGGGAGCTAAGCAGGTCCCACATGAGGTCAACTATCCAAGAAAATGCATAGTTCCAGTTGCTGGCAAGATAGAAAAGGCCACCCTCTTGTCCAATGGCACAAAAGGAGCACATGTTCCTTACATACAGGGTGTGTTGACAATTAG
Organism: Mus minutoides; assembly: GCA_902729485.2. NCBI lineage: Eukaryota > Metazoa > Chordata > Mammalia > Rodentia > Muridae > Mus > Mus minutoides. The sequence goes on along the minus strand of LR749494.1, from coordinate 3,289,396 downwards.
CATGCAGTAAGTACTACCCAGGACCCCCATTTCAGGGTATACAGGGAAATCTGGAGCTACCACATACCTCGGCAGGCTCTGCCATCCCCAGAGAAGCCAGGCAGACAGGAGCAGGTGTAGGAGGAGCCACCCATATAGATGCACTGAGCTCGCTGAGGGATATCACAGTTGTGGAGGCCAGTTTCACAGTAGTTGATGGGACGTTGGTCCTCGGCAGCTTAAGAACAAAAGAATGAACACGTGCCTTTGAAAGAAAGTCTCAGTGCAGGCAGGTACCCTTCCAAGCTCTCTACACACCAGTGATTTGGCTCAGTGGTGCTTTGAGAAGGGGACAATGTCTGGATGCTGCCTGGGTCCAGACCAGACCATTCCATGTAATCACCTCCTATACCATTGAACCTGAAGTTTCACGGTCTTGAAGTGTTCTACCAGTGAGCTGCATCTATTTCTACCCCAGGCTAGCCTCCAATTTACTCTATAGTCCAAGGAAACCTTGATCTGTGATCACCAACCCCACCTCAGCCTCCCAAGTAGGTGAAGTGACAGGGGGTTGCAGGCCTGGTTTGTTTTTGAGCAATGGAATCCTTTATTCAAAGCTTATGTAGAATTCTATCTGTAGACAAATGGAAGGCTGGGCAGGGACAAGGACAAGGATTGGCTTGTGACTCCTCTGTGCCCTTCCTAGGCAGCTCCTTGAGATACCTCCAAGGGCTCCACGTGCTTTAAAAAATGACCGTGTCCAATCGCCTTGTTTTGAAGATGGAGTGCTAAGGCTTGGGAGGTTTTCTTTCTTGCTGAGAACTGATGTCTGGGAGAAGACATTGACACAGTCCCAGTCGCTCACCCCCACCCCACCCCACCCTGCCCCACCCCTGCTCTCTAGTGAGTGCGGCCTTAGGGAATGGGCAGACCCAGGCCAACCTGCCTCTTTCACATAGACCCCAGGTTAGACCTCAGTGAGATCTAACTCTTCACCGTCCACCACCCATATTGAGCCAATGAGGGATGCAGCGGTGTTGCCTTAGAAGCAAACTTTAGAACCTCCCTCAGAGTAAAACTCACAGGGAAAAAAAAAAATCAGGCCAAGAAAACTGATATTCTCTGCTAAGAGAGAAAGAAAAAAATAGTTTCAACACAGCAAGCTAAAATCTCAGCTCTGTGCAATGCCGGGCTGGCCTCCTGGGTGCACAGATGTTTGGGTCCCACTCAAATCATGAGAACTGCCTGTTCCCTCCCGCCCTACAGACACCACCTCATCCAGACCTTAGCTCCTCATCCAAGCTCTGTGACGGAGCAAAGAGAACACATGTGTACTACACAGTAAACAGCCAGGGAGCACACAGGGACAGGACAATGATGGGCACAGTTGGTTTCTGTTTTGACTCATGCAGACATGCATGCCCTGTTCATCATGTCAGCCTGTAGATCTGGGAATCTCCCAAGAGTCTTTGAGCTTCAGTTCTTGGAACTCGGACTGGGCATAAAGGGTGGGGAGAGTGCTTGCTGAGAGTATATGAGGCTATGGGCTCCACCCCCAGTACTGAATAAACTGGGCATGGCGATACATGCCTGTCATTCCAGTGTTCCAGAGGGTAGAGGTGGGGAGATAAGTTCAAGGTCACTCTTGACTACACAGTGAGTTTGAGGCTGACCTATGATCATATCATGAGACCCTGTCTCAAAAATAAAAAATGTCATTTAAATAATATGCCATTGTTAAGTGGGGGGGGGTGACATTTCAAAAACTTTGTTCTTGGCTGGCCCAGTATCTTCCTTATCAACATCGATCAAGAACATAATTGGCCTAATGAATTAATAAAATCAATGTACCCTAGTAAGTCTTAAAAGCTATGCTTTGGCTCGTGGTTTATTAAATTAAGACTATAATCGGGATGCTGCCAAGTGGGATTTCCTTTCTGATGTAACTCAGGTAGAATTCAATCTAAGACATCTAAGAACATAAAGGTGCTTAAAGACTGCCATGAACTCCATGGCTGCTAATGACACAGAGAATGAAGCCTAACAGCTTCAATTGCCATTAAGCGTATGCTGAAAATGAGCTAAGCAAATGTATAAGAAGCAAGTGCAGAGAGCTGACAGCAGGTGAGATGATGTATCGCTAGCATGTGGTAGTGTATATACTATAAGGACACTCTTGATCCTGGCAGCCATGACTTTCTAAGGAGGTGGAAGGCAGAGTGTCTTCTCATCCCCTTTGTAACCAGCCCCTCTCTGACTGCAGGAACTGGTATCTGCTTCCCCACCAGGATCAAAACCTGTAATGGGGTCTTTCCCATAGAGCTAGCTTTCCCCAGGAAAATTTCTTGCAGCACTTACCCACACATACTCCCCGGTCTGAGAAGTGGTAGCCCTCTATGCACTCACAGCGGAAGGTTCCTGGGAGATTGTTGCAGATTGCATGATTCCCACAGCGGGAAGGCTGCTCTGAACACTCATCAATATCTGCAGTAAATTGTTGATAAAAAGGCAGAGTTCTTAAACCTCATGAAACATAGACAAATAGAAAGCATTTTCCTCAGAGAAGAGATCCATTTGAAGACACATTTTTCAACATACCCAAAGTAATATAGAATAGATATTGGTTTTTTCCCTTTACATAACATCCAACCCTCAGTTTGTTTTTTTCTAAGTGATGTATGTGTGCTTCCCTCTGAGTGAGTTACTGAGGTGACACACATTAAAACAAGCTACACACACTGGAATGGCAAAAAAACACATTTGAAGAAGCAGAAGTCTGTTCTTGCAAGGATCCAGGTTTGGTTCACAGAGTATAAGTAAGCAAATCTTTAAAATAAACTACCTTTCTACAGTTATGATTATAAAGAAAAGCTGGACAACTTATGGCCAATTGAGAATTTTTTTAGTTACTTATTTAGTGTGTGTGTGTGTGTGTGTGTGTGTGTGTGTGTGTGTGTGTGTGTACAGTTCAAGATTTAGGATCTTGGACAGTGGACTTTGGAGGGGTAGAGAACAGCATGGGCTGGAGCTGGGATTGAGGATGGGGGTTCTGCCCCCATCTGCCAGCTCCTGCCCCGACACATAGAGCACAATCTGTCACACCTATCACCTGTGCTCTGTACTGCTCCCAGAGCTCTCACAGTAGATGGCTGGACCCCCGTGCTGGGCTGCAGTCTGAAGGTTCAGACCAAAGAGAGCAGCAGAACAGAACATCAGCTTTCCATTGACAAGCCAGGGCCAAGTCATGAAGGGAACTTGTCCAAGCCCCTTCCTTGCTGGGAACATTTACAGAGATGGAAGATGTGTTATGCAAGAGCAGCAGAGGCCACAGCAGGCCAACAGGACCGCTCCCACACTATCAGGTCTGTAAGGATAAGCCAGGCTGGACAACATTGCTTCTCTAGGGACAAGACCCTCCCAGTGTCCCCACTAAGATCTCATGGTCTTTACAGTTTGTAAGTTGTTCCTCATGTGTGATTTAAATCTTTTCTGTTAACATGAGTCCATGTCCTTAACCCTTTGTTGATGGACAGTGTAGCCTGGTAACTATGGCAACTGTCCGCTCATAGCAACATCTGCTTGATGAGGATTTTTCAACATCTGGTCAACATCCTTTCTGAAAAGAGGGGAACCCCTTTTTATCTAAATAGGAAAACCTTGGGTTGTTTATTTTTATTAAAAAAAAATTTTTTTTTTGAAACCAGTTATCTTCATGTAGCCCAGGCTATCTTCAAACTCACAATCCTTGGTGCTGGGATCACAGATTTGTTCCACACATGGTTTGGAATTACTTTTTAATTGTTGTTGTTGTCATTGTTGGTGGTGGTGTTGGTGTGTGTGTGTGTGTGTGTGTGTGTGTGTGTGTACACATGCCACTGCATGCATGTGCAAGTCAGAGGACAACTTTAGGGAGTCAGCTAAGATGGGGTCTCTCTGTTGTTTTTGCTGTGCCATGTACTCTGGCTTAGCTTGCCTTTGAGCCTCCCAGCGGCTCCCTCTGCCTCCCATCTTGCTGTAGGAGTGTCGGGAGTACAGGTGTATGCTTCCACATCCAACTTTGGACATTGGCACTGGGATTTGAACTTGGGCTGTGAGACTCGGACAGCAGCCATCTCACCGGTTCTAGGTTAATCCTTGATTTTTTTTTCCCCCCACAGTGAGTAGTCTTGGTACATTTTCAATGACTCTAAGTCTCTACAAGTTATTTCTTTTATAAATGCCTTGCAGTTTGTGGAGATTGTTGACATGTGGAATGTTTTCTAGAAACTCAAAAATATTCCCTGAGATATTAGCTGATGCTGCTACTCTGGATTACAGTTTGAAGGATATGTGGGTGCCATTGCGATGTGAACCCCAGGCAAATCACTAAGCTCTGAGATCCACCCCCACCCAGAATAAGTCTCTTCCCAATTACATGGGAAGCTCACTGGGAGACAGTTAGCTAAAATCAGCCTTGCTTTGCATGTCATGGGTCATCTATGCCCCCACAGACTTGAATCACAGAAGTTCACCCTAGTTCCTCTCTCAGGAATCTCCCTGGGTTTAAACAACATGCAAATCCAGATGCTTAATGTGACTTCCCGTCCAAAGCCTCACGTCCAGATGCATTAACACTGAGGCTTGTTCTGGCAACTCAGAACAGCAAGGAGCCTGACTCAGGACATCTCCACATTCCACCAGGCTAATATTCTAGGACAATGACTGACCATGGACAAAAGCAAGCGCATGCATGGCCACCCATCTTCCTGAACAAAGCTGGCCAAGGATTTCCAGGGACAGTGGCAGAGTGTACAAAGTCACGGGGAGCAGGGAGCATCTCTGTGTCTCTTAAAAGGAGCACTCCCTGGGATGCCCCACAGTGTATTGGGAGCTGTGGTCTAAAGAACACAGCTGTACAAGATAAAAGGGATCCAAGCAAAGAACGATTGTGACGACTTCTCAACAGTGTAAGTGTGTTGACTTGCACTGAACTGCACACTTAAAACCAGTTGAAAATAGCCAGGCAATGTACATCTCTAATCCCACCACCCGGTAGACAGAGGTTGGGAGGCCTTCAGTTTGAGGCCAACCTGGGATTCTCAAGGAGACCCTGTCTTAAAGCAGAAATAAAACCAAATCAGGAACTTTGCTCTGTTGCTGAGAAATAGGTTAGGGCTGATGATGAAAAGGGCAGAATCCCCTGACATTACCAAGGAGATAGCAAGTGGGTGGGTATACATAAAGCATAAACAATCCAGGTATGCCTTTCATGGTATGTTTGTATGTCACACATTCAGTACATCCATTCTTGTTACATACACCCAGCTTTCTGGTTTACAGAACCGGGAGGCTTCCTCCCAGCCTGATATCCCAGCACCTCACTCAGCAGACCCCAAAGCAGTACCATAGCAAGTCTGCCCGTCTCCTCGGAAGCCGACAGAGCACTCGCAGGTGAACTGTGTTCCAGGGCCGGGGCGACAGGCTGCATTGCTGTCACACCCATGGGTGCCGATGTAGCATGGATTCTGAAGGGCATCAGGGGAGCCATCTGTGAAGGCAGACACAGTGTTCAAGAACCTTCCAGAAACCCTGCTGCCACAGGAAGTAAGCCACTACTGCAAAAGAACAGAGTAATGGGGACCAGGGCCCTCTGTGTTGTACTACAATGGGACCACCAAGCTATACCCTTCTAATATATATATATATATATATATATATATATATATATATATATATTCCCCATAGGCCCATGTATTTGAATAATTGGTCACCAGTTGGTAGCGTGGTTTAAGGAGGTTGTGGACTCTTTGGGAGGTGGCTTGCTAGAGGAAGTAAGTTACCAGTGGAAAAACCTTGAGTTTACAGCCTGGCCCAACTTCCAGGTCACGCTTTCTGCTTCATGTTTGTAGCTGAAGACATCCTCTCTGTTTCCTGTTCCAGCTGCCTGCTGCCACCCCTCTCCCACCATTACGGATGACTTCTCTCTGGAACTCTAAGGTAAAATTATCTCTCTCTTTCATAAGTTGATCATGGTATTTTATCATAGAGATAGAAAAACAACTAATATGTCTATACACTGTAGAATACTATTTAGTCCACAAAAAGAAATGACATCCTTTGATTCTGACTACACGGAAGAGCCTGGAGATCATTGTGTTGAATGAAAATAAGTCAGACACAGAAAGACAAATGTTGCCCGGTCTTATACATGACTGCTAAAAATATTGATTTCACAGAAGGAGCATGAATAATGGCTACCTGAGGTAGGAAAGGGAGGGGTAGGGAGAAGACCAAAGGATGGTTAACAGGCCAAGGGTGCCGCTGGATGGTTAAGGTCTAATGTTTGGTGGCACAGTGGGGTTCCTAAAGATGGCAACAATTAATTACACATCAAAACAGCTGACAGAGAAGATTTTGAATGATACGTTTGGGGCTGGACATGTCCATTTCTCTCATGTGATCACTGCTCACTGGATATGCCTTCTGAAATTAGTTAGCTCATATCCCACACTATGAACAATTATCAATATGGTCCTTTAAAAAATATTTTTTTTTAGTTTTAAATTTTAAATAGAGTTTTAAAAAAATGTTCACTGGAGCCAGCAGTAGCCTTTGGCTGGTTGGCTCTGTGAGGGAACTCATCAGGATAGCATTCTGCCCTGATAGCTCATGAGTAAATAGCCCAGACACCCCCATGAATAGGCCTTTGGTTGAATGAACAAAAGCAGGTCTGTTTGCCAAGAGTCACTGATGACCATGCAGGTTTTTCTCTTTCATGATTGTCTGACCATCATTTTCTTCTATAGACAGAGAGTAAGAGAGTAAGAGACTAAAATCCCAAATCCAAGAGGCAGAGATTGACAGGTATGAGTGCAGAGAGCTCAGAGACATGCGCAGAGAGCCCAGAGACATGCGCAAACAAATGCACAGTCATGGCCAGCCTGCATGAGCTCCTTCCTCCTTACCCCTCACAGGCCCGATGGAGTTGCTGAGGGCATAGCGCAAGATCCTCTCCTCCTTATTGTACAGGACAAATACGCTGTCCACAGAGAGCTGCTGGGTGCTGGGCAGGGCTGGCCTGGCGTCATCGTGGGCACACTCCTGGAAGGTGATGGTCTGACGCCACTGGTAAGTATGGGTGTGTGAGGGTGCAGCGCCATCCTGATCAGGCTCGGTCACCGTGTACTCCCGGGTGGAGGAGGAAGTGATCACTGAGGTGTGGGAGACAGACAGACAGACAGATGTGAGGAACTTCATCAAAGGCCTTGAGGACATTAGTAGGTAGCAGTTCCTGCCTACAATGAAATCAGATGACATGTCTGCTGGAGCCACTTAAACAGGTCCCATCGTTCGTACTCGATTGCTTTCTCCTCTCCTGTAGCAGCATTGGCGAAGGCGTTCATTAATACCTGCTGATTCCCGTCATCTAGAGACAAGTGAGGTCCAACAGAAAGAGCAGCAGCTCAGAAGGAGGTACGCTGGCCTCCCTCCTCCCACCACGGGCCAGCTGAGCTTGGGACCGCCAACCCGGTACTAGCTGCTTTTGCCTCCGCTCCTCTTTCAGAAGGAACTGTGGCAAGAATCTGAGGGCACATTTGTAAATTACATGGCATCTATACGATCAGCAGCATTTGGACTGGCTTCCATAGAATTTCTCACTCAGGAATCAATAGATAATGGTTGTTCCCAACCACCTTAGATTACATAGCTCTGCGTAGTATTAAAAGATACAATATGGAACGTTATGTAGCAACCAATTTTAGAAATATTATCAAGAGCAAATCTTAGCCAAGGAGAAGGGAGAAAGTCTCTCTGCCCAGAAAAGGACCAGTATTAGCCCAGGCAACAAAGCCCTTCACTCCCCACCCCGCTCTGTTAATTATAAAGGCCCTTTTTATCTCTGAGTTCTGCTGCAGCCTGCTCCATATGAGAGCCACGAAAGACAGAGGATAAATAAAAGGCCAGTGTCCGCTGTCTCCCATCCAGCTCCATGTGCTGGCTGCCAGCAGGCCATCTGGCTGCAGGCTGTCTGGGGACCTCAGCCCTGTCTCTCCTTCCTTTCACAGGCTCTCAGCCCTTGGAAGGAGAATGAGACCGACTGAGTTGCAGAGCCCTGGCCATGGGTACCACATGCCTGGATGATACCTTAACAGTGACTGGCATGATTAAAAGCTCGTTCTGTTTGACTCAGGATCTGTTTCTAGGGATTGCGCCTCAGAAAAGGGTCAGAAAGTCAGGCTTGATAATACGGGCCTGCATCCCAGCTACTTGGGAAGCTGAGGCAGGAGGATTTTAAGTTCAAGGCCTGCAGGAGCTACAGGATGAGTTCAGGTTCAGTCTAGGCAACTTAGTGACACACTTGTCAGGTTTCAATCCCAGGACCAATGGCTCAGGTGCCTATTTAGCATATCAAAGCAGGCACTAGCCAGGTTCTCCCTTATATCCCTTAGTTTCCACTTTCCTGTTACTGGGCCCTCCAAGCTGCCACACCCCAACCCCTACCCTGAACTCTCCAGCCCAGGGGCCAGCTCTTCTTCCCTATATAATCCAACTATTTATGTGTGTAGCTCTGGGCCTCCTGGTTGCTGCGCCTGGTTTTCCTCTCCCTCATCTCCCCTTCCGTCCTCCCTCTCCTCATGTGGCACTGATCCACTCTGAACTCTGCCAGACTCTGCCAGACGGCTCTGCCCCTGACTGTGCTTTCCCAGTATCTATAAAATAAACTTCTCTTCCACCATACCTAGGAGCAGTCATGTCCTTTCTTTATCTTTTTCTTCTTTTCATCTAATACTAATTTAAAAATGAAAAACTAAAACTTTATTTAAAAAAAAAAAAAGAGGGGCTGAGGGTGTAGCTCCATGGTAGGGCATTTGTCTAGTATGTATGCACAAGGCCCAGGGCTCCATTCCCAATATTGAAAGAGACAGACATGTAGCTCAGCATTGCAGTGTTTGCCTGGGGAGTCAGTTCAGGCCCTAGCAGCATAAACAAACAAACAAACAAACAACATATGGAAATGTGGCCAAAATTCACGATGCAAGAGGTCATTTTCAACTCGGTGGGGGTGGGGAACTAGTGTAATTTATACTTCTGAGAATAGGAGGACCACCAGGAGGACAGGGACAGAGTCCTTTAAAAGACCTTCAAAGCCACTTAACAAAACCAGTAAACATTCATGATTGGATGTAATAATGAAGTACAATTGACTTAAGCGGAAATAACAGGCCAAAGATTACATACTGGGGTTCCTATGCTAAATACCAGAAGCCAGATGTGCTGGCTTATACCTGTAATCCCAGCATGTGGGAGGCAGAGGCAGGAGGTTGACTTTCAGTTGGAGACAAGTTTGGGCTACAGAGCTTTAAAAAAATAATCCTGACTTTCTAAATAATTTTGATGGAACTGTGTAAGAAAATGTTCTTTTCCTTAGGAAAGAGGTGTCTGAAGCAATGACCTATGAGGACAGTTAGGGAGAAAGAAGTGTGTGTGTGTGTGTGTGTGTGTGTGTGTGTGTGTGTGTGTGTGAGTATACGTGCATTTGTGTGTGTATGCGCACGTGTGTGTATGAGTGTGTGTGTGCATGAGTGTACGTGCCTTTGTGTGTTTGTGTATGCGCACGTGTGTGTGCATGAGTGTACGTGTGTTTGTGTGTGTGTTTGTGCACACATGTGTATGTGTGTGTGCATGAGTGTACGTGCGTTTGTGTATTTGTGTATGCGCACATGTGTCTGTGTGTGTGCATGAGTGTACATGCGTTTGTGTTTGTGTATGCGCAAGTGTGTGTGTGTGTGTGTGTGTGTGTGTGTGTGTGTGTGCTATAATACAGGTAGCAAGTGCTAGGAATTAACCAAACTGAGTAATAGCAGATAGAAGCTCTTGCCACTCTTTTCAGCTCCAAACAGTTGCCAGAAGGAGAATAACTGTAAAAACTACAAATAAATACATTATAATAAAATCTTGAATTATAGAATAGTGACAACATATAACATTAATATAGATGGTAGACTTTAGGGGAAAAATTGCAAAAATATATTTAAATCTTTGTATTCAGGCTTATTTCGTGGAGTTCTTTTATGTCATTTTGTTTCCTTTTTTAGACACGGTGTCATGTAGCCCAGGCTAGCCTTAAACTCACTGTGTACCTGAGGATGATCTTGAATTTCTAATCTTCCTGGCTCCCCTTCCCAAATGCTGGGACTACAGGCATATGTCACCTGACCTGCTTATGTAGTGCCAGGGACTGAACTCAGGGCTTCATACATTCAGTGTATGTAAGCAGGCCCTCAACCAACTAAGGAGTTCCTACTCCAGTTTCTGGGTGTTTCGGTTTTTGCTAAGTAGCTCAGGCTGGCCTGGAGCTGCAGCAGTCCTTCTAGGTTAGCTTCCCAAGGGCAGGAATGGCTGATGTGTCCCAAAACTCCTTGTTTTATATTCAGTTCCCTTCAAGTGTGTCTTCTGCTTGTGCTGAGGGAGAAAGGGGTTAAAATAGAGAATAGCCTTCTGTGTTTTCCTTTACAGATCCCTGGAGACTGCTCCAGGAACCCAAGGTCATCACAGTGGGTGGGCACATGCACACTGGCAGGCTGCCTGCCCTGGGACTCCCAGGCTGGAACTTACCTGAGCTGGAGTAGTGGTACAGCTCGGTGTAGGGCTCAATGTGCACTGAGGCACCATAGGGGATATGCGGCACTCGGCCTTCCAGCTCCGTGTTGATGGTCAGGTGTCCGTGTTCATCAATACCACTGAACTGCTGCTTCAGGACCAGCTTGCCCGGGTGCCCCAAGAAGGTCACCTCAGCTTGCCGGGTAAACTCGCCCCCTGGAAAATAAAACAGGCCTGTCACCCTCCCGTTGGGCAAGTACACCCTCCTGCTGGCCCAAGGTTCATGAAGTGAGAGGCAGGCAAAGGACTCATGTGCCCTGGCTCGTTTAACTGAATTACACTCAGAACTACAAATATTGTGTGGTATCTCCCCAGAATCTAGATTTAAATTTACATGTTCATTATCATGTAGCTAAATATATATTTGTAGAACATGTGAAAGTAGAAAGGAGAGCATGAAGAGAGAAAGAAAAGAGCTAAAGGGAAGAGGGAAGGGACACATGGATACTTGTGACATGATGGGAGTGCTTGCGGGAAGGAAGAAGGAGGGAGAAGGCAAATCTAGTGAGGAGGAGGCAGGGTTAGTGTGCCCAGCCCAGGACAATGGGTGCAGGTCCTGGGAATGACAGTGGACTCTATGCTGATGAGTTTTATTCAGCTTGACAAAAACTAGAGTCCCCAGAGAGGAAGGAGCCTTAATTAAGAAAATGCCTCCATAAATCGGGCTATAGGCAAGCCTGTAGGGTATTTTTCTAACTAATGATTAGTATAGGAGGAGACAGCCCATCATGGGTGGTGCCACCCCTGGGCAGGTGGTCCTGAGTTCTATAAAAAAAAAGGTAGGGTGAGCAACCCATGGAGAGCAAGCCAATAAGCAGGACCCCTCCAATGGCCTCTGCATCAGCTCCTGCCTCCAGGTTCCTGCCCTGCTCGAGTTCCTGTCCTGACTTCCACAGTGCTGTGGAAATGTAAGCCAAATAAACCCTTTGCTCCCCCAAGCTGCTTTGGTCACTTAGCTTGCATTGGTCATGGTATTTCACCATAGCAATAGAAACCCTAAGGCAAAGACTCCTCCACCCTGGGCTCCACCCAGCGTCTACTTGGAGTTGACCTTGGAAGAAGACACTGTAACATCAAGGAGAGATCCCCTCAGTGATCTGCCCACACGTCCACAAAAGACTCATCCTTCCTTACAGGGCATGGCCTCTGAGAGCCTCCAAAGTTTCCTGGTGCTCAAGAGGATGGTGTTGATCAAGTTAGACTTACCAGCTAGAAGTGACAGGCTCTTTTCCCTGGAGATATGAAGATGTTAAGCCACTTTCAGATGGATGAGGTGCATGAGTTGGTAACTCTTGTTCAACCTTGGAGACCTTTCTATGTTTGTGTGAAGGTCTCTGCAAGTTTATATGTGTGAGGGTGTATCTGTGTGTTCAGGTTTGTGTGCATGACTGCATTTTGGACATAGGTGTACTGGTATGTGAAGGGGTGTGTGCATGGTTGTGGGTGTGGGGCTATACCTATGTGTTTGGGCATGTGTGGCAGCCAGAGGTCAGCCTTGGATGTTTTTCCTGTCTCTGCTTTCCTAAGACTGGTATCATCGGTACATGCCATCATACCTGGCTCTTTACGTGGGTTCCAATAAAGGATACAGGTCCTTATGCTTCTAAGGCAAGCACTTCAGCAGCTACGTTATCTCCTCAGCACCAAATATGAGGACTTCTAAATCCCCACCAAGAAACCATTCCTCCACTAAAACATAGTTCTATATAGTCTCCTTTAATGAATATGCTATACAAGAATTTTTCCTGGTCCTTATTTTTGAGGAAGAACTAGAGGAGCCCCTGTCCACAAATGAAATGCTGCCAGGTGTCTGCAGACAGAGTTCCCAACCCACTCATTTCCAGACCTCTCCCCGTGACTATGTAGCTCATTTATTCTAATTGGGCATTTCAATTACCAGTGATGCTGAACCCGTTCTTGAACCCATCCTGCTCCACTGCAAACATCCATCCGATGATGCCTCCAATGGGTGCCAGGGGGAGCAGAGAGTAGCCGATGGTTTCGGGGATGGTGCTGATGGCTGTGTAAGAGCGCCCATGGTTCATCACCACATAGGAGTGCAGGTCAGTGTTCTCAAACACCACAGGGACCTGGCTGCTCCCCACAAAGATCCTTCCCTTCACCTTGCCGTTGACACGTTGTGGAGAGCCTGGGCCAGAAACAAAGGAAGAAGGTGAAGATGGTTTTCCCCTACCTTCCAAAGAGAGGAATGTGTCTGTTCATTAGGAAAGCAAAGAGGTGGCATTGCTGTGGGAAATGAAAATACTGATTGTGTGCCATAAGCCCTGGATATTTCAATGCCTCTGCCTCTGTTGCATGTGGCTACTAATGGGCAGAATGCTAGGTTCCCACCACTGTGCACCAGGGGCCTCAAGGATCCTAACACCTCTCCTCTCTCCCACATGACTGATAACGGACAGAATAAAAACCACACCCATAAATGTGCATCACAGGCATTAAGAGGCCCAGCACTACATAAGGATAAGGACCTAGGTTCAGACCCTAGCATATAAAAAGCTTGGCGTGGCAATGTACACTTGTAACCTCAGCACTAGGATGGAGAGGATAGACGAGAGGACCCTTGGGGCTGGCTGGTTAGCTTCGCCAGCTGGTAAGCTGAGGTTCAGTGAGAGACCCCATCTCAAAAGAATAAGTGGGGAGCAAGAGAGGAAAACACCTGACGTAGACCTCTGGCGTCCACATGTGTGCACGTATGAACACTTCACACACTCACAGGTACACACAGCCACACACACACAGCCACATACATAGGCACACACACACACACAGGCACACACACACAGGCACACACACACAGCCACATACATAGGCACACACACACAGACACACACAGGCACACACACAGGCACACATACACACACACACAAACACACACAGACACACATACACAGACACACTCAGGCACACATACACAGACACACAAATACATACAGGCACACACATGGCACACACACACAAGCACGAGAATTATACTACAAATTAAGAAAAAAACAAGGAAGATGTAAGTAAAAGGTCAAATAAAGGTCACCTTACATTGCTGAAGTCTGACATAGAATTACATTCTTTTCAGGTTTTTCCTTTTTCTTCTGGCTCAGGAGATTGAGTGATGGCTTTGCCACTGAACTCTACCCTATCAGCCTCACATGATATATCTAATTTATTTTTCTAGGTTGTGACTGATCAACCAGGTATGGCCTCTACCCCCTCCTCCCAGACACAAGGACATGTTCCTGGATGTTATCTATCCTCTGAGGAAAGCTGCTAAATGAGATCACTGACCAATCAGGACATATCTGATATGAAGTAACTCTGTACTTCCCCTGTGTCATTACACTGGGGATCCTATGACCCCTTACAGGTTAATGGGGAAAAAAAATGCATTCCAAGAACATTACAGAAACAACAAAGGAAGCCAAGTTAAGAAAGCCAAATAAAGTACTTCTGCCAAACTCTAAGCTAGCTTTTCTCCCCCTGGTTATTTGAGTCAGGGTCTCTCTCATTCAGTAGCCCTAGCTGGCCTGGAATTCACCCTGTAGTCCAGGCTACCCTCAAACATACAGCAGTCTCCCTGCCCCAGTCTCTTGAGTATTAGGATTATAGGCATGAGATACCGGTATAAAAATGCATGCCTGCATAAAAAAAATTAAGTAGCAAAAATCCAACAAATATTTCAACCCCAAAGCAATTACAGGGTGTGTACAAAAATGTCAAGATGTGTAGCTGAGCAGTTTGTCACACATGAAGTCAATGCCAGTTTGCGCAGCATTTTTAGCTCTGATATGGGAAAGAGGAGAGCTAATAAAGTGGCCCTCTAAGAATATGCTTTGGGGTCGAGGAAATGGCCCAGGTGGTGGAGTGCTTGCCTGGGAAGCACAGGGTACTGGACTCAATACCCAGCACCCAGGGATGAACGGAGAAGAGAGGGAGGAAGGGAAGGAGAGAGGGAGAGAGGGAGGGAAGGAGGGGGGGAATACACTTCCATGTGGAATTTTGGAAGCTTTTCCTAGGGCAAAGGGTATAAAGGCCAAGCCTAGCACAAATACTTAAAAACACCCCACCCCTGGGGTGACAAAATTTGGAAGGAAATAAAAAAACAGTTTAACATTAAAAACATGCTACTAAATTAATATGACATCTAAACTGCCTGTTGGTTCATTGCTGAGGGAGAGGGGATGAAAATAAAACAAATCTTACTTTCCTTAATTATGATCCAGAAGGAAACAATTTTGCGTGCATGTGTGGCAAATTAAAATAACTGATTTCAGGATAACAGAACCTACTTTCCCAACTAGGTTTTAGTTAGTCAGATTTTACAAAGCAACTGAAGTCCCCACGTGAAGGTAGCTTGTAACAAATGATGAGACTTGGTGGCATCTGAAGAGACAGTGGCCAAATACAAGGTTCTGTCACTTTAATTCATTCTAATTTATAGCCCCAAAGGTCTCCAATGACTGTGACAAAGACCCTTAGACTTACACAAAAGAGTCCTCTGACTGTGTGGGCATAGTGACTAGCCAGGCCTTTGGGGACAGTGGTCAGAGCTGACCTCAGCTATCACAGAACCCATTTTGGAGTTGGATGAGCACTGAATCTGACAAGCTAGAACTGGGGGCAGCACCCTGTCAGCTTCACCTCAAGCATGACGTGGTTTCGGGGACATGAGGAAAGAAGGTAGAGGCAGTGGAAAAACTGAGCCCACTACATACCCTGGTCTAAGCCAGATAGAGAGGGACAGAGCTGGGGGGGAGAGAGACAAAGCTGGGGGTAGGGGGCAGAAGGAAGAAGGGAGGGAAGGAGAGAAAGGAGAGAGAGAGAGACCTACAAGCAATACACTCAGAGCTAGAGACTCAAGCCAAGTGTGGGGTGTACAAGTGTAGCCCCTTCATTCACTCTGCAGATGGAGAATCTCAAGTTTGAGGTCAGCCCAGGCTACATAGCAAGATGGTGTCTCAAAAGCAAACAACGGACAGAGAGGACTCCAGAGACAAAGCTACGAGTGAAGGAGAATGGGGGAGGGAAAAAAAAGAGGATATCCTGGGAGGAATGCCCATAGGGAATGTAACAGTCATTAAAAACTGCTTATTCCAGAGACCAGGGCAAAGGACACATCTATAAACAAGCTCCAAGACCCAAAGCCACGCTTGTCCTTCTCTGTGAAGCTGAAAACGCACAGGAACAGTACATTACCTTCTGCCACGCACTGTCTGCCGTTGCCTGTATAGTTGGCCACACACCTGCAGCAGAAGCCAGTAGCATAGTCTCTGCACTCTGCGTGCACAGAGCACTGGTGTCTATTGTGGGCACACGTCTGCTGGGAACCTGTGTTGTAGCTGAATACTGTTTGGAGAAAACAGAAGCAAAACCTGTCAAAGCTTTGCAGGTTCTCAACCGAGAGGCATCTCCACACAGGTGCCCTTGAGCCAACTGGACTCGCATCTACCTAAGACCTTCAAGGGGCCAAGCCAACCACAGCAGACTAAAGCCCATGGCATGAGTGTGGCCATTTGGATAAAGATAAGGCTCTATAACTCAGATCACTGATGTAAACAAGTCTAAAAGAAGCTGAGAAATCATGCTTTAAAATTGCTACAGATATGTATGTGTGTGTGTGTGTGTGTGTGTGTGTATTTCATATATACTCAAAAGTTGATCATTATAAAAACACACACACACATACCACCACCACCACCACCACCACCAACAACAACAACAACAACAATTTAAGAAAAAGAGACCATAAATTTGAAAGAGAGTAAGGGGGGAGTATAAATATGGAAGCTTTGGAGGAAGAAAAGAAAGGGGGAAATGATGTGATTATTTTATAATCTCCAAAATAAAAATAAAATTTAAAAACAGCCAATCAGAAACAATCCTTCGATTACATCTCTTCTAAGATCGTATGACCCAAGACTCAAAAAAAAAAAAATCCCTCTCTTGTTTAAATTTCCACCACCCAAATTTGTTTTATTAGAGTTGCAAACCTGCCCATTAAATTTAATGATCTAGCTAGAGCAAATTTGTTTGGAATGAAGTTCAAAATCTCAAGAGGAGTGAACTTCTAGAAACAATAATAATCCTGTTTATAATTGACTTCATGAGTGAAGATCAAGATAAAATGTATCCTCAGGTAGATTCTATTGGCTGCAAGTACTTGGAACTTCCAGTGTGTACAAAGACGAGTCATGACTGAACCAAAGGGCACCTGAGTAAACCGGAGGTTTTGTGATTGCATAAGATCCAGCCAGCCATTCCCCATTGATGGGTCTGCTGTGTTCTGTGTATCTGAGGGCAACTATTTAAACAACACCAGAATGTTACTGTAGGCCTCAGACAGCCGATGTTTCTAATAAACACAGTGAAATAACTTGGGAAAGGGACCAAAAAAAAAAAAACCCATCTGTCACAGATACACTTTGAGTTGAAGTCTGGGCTTCTGTGACTATCACCACCATTTGTTGTTGGGAGTAAACAAATGTGACAGTTTCATAAATGATCGTTTCAGATATTTAGGAAGGGTAGGGGGGAAAGATGAGTCTCAAATCTTAACATCTATAAGCAAACATAGACAATAACAGCATCAGAGGCTGGATGCTGCTGGTGGGGAAGTCAGGGTACCCCTCCTCTTTCCTAAACCCAGAGAACAGCATTTGTGAGGTATAAGGCTGGAATCCACGAAATCATCATTCCACGGAATGGCAATCTTGGTCACTCCTGTGGCTCAGTAGTGAGCATAAATCCCCACGTCACCCATTCTGGGTTCTCAGTATGGACACACAGACAGTAATGACTATGGCCATGAGGTCCATCAGAACAAGAAAGGAGAAATAAACATGAGTTAGCATGACTTAGTCAGAGGAACGGACTAAATGTTTCTAAGAAGTTTTACAGTACGCTCTTAGTAGAAAGAGAAAAGGTGCCAGGCGTGGTGGCTCACACCTTTAATCCCAGCACTCGGGAGGCAGAGGCAGGCGGATTTCTGAGTTTGAGGCCAGCCTGGTCTACAGAGTGAGTTCCAGGACAGCCAGTACTACTACACAGAGAAACCAAAAAAAACAAAAAACAAAAAACAAAAAACAAACAAACAAAAACAAAAAAGAGAGAGAGAGAGAGAAGGGTCCTATGAGATACATTTAAAGGCTTAAAGGCTCTCCCGATCTCATTTAGAGTCCTAATGGGAGCTGGAGAGATGGCTCAGTGGTTAAGAGCACTTGCTGCTCTTTGAGGAGCCAGGTTCGAGTCCTAACATCTGCATGGCAACTCACAATCACCTGTAATTCCAGTTCCAGGGGATCTGATGACTTTTTCTGGACTTGTTTGGTACCAGGAATATACATACATTCATGCAAGTAAAACACACATACAAATAATAAAAATAAGTAAATCTTTTTAAAATAGTCTCAATTGGTGTCCTACTTTTCTTCCTCTTTCTATGATTTAAAAGTTTCTGACAAATGCTGGGCAGTGGTAGCACACACTTTAATCCCAGCACTCGAGAGGCAGAGGCAGCGGATCTCTGTGAGTTTAAGGCCAGCCTGGACTACAGAGTGAGATCCAAGACAATCATGGCTACACAGAGAAACCATGTCTACAAAAAACAAAACAAAACAAAACACTGGAAGCAGGCAGATTTCTGAGTTCAAGGCCAGCCTGGTCTACAAAGTGAGTTCCAGGACAGCCAGGGCTATACAGAGAAACCCTGTCTCAAAAAACCAAAAAAAAAAAAAAAAAAAAAAAACAAACCTGGCAAAAAGCAACTTAGTGGAGAAGAGGGATTATCTGTCTTATAACTCCAGTGTACAAGTCAGAAACTTAAAGAAGCCAGTCAGGTCACAGCTGACAGGTTACATTTTAAGAAAGAAATTAATGCATGCATGCCTACTGCTCAGCCAGCTTTCTGTACTCTCATTCAAGTCAGCGCCCCAAACCATAGAAGGATGCAGCTTATTGGAAGTCTGGGTCTTCCTACATCCATCAAGGCAATTAGGCAACCACAGACACGCCTACAGGTCAACCTGATGTAGACAGCTTTCTCTGACACTCTTTCCAGGTGATTCTATATTGTATCAAATTGACAATTAAAACTAACCATTGTGCTTCTCTCTCTCTCTCTCTCTCTCTCTCTCTCTCTCTCTCTGTGTGTGTGTGTGTGTCAAGAAAAATAAAGGCACATTTTGAGAACTTCTTATAATACTTAAAGAATGCTCAAGTAATTTTCCTCAAAATGTAGTTAACACTTGATACAATATGGTTAGAATATATCACACTGTGCAGTGCATGCGTAGTGGCTCACACCTCTAATCCCAGCATTCAGAAGAGAGAGGCAGGCAGATCTGAGTTCAAGGCCAGGGCTACCCTGGAAAAACCATAACTCAGAAGGAGAAGGAGATACCACATTGTATAAAACTACATTTTAGGGGGGATTTGTGTGTGTGTGTGTATGTGTGTGTGTGTGTGTGTGTGTGTGTGTGTGTGTGTGTGAGAGAGAGAGAGAGAGAGAGAGAGAGAGAGAGAGAGAGAGAGAGAGTCCTTTGGAAAGCAACTGCAACTGACAGGAGGAAAAATAATCAGCTGCTTGAATTCCAAAACCAAAAAGAAAAAATGTGAAAGAAAAGCAAAGCAGCATAAAGAGCCAACGGAGCTTCTAGAATGTTTTCTCAGGTGGGTGAACACATCTCAGAAGTCACAAAGAAGACACTTGAGTTCCAAAATATTAAAGGTCTTTCCTTCCTGCTCTTTTGGTTTTTGAGACAGGATCTTACTGCATCCCAGGCTAGCAACTGATTCTCCTGCTTCTGCCTCTTCAGTGTTGGGCTAACAGCATTCAACAATGATCTTTTCGGTTTTGGGTTTGGGTTTGGAGACAGGGTTTCTCTGTGTAGCCCTGGCTGTCCTGGAACTCACTCTATAGACCAGGCTGTCCTCAATTCACAGAGATCTACCTGCCTCTGCTTCCCAAGTGCTGGAATTAAAGGTGTGTGCGCTGCCACAGCCCAGTCAATAATGACATTTTTAGTGTTTTGTTTTGTTTTGTTTTGGAGACAGGGTTTCTCTGTATAGCCCTGGCTGTCCTGGAACTCACTTTGTAGACCAGGCTGGCCTTGAACTCAGAAATCTGCCTGCCTCTGCCTCCCAAGTGCTGCAATAATGACATTTTAAAAGAAAAAAATGTATTAAACAGATTACGGTAGTGCCTGGGAAGCAGAAGTGTCAGGATCTTCATGAGTTCAAAGCCAGTCAAGTCTATGTTAAATCCCAGGCCATCCAAAGCCACATAAATGAGACCCTGTTTTATAAAAAAAATACATCCGTCTGTCTGTCCATCTATCCCTCTGTCTGTCTGTGTTAGAGGACAGTTCGGGGGAGTCATACCTCTCCTTCTACTATGTGGGCTTCAGAAGGTCAAACTTAGGTTATGAGTACCTTTACCTGTTGAGCCATCTCTCCCTGGCCCTCCCTCTCTTTAAAACAGAATACATTATGAGAAATCATGAAATAAGGCATATTACCACTGTGTCCAGAACCAAATCTCTAATCCTAAGAGATCACTGGGTCACTGAGAAGTCATGGGGCCTAAGCAGCCATTGCTCTCCTGTGAAAGCATTCAGTCTCTGCTCCTTCAGGCTATATGCCCCCCCCCCCCGCATAAAGTCACCTCATGGGGCACATGACCCATCCTACACTAGCCAACTCCTGTCTAGAAACCAAGCAAGCAAATACATGTTCCAACTCGTAAAATGGATGTCTTACCAACTCCTGTTTCCTCTACTTCATCCACATCAATGACCTGGGGGTGATGCTGAGGGAACCTCTCTGCTGGCAGCTGGAAAGATCTGGTCCTCTCAGTGGGAACTCCATGGGGTCTCTCTGTAGCCTCATAGCCAGGAGAGAGGATCCTAGGTACATTGTGTGGGTCAGGGTATCCCCTTCTTGGACTCTGGGAGGGGAAGGGATGGGTGGCCACATCCTCCAGGCCAAGGTGAGAGGTTACTAGGTCATAATCTTCATCCTCATAGTCTGTTCCATCGTCGTCGTCCAGGTCCAGGTTCACATCTGCAGACACCACCCCCTTGGCAGTAGCAGGACTTCCAATCTCAAATACCCACACACCCTGGTGCCCAGCGTTGCTGCTCCTAGAGGCAAGGAAGGCATCTTGAGAATAGACCACAGCCCACAAGCAGCCCCCACTGACCAAGCAGGCAGGAGAAGCTCAGTAACCTATGTCCATCTGAAAGGTGTGGCATGTGTCTACCCTTGGCAAGGGCTGCTGTCCAGGAGGGCAGCAATACCATGGTGGTTATCCAAGAACTCACACAGGCAGGGACTATTTAGTGAGACCGAATCTAAATAGACACAACGCCATGAAGAGCTTACCCTCTAGGGCCGTCCCAGGACACCAAAGACTCTCAATGCCACCAGCTTGTACTATTCACAGTTTATATGCCCTGTCTCATGAGGGACCAGAGAATCATTTCACCACTATGTTCTTTTTATTGCATGAAGTAAAACCTACTTAGTTTTTTGGTTTGGGGTTTTTGTTTGGTTGGTCGGTTTGATTTTTGTTTTTTGAGACAGAACTTCTCTGTGTACCAGTCCTAGCTGTCCTAAAACTAAATTTGTAGTCCAGGCTGGTCTCAAACTCACAGAGATCTGTCTGCTTCTGTCTAGTGCTGGGACTAAAGGCATGCACCATCTTGCCTGGCCACCTTGTTTTTTTGTTTATTTGTTTTGTTTTGTTTTGTTGATTTTGTTTTGTTTTTAAGACAGGGTACCTCACTGCCCTGGGGCTCACGAAGGTGACAAGAATGGCTGGCAAAATGCCAGGAGTCCATCCATCTCAACTTCCCAAGGTTGGATTTATAAGCAGACACCACCACATCTGGCTTTTTATATGGGTATGGGAATAGTAGTCAGGTCTTGTGCCAACTGAACCGTTTCTCTAGTCCTATTGTGTTTGGGGAATTTTGTTTTGATTTGCTTTGCTTTGCTTTAGGATGAATTTTATTATTTATTTATTTATGTGTATGTATATGTATGTATGCATGTGTATTATATATATATGTATATATTATATATATATATATATATATATATATATATATATATATATATATATATATATGTCTATATTTGTATGTACATGTACATGGAAGTTCCCAGAGTGGCCAAAGAGGGGGATCAGATCCCCTGGAGCTGAGCTGGAGTTTCAGAAGACAAAATGGGGAAAGCAGAATTAGGCTAAAGAATACTGGGAGATGTAAGATTTTAACTCTTAAAAACCAGTCTGGGACCAGGCATGGTGTCTTACACCTGTAACCCCAGCACCTTGGAGGTGGGGGCTGAAGAATCTCTGGTTCAAGGTCATCCATCCTTTCCTATGTAGAAAGTTTGGGGACAGCCTGGGCTATATGAGATCCTGTCTCAAAATACCTAAACAAAATAAAACAAAACAAAAAGCCAATAATCTTGGCTATCCCTCTCTTTTGTATACTATCCTGTTATCCCTTGCTGCTCTACACTAACATTACAAGGACGCTTCACTGAGTGCAGTGAAGAACTGTTCGGCATCAGTGCAGAGGAAAACCACTCTTTGTTTAGGCTCCTGGCAGGAGACAGGCTTAAATTTCCATCATTTCTGACTTCAAACTCAGGGGACACAGTAGAGACAGTTTTGCATGAAGGTGCACTCTAAATGACACTCTATTGGGGCTAGAGAGATGGCTCAGAAATTAAGAGCATTGGTAACTCCTCCAGAGGGTCTTGGTTCAATTCTCAGCTCCCATGTGGTGGCTCAGAACCATCTGTAACTTTAGTCCCAGGGGATCCAATGTGTTTCTAGTCTCCACAGGCACTGCATGCATGTGATGCAAAATGCTAATACACACAAATAAAGATGAAAATAAACAAAAGACCTCTTCATGCTAAATATATTCCCTAAGATTGATCAGGGAAAAAAAATAGTATTTCAGCATTTAAATATCTGTCTATAAAATTTAAATATATAAGAACATTATTTAGGTAATTTAATACTTATTACATTTTGTTTGGTAAAACAATATATAATAATATAATTAAGAGGAATCTAATGAAGAAAAACAAATAAAGAATTTGCATACTTAGCCAAATTTTCAATTGATTCCCTGTCATTGGCAAATATGTTATAGGCTCCATTGCTCTTCCATATAAATCCTTCTAGACCTTTGCTGAAGCCAACCACAGCAGGTACTTGGCTTTCATCCTTCTTCGAGAATGTTGTAAAGAACTGTAGACCATCTTCAGGATAAAGGAAAATGGCATAGGAGCTGGAATTTGAGGAGGCCAGAACAGCCTGGAACGTGTTTCTCTGTGAAGATGAGTTAAGTTAAAAGTCAGTTTCTAGCAACACGACCACACTCTCAAAGCACGCTGTTCACTGGGCTCCTTGTAGAAAGGACAGGGGAGAGCCAGCAGCGCTCCACCTCACTTTCCTACAATTGAGAATGTGCCGTCTACACGGAGAGGTGGATCTATGGACAAATATGGCCTAGATCTGAGGGCAGATGCTGTAACAGAGATGAGTGCAGCATGCTCCATGTAGGTCAAATGAGGAAGAATCCTGTGCTGGGTAGGGTAGGGGTAGTTCTTGGGAAGCGCATGATGGTCAAGGCTTCACAGGAGGGCCTGCCTGGGCTTACAATCAGGAGGAGGTCATGTCAAACTAACAACAGTGAGGCAGAACATACCAGAACAAAGGAAATGGTATGCTCAGGGCAAATATAAGAGCTTGATATAGGGCTAGAGAGTTGGCTAAGTGGTTAAGAGTACTGGCTGCTCTTCCAAAGGTCCTGAGTTCAAATTCCAGCCACCACATGGTGGCTCACAACCATTCATAATGAGATCTGATACCCTCTTCTGGTGCTGTCTGAAGACAGCTACAGTGTACTTATTTATAATAAGAAATAAATCTTTTTTTAAAAAAGAAATATATCTTTTTTTAAAAAAAGAGTTTGATACAACTGTTGGAGAGGGTATATGGAGTCTTAGTAAGTTAGTCCCAAAAGGCAGGCAAGAGCTGAGTATTCTTGGGTCAGGCCATCTTCCAATTTTGCAAAGCATGTGAGATATGCAGACCCACCACAGACTTCTCCAAAATGTGTTCTGTGGAATGCTATGTGTCCCATGAGGGACAGTGATAAGAGGAGATAAGGCCAAAAGTTTGGGGATCATTCCATTAAATATTAGTAAGGCAGCTTCTTTACTAAAGGACTTTTCTTCACTCGGGAGGGGCACATTGATCAGAACCTTGATATCTATCATTTCCCATTAATAACTTCTCTATAATTAGAAGGTAGCGTCCTACTCTTTCTCAATTAAAGAAGGAACACAGGTACTATTTCCCAGGCATATGTTTGCTGTGGAGCAATCTCCTCAAATAACTGGCTCTCTCAACATTAGACAGTCACAGAAATGATTTAGACAGCCCTACCTGGAGTTTGCTTACCTGCACGGAACAAGCAAATTTTGCTGGACTTTGCTCGAGACTTCCTGTCTTGAGCAACAGCATAGGCACGTGGTCCATTGGAACAAGCGCAAACCAGAAGCCCAAAGACTACAGTCAACATACCAGACCAGATACCCGCATGTGGGGTGCACTCACCTTGCCTTCCTCGGCAGAGCTCCTGCTGGGCCCTCCATAGGGGGCCACAGATTCCCAAGTGACAACCACCACACTAGTGGGCTGGAAAGAGACCTCCGGGAAGCCTCTCTGGACATACTCGGCTGCCATCTGAATAATGAAAGGGGATAAGTCTTCTCGATAATACACATTCCCCAGGCCGTCTGTTGTGTCCAAGTCAGCCAGGAAAGGCGCTACTGAGCCGAAGCTGGGTGGGAAGGTTCCAGGATGGTATTCTGTGGCTGGGGGTTCGCTCATGGTGATGATACCATTTGTGGTGACCTGTAAGGAAACGAGTGTGATTAGAGAGAATACAAAGATGAACTCCTTACGGGAATGTTAGGGTTCGATTTTAAAACAATCCCTACAAATTTTCCAGCTGGCGGTACTATTTTGAGAAGCTGTGGGATCATGCATGAGTCACTGGAGCCTGGCTGACAGAAGGAGATCACCAAGAACAGGCCTTTGCCTCTAGCTCCCGCCCTGCTCTCTGTTCTCTAATCAGCTATCATGTGAACAACCTCTGCCACAGGGTCTCATCTCACAGACTGTGCCGCTTCAAGATGCTCCACAGTCCCTTCCCCACTATGATGGCATAAAAGCTCACCAGAACCAGGAGCCAAAATAAACCAGCCTTTCCTCCATTCAGTCGTCCCTATCAAGTTATGGTGGTCAGAACAGATACAAAGACACAAATGTAACTAACACAGCAAGTGATCACCCGCTCAGGAAACTGTTGCAGCTGCCAAGGGAACACAAAATATACAGAATCAGAGAAAGAGATGAGACTGACTAGCAAAACCACCAACATGATAGGCAGGTAGGGGTGGGGGTATGAAGGATATGGTCGATAAGAATCTTAGGACATGATACAGGGTGCTTCCTGTCAAGTGTCAAATATGGGCAGTCTCTCAAACATCTCAAGTTTCCCCTCTGTGTCCTCCTGACCAAAATGGCGAGAGCAACAGAGATTTGTTGACTGCCAACATTATCCAAAATGACTAATTAACTAAGCAAGGGCTTCCACACTGGGTCTGTATTATACCACTTTAGGTGCCAGAGAGAGCTGGATACAGCCCCACTTTAAAGGAACCCAAAGTCCAAAGAAAGGGAAGGATAACACAGATGATTAAATGAATGTGTTAAGAGGTAAACCTGCATACTGTTGATAAATACTGTGACTAGCTTAATGCATAGAATACTACCTAACAGCATTAACAGTTCGCCACTTTGTAGGTAGCATTTAATCTCTGGGAAAACACCAGAAGGCTAAGTGTCACTGGTACCCATATTTTTCTAGTAGGAAAATTAAGTAAAGCAATTAACTTGTCCAAAGTCACCATATATAAATAACATCACTAGAATTCTGACCCAAAGATCTTGACTCCAAGGTCAGCCATCTCAGGACTGCAGATATAGCTCTCAATAGAATTCCTGCCTGGCTATACCAGGCCTTGGGTTCAATTGCCAGCAATGTATAAACTGGGCATGGTAGTATATGCTGGCACTGGGAAGGTGGAGACAGGGGGAACTCAAGGTCATCCCTTGCTACATCAAGAGTTCAAGGCCAGCTTAATCATGACATGTATAGAGTTCTCAGAATCTTTTCTAGTTTTTATAAAGTATTGTCACTGTCGTGTGTTTGAAAGGGTAACCAGTGGTTTCTGGTGGAAACTAGAGGTTGGGTTGCTTCCCACTTTATACATTTATTTGGAGACAGATCATTCATTCCCCAGAACATGATAATAAGGTTAGAGATGGTAGAGCTGATTCCAACATAGGCTGGTAAAAAGCAAAAAACTAACAAACAAACAAAAAACCTAGAGGTTTGGAACTTAACAAAAGCATCATTTATTTTTAATTAATCAATAAATTTAATTAATTATTAGAGTCCTGAGAGTTGACTTGAGGGCTTCACACTCAGGTGCTGAGCCACTGAACTATACTTCCAGCCTTCTGACCTTGAACTTCTGACCTTCTAGCTTTTACCCCACAAGGGTTATGATTACAGGCATACACTATCACTTCCAATTTATACTATGTGAGGGAATGGAACCCAGGACTTTGTGTATGTCAGGCAAGCCCTCTACCTACTGAGCTACATTCCCCTGTCCTAAAACCATTCTTTTCATAAATGTCACGGGCTATTAGTTTTACCTCAAGTAACATATTTTCCACCACTTGGCAACAGTAAGATTCCTCCAGAATAAATTGACAGACTGCAGGGATGGCAGTCAAGCAAGACGCCTCCTGCAGCCTAGTTCACAGCATCTAACCTCCCCCAGCACAAACATCCCAACTGCTGTGATGAGGGAGCGTGGGAAACCTCTCACTTTCTCAAGCACATGCCAGACGTTGGCAGTGACTGGCTGCTGGTAGGAAGCAATCCTGCGGAGACCACATATAGACAGCGCCCTTCCACAAGGCTATTTTCCAAAGACATTCAAAATCATCCAACAATCCTGAAAACCGCCCTGGTGCCATCTATTCTTTGGAATCTGGGCACTGGACTGACTCTATTTTTCACAAGGAACGCTTGCCTTAGAAATCAAATTTCATGCAAGGACCTTGGGTGACTATTAGACGCCGGATCACATAACTCTCCTTGGTATTATTACTGGGAAAGCTGTTCCTTCAGCCCGTTTGACCTTCAACTCAGACATCTGTGAGAACGAAGAAAGCCAAACTCAGAGAGAGGTGCTATAACGGGGCTAAATCACTCAGTTTCTGATGNGCTTGCCTTAGAAATCAAATTTCATGCAAGGACCTTGGGTGACTATTAGACGCCGGATCACATAACTCTCCTTGGTATTATTACTGGGAAAGCTGTTCCTTCAGCCCGTTTGACCTTCAACTCAGACATCTGTGAGAACGAAGAAAGCCAAACTCAGAGAGAGGTGCTATAACGGGGCTAAATCACTCAGTTTCTGATGGTTCCTAACTTCAGGCTTCCCACTCTAAGCTTTTTTTTGGAAATGTGTCAAAGAATAGCTAGCTTGGTGAAACAATGTCTCTCCCTGTCAAGCATGAAGCTTCCCACCCAGTCGGAAGGAACTGTGCAGCTGGCCATAGCTGCATTCTCCCACCTGTATAGCAGCTGGGACACTTGGGAAGTATCTTGACTTTGGCTTGTTGTTGTTTTGTTGTTTGTTTGTTTGTTTGTTTTGTTTGTTTTGGAGAGGGCTAGCCTGAAACTAAATAAGTGGCTAAGGATGACCTTGAACTCCTGTCCTCCTGCTTCCATCTCCCACATGATGTGATTACAGGCCTGAGTCAGCATGCTGGTTTGGTTCCTATGACTTTCTCCTTCCCTACAGTCCCAGCATTCCCAAGCCTTCCCAATGCTGACACCTGGGCTCCCTTGACTGGTCCATCTGGTCCTTCAAGCAGCTACTCAGAGTCTCCACCCGGCAGGCTCCTGTCACAATCTCCCCCTCCCACACTGTCTCTGCCTCCTTAGCCCCGTTTGCAGGCCCTTGCCCTGTGCACTCTGCAACCAGGGGTCAGCGACCCTGTCTTAGTCATCACTGCAGTTCCAAAGCTTATACATCACCTAATGTCCCCTCCAGCTTCATGACTTCCTCCACAGTACAGGGTAGGGACCGATAGGAAAGGACAAGATCTGTGCATGCAGGCTGCTTTTACGTGCCTGGAGTGAGCCCCACTGAGTCACACAGATCAGAGAGGGGCAGCCCTATAGTTCCTCACAGCACAAGGGAACCCGTGTGGTGAGGCTCCATTTACAGGGTTCCAGGCACTGCATAAACTGGGTGTGGTAATTCCATCCACTGGGAGCTGGAGTCAGGAAAATCAGTTGTTCAGAAACATCTCCTGCTACATCAATTTATAGGCCAGCTTGTGCTGTCTTTAAAAAGAAAGAAGGTCCTAAGAAGGATGTATATACATGAAGTTCAATTTGACTAGATTCTGATTCAAGCCTCTCACTGAAAAGAAAAAAAAAAAAAGAAGCCAAGTGTTTTGACTCTCAGGGGGAGAGGTAGGTGGGTCCCTTTGAGTTCAAAGCCAGCCTGACCTATATAGCAAGTTCCAGGACAGCCAAGGCTACACAGCCAGACATTGTTGGGGGTGGGGAGGTGAGGGTGGGCAGCAGGGGCTGGGGGGACAGACAGACAGAGACAGAAGAAGGGAGAGAGATTACAATATTTAGATGTAATTGTGACCTTCTTGTTTTGTTATTTTTTAAAGGGTCTTTTTGAGACACATTCCAAAATATTTACAAGGAAATATAATGTTTAAGATTTGCTTTAGAATAACCCAGTTTGGGGTGGAGAAGGGAATGCGACAGACATCTGGGCTATAAATGAAGCAGTGTTAGTCACAGGATGATATTTGTTGAAGCTGGGTAATGTCCCCATGTAGGAGTTCGCTCTGTTTTACTTTTTTTTTTTTTAAATCACTAAGTTATATTTTAGGTGTCTTTTTTTTTACAAATCTTTTTTTAAAGATTTATTTGATTTATTTATTATATGTAAGTACATTGTAGCTGTCTTCAGACACTCCAGAAGAGGGCATCAGATTTTGTTATGGATGGTTGTGAGCCACCATGTGGTTGCTGGGATTTGAACTTGGGACCTTCAGAAGAGTAGTCGGAGCAGGATTGTTTAGAAACCAGAGCAAGTAGATAAACCAACATTAAAGATCGGTCAGGAGTTGGCCCTGGTCTTTGATTGTTTTGTTTTCCAGCTACAATGAAGTATAATGGACCCACAGAAGCATATAAATATGACGTATAAACTGTGAAATGATGAACACCATAGAGCTTCCAAACCAAGCTGACAGACATGTGGGGCCCATGGACCACACAGGGACTCGGAGGCTCATGAAGAAGTGGGGTAATGGGTGGCAGAGAAGGGGGGCAGCCATAAACCTAAACAGACAGTCAACTGAGAGCTAACAAGCCTGCCAAGAACACACCATGGGACAGGGCATTCTCTTCGATGAGCAGTGCCAGGGAAACTGCATATGCCCATTTAAAGTAATAAGGACAGACTCCTTATTTTATGGCACCCACAAAATATTAACTGGAAATGGATTAAGGACTTAAATGTAAGGCTGAAACAAACAGACAGACAAACATAAAGAAGGGTTCCTTGACATTAGTCTTGCGGTAAATTTGGGGACTCTGGCACCCAAAGCACAAACAACAGAAGCAAAACCAAACAAGAGGTGAGCACCGCTGCCTGGCATCCTACCCAGCCCTCCTCATCACCCAGCCCCAGAATTAGGCTTGCCACTTGTCCTGGGCCGATGAGCAGAAGGCTGTGTGGCCGAAGCAGCGCCTATTGATTAAAGCGATCAAAAGTCACATAATCCTGTGGCATTCCAAAACAGCTCCAGAGTCTGGAAAGAATCTAATATTAACAAAAGCATCGTGCAGCAGACACCAATGTTGTGTCCACCATATCTGTGCTAAAGTCTGAGGCTACAGCTCAGTTGGTAGAAGGTTTGCCTACCATGCACCAAGCCCCGGCTTTAACCTCCAGCACTGCATGAGAATGGTGTACACCTGTAATTCCAGGACTTGGGAGGGTAAACAGGGGAGGAGCAGAAGTTCAAAACCAGCCACAGCTACATAGAGAGTTCTAGGCTAGCCTCAGCTACATGAGACCCTTTCATGTAAACCCAAAACAGGGATGAAGAGGAATCTCGAGTAAAGTGCTTGTCACATGGGCACTCCTGCAAGAAGGAGATAGGAAAATCTCTGGAAACTCTCCGGGCAGCTAGCTAGTCTAACACATACAGCATTGAACAAGAGCTCTATCTCAAGCAAGCTGGGGGGGGTGAGGTTCCATACCTGAGGTTATCCTGATTTCATGTGTACCATGGCATGCATGTACCCCATTCATACATACAAATACACATATGAACACATACACACAAAGACTTTTTTAGATGTATTTATTTATTGTATGTAAGTACACTGAAGCTGTCTTCAGACACACCAGAAGAGGGCGTCAGATCTAGTTACAGATGGTTGTGAGCCACCATGTGGTTGCTGGGATTTGAACTCAGGACCTTCGGAAGAGCAGTCAGTGCTCTTAGCTGCTGAGCCATCTCACCAGCCCAAGATTTTTTTTTTAAAAAAGCAAACAACAAAACACTAAATACCCTAGTTTGAGCACGTTTTTGAGAAAATCCATCTGAATCACAGAATAATAATTAAGGTTGTTATATTATTATGGAAACAGTCACTTAGTTATCACAGAGTAACTAAATGAATGGAAGCCTGGCCCTTTTTGCTTTCATTTGTCCATAATCTGCCTGAAAATATGGAGACCAAGTCAATATCGTTAACCTTTCCTCTTGCGTTCCTCTGAATTTCCACAGTAGCAAACCTTCTTGGTACAGGGCCCTGCCCACTCCCCCCACCCCCTGCCCCAGAGGAGGGTTGCTATCCATGGCTGGAGCAGGACTGAGTATCTGGTAGGAGCTAGACTGACTCCTTCTTAAGGACTTGGACCGCCTCACAGAACCAAAGTGAATACCATGATCCGCAAGCTCACGCCTACATCAGCACTGTTAAATCACAGAACTCCAGCTCCCTGCTCTAACTCTTTCTCTGTGGAATTTAAAGCTCCTAGAAGGCAGAGGGCCACAGTACCCTTTATCTGCCCCTTCCCCCAGTGTGGCCACATTGAGTAAACTTCCTTTCTCTACCTTTTAGCATTACTAAATCTCCTTTATTTATTTTGGATGGGTGGCTCAGCTTTTTGGGACTGCTGGAGCCCTCTTGCCCTGAAAATTCCAGTGACAACTTAACTCAAACTCACAAAAACATTGCCTGAGAAAGATATTTGATATCAGATTTTGTGCTACAGAGTAAAAAAGAATTCACTGAAAACCATCTACTTTCAGCGTGTGGATTGACACAGATACTGCCCTAGAGAATTCAGATATTGCTACTGCAGGATTTAACTCTCTCATCCTCACACACACCAAACCACCTGGCTTTTCATCATGTGCCCATGGAAAAACCCATGTCAATTATATCACAAACACACACACACACACACACACACACACACACACCTACATGAGCAACAGCTGGAACCACTTAGGTCTAATTGTTTCAACTCAACGGCAGAGGAGGTGGTCAGAGCCACTTGTATTGGAAGGGTGCTTCCTGTTTTAAAAGCATTTCCTGTCTCTTTTCCAACATTAATGTGAACATACAGACATGGGGAGTCACTGAGAGCGGACTTTGCAGACAGTCAATGGAAGGAAATCATGTCAGATTCCACATAAATGCACAGAAGAGAAGAGGGTTGACATGCATCTTTCTTGGCTCAAATGCAACTAGTGGCAGTCCCCAGGGCAGCCTACAGTCCTCGAGGGAAAGGCCTTCTCCAAAACAGTATGGTCAGGGAATGCTTGAGGTAGACCCAAATAAGAAACAGAGCGGCCGACTTGAGAAACACAAATGGCTGCAGGGGTAGACAATGAGACTTGAAGGAAGCAAACTCCCTGGGTGGGAGGTGGTGGGAACTCGGGCTCCGAGAATTTACAATAAATAATGGCAAGGGAACAAACGCGTCTGGAGTGTGTGCTGAGTGTGAGGTCCTTCCCTATGGCTGTGCACATTTGTAAGCGTTTAGCATAATGGGCATTCCATTACAAATCTGCTATTCACACATATATAACGGAGAACTGACAAGCCCTTAGCTTAACATGTTCACACAGCCACTGGGTGAAGCAGCAGCTCACATCTGCAGGAAGCATACCCAGACATCTTTCTGTTTTTATGTAGCTGCTTAGTTTAGGGACATGGAGCATAAAAGTGGAGGTTGCACTCGGGGAAGGGATGGCATGTTTCCGGCTTGGAAAAAGCTGGAAAATGGGAAGGGCCCATGAAAAGAAAAAACGTGGAAAAAACAAGTCTAGGAAGTATCCAAATCTATTTATAATGGATGTGGACATTGATTTCAGAGGTAAACGTGGGGCCTGACTGTCCATCTGAGCACAAGCACTTAGACCCTTCTGCCCAAGAGCACTGACTCCTCACCTGGACCTGCGAGGTCATCAGAAGCAGAAGGAAAGCCTACCACCCTGGTCCTCATTTCACGACTGTGTCCTTCACTTTGGCTCATAACTGCTTGACTCTGCTCTATGATCCATCTCATTCCCCTTCAAGGCTCAAAGCACAGGCATAGGCCCTCATCCTAAACCTGCAGCCATCTTCAGATCCCAGAGAAGAGCATCTCAATATAGCCTCCGTCCACTCTCAGATGAGGACAATTATCCATGAGGGTGAGGCTGTACCCTGGAGCAGAAGTGAGCATCTCCCTAGGAACATTTTGTCCCCTCATGCAATAAGAACTTCTTTGGGACCACCAAGCAATAAGCACTTCTTCAGGACCACCTAGCAATAAGCACTTCTTCAGGACCACCTAGCAATAAGTACTTCGGGACCACCTAGCAATAAGTACTTCTTCAGGACCACCTAGTAATAAGTACTTCTTCAGGACCACTTTTGAGTATCTAGAGTTGAGATGATGATGATAAAGGAGCCTATACCAAGACCAGACTGCTTAGCTATGTACACTTCTTGCCCTAATTCCTTCTGTATGGAAGCCTAAAGCCTCAGCCAGTAGCCCAACTTGGGGTCCCTAGATCCCATTATCTACTCTAAATCCCAACGAGCTTCAACTAGTTGGGCTGCCAAAGTCCTGGCTTTTACCCTAAAAACTCCAACTACTGTACCTTCCTGTCGGAAGCAGTTATTGCTCTGACAATTCATTAAACCTTGTGAGGTGGGTAGAGCATCCCCCTCACTCTTGGCTTGAGGGGGGGACAAAAAAATGAACTTCAGCTCGTCATTTGCCTGAGGCCAGACACTAGCCGGGCAGAGCACTCCAGTACTCCAGATTGCAAATGTTTTCCATTAGCCCATGAGCCAGAGAAAATGGCTCTGACTTAAATTAGAAATAGAAACAAAGGGATTACCAAATAAAGACAGGGACAGCCCCGGGTTACAGTCACCATTTGGTTTGGTTTGGTTTGGTTTTTTTCAACTTAACCCAGTTGTGTCTAATGAGAGATTTTAGATGGTTTGCTCATCTCTTCTGTGAGAATCTCTACTGAGGATAATCTCCTGACACTTACAAATATTGCTGGCCAGGCATGGGGGTGTGCCTCTCTAAACTCCCCACTAGGGAAGATGAGGCAAGATGAACTCTATGAGTTTGAGACCAGCAGGGGCTACACAGTGAGTGCCTTCCAACCTGGGCCACAGAATGAAACTCAAAAGCTGAAGAATCAAGGTCTTTACCATCTTAACCATCCAAGAAGAGATGACTAGACACTGGGGAAATGGCTCAGCAGATAAAGGCACTGCCTGCTCTTCCAAAGGACCTGAGTTTGCTTCCCAGCACCCACACAGTGGCTCACAACCATTTTAAAGTCCAGTTTCAGGGGGTCTGATGTTATCTTCTCACCTCCACAGGCAGCAGACATTCATGTGGTGCACATACATACATGAAGGCAAAATGCTCATACACATAAAACAAAACAAATTAACCTGGTGGGGGGGGGGGGTGACCTTTATCCTTCTACCTCTAGAAGACCAGGGAAGAAAGAAAAGGCCCTGTGCAAGCCCTAATCTCTAGGCAAAGCTGTGTGTTTCCCCAGCACTAGCATACAGACACCAGGACCTCACCTGGGAGCCTGTTACTACAAGAGGTCCTTAATTCAAGCTTCAACATCAAGGGGGCAAGAGCTCCACACTTGATGCTTTAGACTTCTTCTCTTTCCAGGAGCCCCACCCCCCCAGGGTGAAAAACACAACCAACCAATGAGAAAAGGCTCTTTTTGCATTATTTTTTTTTTTTTTGAGACAGGGTTTCTCTGCATAGTCCTGGCTGTCCTGGAACTCACTTTGTAGACCAGGCTGGCCTCGTACTCAGAAATCCACCTGCCACTTCCTCCCGAGTGCTAGGATTAAAGGCGTGCACCACCACTCCTGGCTTTTGCATTATGTTTCATGCAAGGTTGCACAAGGCCATTTCCAGCATGTATGTAACAGACTTTGAGCATATTGCCCCCGCCCGAGCCCCACTACCCTCCCGCCTCTCATCCCTTAGTCTTTTCTGTTCCCTAGACAGTTTCACTTATGCTTCATGCCTGCAATGTCATCACCTGGGAGGTGAAGGCAGAAGAACAAGGCTTCGAGGTTATCCCTAACTATGTACATACTGAATTCAAGGACAACCATCATAAGTATATAAGTCCCTGTCTCAAAAACTGTAAACATTAAATTAATATGGTGATAAAGATGCTGCCCTAATTAGATGATAAACATCATAACCAAAGTGCCATGGGAAAGAAAGAATTTAGTTAGCTTATAGGTAGGGATCCCAGTCGGGCCCTAAGGAAAATCTGGGCATGAACTCAAGGCTGAAATCTGGAGGCAGGAACTAAAGCAGAGACCATGCAAGAATATTAATTACTGGTTTCCTCCCCGTGGCTTGCTCAGTTTGCTTTCTTATACAACTCAGGACCACCTCCAGTGGGCCCTCCCACATCAATCATTAATCAAGAAAATGCCCATAATCAAGACATCCCCATAGGCCAACCTCATGGAGACAATTCCTCAACTGAGGTTCCCTTTCTCCAAATAACTCTAGTTTGTGTCAAAAATAATTAGAATCCAAACACAAAAGAGTAAACCCCATGTACATTCTACAGCATGGACGAATTCTGCAAACACTGCCCTACACCATTAGAAGTCACCCACGAAAGGCTATATAACCCGTTTTTCTCAAATGTCCAGAAGGAGACATCCATGGAGAAAATAGACTGGGGGTCCAGGAGGAGAAATAGAAAGTGACTGTTAGACCTAGAACTTGCCTACGGGTTGATAAAAACATTCTAGAATAGATATATCTATGGTGGTTGTGTCATTCTCTAAATAGACTAAAAGCCACTGGATTTTTATTTTTGCTTTGTTTTTAAGACAGAGCCTCCTTGTATAGCCCAGGATGGCCGCAACCCTTCCTCAGCCTTCCGAGTGCTGCGATCGACATAGTGTGTCACCATACCTTCCTTGGCATACACTTTATTTATTGAAGGGGGCACTCATGTGCCGTGGATGCCTGTGGAGGTCAAAGGACAATTTTCAGAAGTCAGTTCTTTCCTCCTTGATGGGAGGATAATTGTGGTTTCAGAGATCAAATTCAGATTGTCAGTCTTGATGGCAAGAGCCACCTCGCTGTCTGAGGCACCTCGCTGGCCCAAACCACATATATTTTTGAAGGATAGATTATTGACAGATGTATTAACATTTTTGACAGGTGTAGTAGGATTACAGAATCCTAGCACTTAGAAGGTAGATACAGGAAGATCAGGAGTTCAAAGCCAGCTGCAGGTACATAGTGAATTAAATGCCATCCTGGGCAATATGAATTTTTCTGCACATGAACTCTGTCTCAATAAAGCTATAATTTTTTTAAAAATTAGGGGGCTAGAGAGATGGCTCAGCAGTTAAGAGCACTGACTACTGTTCCGACGGTCCTAAGTTCAAATCCCAGCAACCACATGGTGGCTCACAGCCATCCATAATGAGATCTGACGCCCTCTTCTGCTGTGTCTGAAGATAGCCACAGTGTACTTACATCTAATAATAATAAATCTTTGGATCAGAGCAAGCGGGGCCAGAGCGAGTGGGGCTGGAGTGAGCAGGGGGTCCTGAGTTCAATTCTCAGCAACCACATGATGGCTCACAAGCATCTGTACAGGCAGTGTACTCATATATATAAAATAAATTAATTAATCTTTTAAAAAAATTGGAAGTCAGCCATAATGGCTTAAATACTTAGGATACTGGGGCGTAAGCATTGCCATGAATTTGAAGCCATTCTAGGCTACACAGTAAATCCCAGGCCAGCCTGGACTCTAGAATGAGACCATGTCTTAAAAAAAAACAAAACAAACAAAAACTATTAAGGGTTGTTAGGGATACATAAAACACGGGAAGAGAGAGGTACACTGGGCTCAGAAGAGGGCTCAGTGGGCCAAGTGTTTTGTGCACAAACATGAGGACCCTAGTTCATATGTGCCAGTGCCACATGAAAAGCTGGGCCTGGCAGCTCCCGCCTGGAACCTGGTGTCAGGTTTGAAGGGGTCACCCCGAGACAGCAGGGGGATCGCTGTAGCTTGCTAGCCACAGCTTGGTCAAAACTTCATTTTTTACTGTGTTAGAAAGCTCTTTAAAAATGAAACATTGAGTGTATTGCTAGCTCCCAAATTAATTGCTTTATTTTGGGTTTTTTTTTTTTTGTAGAAATGGGACTTGAACGAAGAACCACCATGCATGCCGGGCAAGCACCAGACCCCTGAACTATCTCCTCTGTGCTTCCAAATCTAATGTGTAAAGTATTCAGTTTAACCTGAATACTTGCAGAATAAGATCCAATCACCATTTCCAGGAAATGCCAGAATGGAATAACAATTCTAAACTTTAGGACAAAGAAACAGTGGAATGCAGACCAGAACATTCTACAGGACAAAAGACAGTGATTCTTTTAACAAGCGTGAACGAAGGGGAAGATACAACAATTGGCCTGTGCGCTTGTTTCTGAATCTCTGGCTTAATAAGGTTTTTAAAGGGCAGCTTTGGGAATATTCAAGAATTTTTTTCTTTGATTTTTTTTTTGTGTGTGTGTGGGTTTGTTTGTTTTGTTTTTAGTTTTATTCAAGACAGAGAAAAAAAAAAAAACAACTCTGTGTATCTCTGGCTGTCCTGCTCTGAAGAACCAGGATGCTTGAACTCTTAAGAGATCTGTCTGCCTCTGCTTCCTGAGTGCTGGGACTAAAGGCATGTACCACCACCCCCTAGATATTGAAGAATTTTTAAGCATCTTGAGCATAACTTGGTGGTAAGGAACTACTAATTTGGATAAGTATGGTACTAGTATAATGGTTTGTATTTCTCTTGGGGGGAGAGGTTGTATTGATTTGTTTTGGTTTGGGTTTTGTTGATAATGATGGTTTTTGTTCTTCTTTTGTTATTGTTGTTGTTGTTGTTACTTTGAAACTCAATATCAAAACCCAATTTCTCAAACTGAGTATACTCTCTCATGTGATCCCAGCATTTGAAGGCTGGGATCACCCCTTAAAACACAAGTTTAAAGAATATACATATTTAAAACCCTGATCTCTCCCTCTCTTAGTATACAAACCTCAATATTGAACATCAACTGACTCTGGTCCTTCTCTGGACAGCCATTCCTTCCCATCTGTCCCCCAAATAATATATTGGAGTTGCACATAGGGCTAGAGAGATGGCTCAGTGGTTAAGAGCACACACTGATAATGTAAAGTGTAATTCTTAGAACCCATGTCAGGCAGCTTGTAACTATGTGTAGCTCCAGCTGACACCCTCTTCTGGCCTCTGAGGGTAACTGCATTCACTAGAGCACACACACACTCATCAGCAACAAGAATAAGGAAAGGAGGAGAGGGCACTGGGGAGAAGGTTCAGTGAGCAAAGAACTTAACACACAAACCTGAGTGCCTGAATTCAGATCCCAGAACCCACACAAAGCCACATAGTAGTAGCATGTCTGCAAGCCCATGTTCCTATGGCAAGACGGGAAGCAGAGATAGAAAACGCCCCAGAAGTTCAAGGCCAGTTAGCCTGGTGCACACAGTGGTAAACAACCAAGAGACCCTGCCTTAAACAGCATGGAAGGTGAAGACTCCCCACCTGTGCCCTCTGATCTCCACATGTGTACCATGGTGCACATACAGAGATTTAAAAATTGGGAGAGGAAACAATGACCTTTGACAACAGTGATCACTGCTGTTCTTGAGATTTACAAGACTGGAGAACGATCTTGAGACCAGGTGAAGGTCAGACTGGCGTCATGCTGCCAAAGTCCTAGTCTGTGAGAAGGCACCTACCAGGTAGATGGGCCACTAGCTCCTCTCTCTCTCTCTCTCTCTCTCTCTCTCTCTCTCTCTCTCTGTGATTTTGTTTGGGTTGTTGTTATGGTGGTTGTGGTGGTTGTGGTTGTTGTTTGTGACAGTCTCACTATGTAACTCTGGCTGTCCTGGAACTATATAGACTGTCTATAGAAGTCTACAGACTGAAGACATCTGCCTGCCTCCTCTGCCTCTCTGCCTCTCTGCCTCTCTGCCTCTCTGCCTCTCTGCCTCCCCAATGCTGGATTAAAGGATTAAAGGTTTGCCCAGTCACAGCCAGATTAATCAGCTCTTCTCTCAATAGAGATCTCTCTCTACCGACACCTCAAACATGCCCCTGACTGGCTCCATTTCAAGAGCCATCAGAGTCACCCACAGGAACAGGTACACAGGTGCTATTTGCTGCTGATATATCATAAAGAACACCATTTATTCTGGATACTTCCATGAAATAAGTATGGAATTAATCCACCCTGGCTGGGAATGAACATTAGAAAAGGTTAGCGAGTATCAGTGTCACTGTCATGCTGTGGTGTCCACGAGAGTCATGGTGACTCTTGCCTCCTTATGTGTTTGAAACTTTATGTGTTGGAAGGAAGGAAGGAAGGAAGGAAGGAAGGAAGGAAGGAAGGAAGGAAGGAAGGAAGAAAGAAAGAAAGAGAGAAAGAGAGAGAAAGAAAAGAAAAGAAAAGAAAAGAAAAGAAAAGAAAAGAAAAGAAAAGAAAAGAAAAAGGAAGAGGATCCAGGGACCAAGAACCAAGTGCATTTAGTAGCTGTGCAGCTGTGAGCATTGTAAGAGGCAGGATCACACTGCATATCACTCCTCACTGTGGCCCCAATCCCTGTAGCCTAGAAGTCTGCTCAAAACAAGGGCAAATTAGAGAGGAAGGAGGGAGGGAGAGAGGAAGGGAAGGAGGGAGGGAGGAATGGATAGAGGGAAGCAGGAAGATGGCACTCAATTCAGCACTGTGTAAAGAACACTGGGCTGGGGGCTGAAAGAAACAACCGTGGTCACGCCCTTGGGCAGGTATGTTTCCTGCTCTGCAGCTATGGACCACACAGCTCCTGCCAGAGCCCCCTCCGGGGGCTGCTGATAATATCAAATGCACACAGTACTAACAAGCCTTGTATTTCCATCAGCAGAGTCTGGCTTAACCATTGACCTTACCCACCACACCCCTTACCTTGACCCTGGCAACAGGCTTCTAGCCACAGAATTCACTTCCCTGCCTCTCCACCCTCTAAGGTTCCTCTTTCCAGTTGGGTGGCAGAATTGTTTTTCAAAAACATTTTTGTAAAACACTACTGTTTAGGGGAATTTTCAAACAACCTAGAGTATAAACTTACCCCAACCCCCCTCCCAAGCACACATCCATCCATCAATAGCTCTTGCAATTCCTAGCACGCTATCATTCGTATTTTCTTCTGTTCCTGCCACACATATGTATCAGCTCAGGACACCCAAGTCCAAGTTCTCAGCACAAAGGAGATCTGTTTGTCCCAGAGGGAACAGGGATTAAGAGACAAAGGCAGAGAAGATAAGGGACAGGGAAGAAGGGGAAGGGAGCAAGGAGAAGGGGAATTTGTCTTGGAGGACAAAGGACTGCCTCTAGGTAGTGGATAGAGAGGAGACAGATGCAGCCCAGATGTGGCTCATAAAATGGCAGTTTATAAAGGCAAAAGGGGAAACCCTGGGTCAGGATGAGGTGTTTAATTTTAATTGGAAATGTTAATTAGGTGAACCAAATGGGGCTTTTGATTGCTGGTCTTTAATATTTTGATGGCTGGACCTAGGTAGTCAGCCTCAGGAGGAGGAAATAGCCAAATAAGAGAAATAGACCCTGCTGGCTAGCTTTATGAATATAATCCAACAGTTTTTAAGCAAGGCAGAGGGAATCAGGGAGAAGGGCAAGCCCTACCAGAGCCATGTATGTCAGGCCCAAACTGGCTAGAAC
The DNA here is from genome assembly GCA_902729485.2 of Mus minutoides. Classification (NCBI taxonomy): domain Eukaryota; kingdom Metazoa; phylum Chordata; class Mammalia; order Rodentia; family Muridae; genus Mus; species Mus minutoides. The sequence goes on along the minus strand of LR749494.1, from coordinate 3,249,208 downwards.
TTCTTCAACCTGTCTTTATGTTTTCTTTGAAGTTTGTTTTTTGAGGGCAGGGGACATTTGGTGGTGGTTGTTATGTTTGGCTTTGGGATGAGGTCTCATCACATAGCCCAGGCTGGCTTTAAACTTGCAGTGATCCTCCTGCCTCTGCCTCCTGAATGCTGGTATTACAGGCGTGGGCCACCATGCTCTGTTTTTTTTTTGGGGGGGGGTATTTTAAATGAAATCCTGGATACCCTAGTATCCTACCTGCCAGCGGTTTGAGCAGTTAAACTCTGAGGCCCTGTGTTTGACTCTCGACACAGCAAGAAAGAAAAAGAAAATTGCAGTTTGTCTGGAAGAGGTCTTTGTGTGGCCAGATTGTTTTAATCAGGCTCCAACCAGGATTAATATTCTCTGAAGTCTCTTTGAACTTTTACAGGTTCTCTTTGCTTCTTTGACTCCTGTGCTATCTTATTTGTTGAAGAAAATAATACTAGAGGCCGGGGAGATGGCCCAACAGCAAAGCGTCTGCCATGCAGTCAGGAAGACCTGCGTTCAGATCCCTGGCATCTAGCTAAGAGCCTGTGCCAGTAACCCCAGCTCTAGGCGGTGGAGACAGCAGGATTCCGGGAGCTCCCTAGCCTGCCAGTCTAGCCAATTGGTAGGTTCCAGGTTCATACTGACCTCTGTGTTGGGAAAAGAGCAGGGTTACAGGGGGTCAGGCCATTGAAGAGGATGTCCCTAGTCACAGGCAAATGCAATGTACTCTAACCACTCCTGGCAAGGGGCCATCACAAGGACTACTCACTAGGCATGTGATCTCCAGCAGATATCCAGGCACATACCAGCACATATAAGCCACAAACAGACAGGCATAGGCATACATACAGACCTGACAAGCCACAATGGGGTAAACACACTGGAGTACAGACAAACACATAGACAGGCTGGTGAAGACAAAGGCAAAGACAGTCTTCTGACCTCAAAGCCATATTTATACAAAGCCTACACAAAGGCAACATTCTGCCAGGAATAGTTTATATAACAGTTTACATCTCTGATTACTTTGGGGTTCCCCAGACATCCAATGTCAGCCATCTCTTGTTGACTTATGCTCCCACCCCATGTCTAGCATCAGTCATCTTGATCCATGCCAGGTACCCATATCATTGTCATGTTGTCTATACATAAACTGGCCCATACAGACTTCTGTTCCCTATACTGTTGCAAACACACATACACACACATACACACACTCACACACACACCATGTCACTAGCTTACTTAGAAATGTCATGTGACTCCCTTTGCTTTATAGACTAAAGTGAAAAAATAAGTAAGAGTCCAGCAGTCATTTGTGTATTGCTTAGCTCCACAGCACTCACTATGGCCACCTGTCCACACACACACCTGAGTGTTGGAAATGACTGTCATATGACAGTAAAGCCCTGTCCCCACAGGGCTCAGATTAACTGTGAAGACAGGGTAGCAAGCAAAGGAACAAGGTATCCCTTCCCAGTATATTCCTCCCAAATGGAAATGTTTCCTTCTTAAAACTTACAAGGTTCAATAAGTTCAGGAAACTTACAAGACTCACAAGATGCCCTCCCTAAGCTTATATGAACAGTAAACAATTGCTATGCAGAGACTCTTCTATGAAGCAGTCTGCAAGTTCTGCAGAAGCTCTAGGGATACAGTTTTTGTGACTGCCCATGTTAGGTGGGCTTTTTAATGACTGTTTTTGTTTTGTTTTGTTTTGTTTTGTTGTAACCCATGTATCTGTAAGCAACCCCCAAACTGGTTGGTTTGCTGAGCTAGACTTGGGTGGAATAATTTCTTTTTTCTATTATAGGGGCCACATCTGGAGATCAGACATTTGTTCACGTCGTTCCAGCATGTCTCAAGGAGTGGGCAAATATGGAGCCCTCTTGGAAAGGATGCATGGTGCCTGAGAGCTAGCAGCAGGATGGGACACCTCTGGGAGACAGCATGTGTGTTGTTCCAGATAGAAAAGAAGTACCCATATCTAGATGGGGCCGTGGAAGTAAAAACCTTTGCCACACTAGCCTGGAGATCTGAGATCTATCCCTGGAGCCCACAGTGGAAAGGGAGAATGGACTCCATAAAGTAGCCTCTGACCTCTCCTCCTCTCAGTGGTACTAGCTTACCTACAATCACACATGCATACCACATGCAGACAAACAGACAGTAATAATAACTGATAAAATTTTTCAAATTGTAAAGTTGTAAACCATTCTACATGGATGGGTGCAGAAAGGGAAAGATGGCATGAGTATAGAGCCCACACTAGGAGGGCAGGCTATAGCATGACAGCTAAGAGGCAAGCCAGACTGGTGCAGACACACTGGGAACAGTATGACATTCATCAACTACAAATGAAAAGCATGGAGCTTGCTGGCTGGGACCCAAGGTCTGTTATAAGCACTGTGAGTGCAGCCTATATGAGCATCCGTCCCTGCCAAACTCCACTCCTGCCTCTTCACTGGGTTTCACAAGGAGCAATATCTCCATAGCTGAACCATGCCCCTCCCTGTCCCTTACACTGCCCAGAGCCAATCTCTATCATCGTAGCTGCAGCTATGATGGGGAACATTTCTAGACTGCTCCACTAACCTGGGCCCTGCTCCAAATTGTTCCTATATGAGCTTCTGCCTCAGAGGATGCAGCATATGGTCCTATTATCAGTGTGATCATTGGCTGAATGTCACCTGACTCATGACATGACACTGTGGGCATGGAAGGCTGGACTCGTTTTCAGTCTCTCACAAGCCTCAGACATTAGTACATTAAGGAGTTAATTAAAGCTGGGTACACACCTTTGATCCCAGCACTTAGGTCACAAAGGCAGATAGATCTCTGTGAGTTCCAAGCCAGCCTGGTCTACATAGTGAGTTCCAGGCAGTCAGGGCTATGTAGAGAGACCCTGTCAATAAACAAAATAATGATAATAATAATAATAATATCTGGAGGCAGAGGCAGGCGGATTTCTGAGTTTGATGCCAGCCTGGTCTACAGAGTGAGTTCCAGGACAACCAGGGCTAGACAGAGAAACCCTGTCTCGAAAAAACAATAATAATAATAATAATAATAATAATAATAATATCTGTAGAATGAATGGATAGTGGAACTTAACATTGGAGTATTTCATATACATTGTACACACACACACACACACACACACACACACACACACAGATGGGGCTGGGAATATATGCTCAGTTAGTAGAATGTTTGCCTAGCATGCATAAGATCCCAGGGTTCAGACCCTAGCACTACATAAAGTCAATACAGCAGTGCATGCCTGTAATACTACCATCCAAGAGAAAGAGGCTAAAGGATCAGGAATTCAGTCCTTGGTAGGCACATTAGGAGGTCAAAGCCAGTCTGAGCTACACGAGACCCTGGTTCAAAATAAAATTGGTTCTAATGTCCTGAGAAAGTAAGTGCAATTAGCCATCAGGTTACTAAAAATAATAGCAACAAGTCTTCATTTCTATCTTTTGAAGTAAGGTCTTACTCTTTAGTCCAGGCTATCTTTGGACTCACTATACAGCACAGGTTGGCTTGATGCCTCTTGGAGTGATGGCATTATTATAGGCTTATACCACCATGCAAAAGAAAAAGTATTGAAAATCCCAAATAAAATTAGTCTGGGGACAATTTTTCTCAAACTTCTCCATTCCGTTAATCTGCTACTTTGTCAGAATAATGATTTGTCAAATTCAATTAGAAGTTGGTCACCATTCAGAGACTGCCCCACCTGAGGATCCATTCCATATACAAGCACCAAACCCAGACACTGTTGTGATGCCAACAAGAGCTTGCTGACAGGAGCCTGATACAGCTCTCTCCTGAGAGGCTCTGCCAGTGCCTGACAAATACAGAAGTGGATGCTCACAGCCATCCACTGGACTGAGCACAGGGTCCCCAATGAAGGAGCTAGAGAAAGGACCCAAGGAGCTGAAGGGGTTGGCAGCCCTATAGGAGGAACAACAATATGAATTAACCAGTACCCCCAGAGCTCCCTGGGACTAAACCACCAACCAAAGAAAACACATGGTGGGACTCATGGCTCCAGCTGCATATGTAGCAGAGGATGGCCTTGTTGGTTATCAATGGGAGGAGAGGCCCTCAGTCCTGTGAAGGTTCTATGCCCCAGTATAAGGGAATGCCAGGGCCAGGATGCAGGAGTGGGTGGGTTGGTGAACAGGGGAAGGGGAAGAGGATAGTGGGTTTTCAGAGGGGAAATCAGGAAAGGGGATAATATTTGAAATTTAAATAAAGAAAATATCTAATAAGAAAAGAAAAATGAAAAAAAAAAGAAGTTGGTCAGCATAATTAGTCAATTATATTTCAGTCCCTGCTGGAATTAATACTATTGGATTCTGAGATTCAACCACAGTCATTGCACAACCACTGGGAAATCTGGGGAAAATGAGCAGCACATGTTTTTCATCTAGGAATAACAGTCCCAGGTGAAAGCTGGGTGATCAGGGTTTAAGACAGGCTAAAATAGCCATCTTCCTTCCTGGGCTAGAGCCCCTGAGGGTGGAATATCCTGAGCAGCTTCAGATAGCAGTCCTGAAGGTCCTGTGAGGTAGGAAATTCAGCAGTATTACCCATGAACAACTGGAAGGTTGTGTGTGCTCATATGTGTTCATGCACGTGAGTATATACATATATACTATATACAATAAATTTCCGTGTGTACAGGTAGGTATATGCATGTCTGTGCAGGCACATGGTCCTGTGCGTTTGGAAGCCAGATGTCTGTATTAGTTGTCTTCTTCTGTCATTTTCCACCTTACTTTTTGAGACAGGGTCTGTCACTGAACCGGGGATTTGCTGATTGGGCTAGAACACGGACCAGCAAGACCCAGGAATCCTCTGGCTTTGCCTCCACAAAGTTCTGAGATTGCAGACTTGTTGTTACACCTGCCTTTTCTCCCCAGGGTCCTGGGGAATCAAACCCCAGTCCCCACGGTTGCAGGGCAAGCTCTTTAGCTCCCAATCTTTTTGTGGCTAAAGATATTCTATTTCCAACTGTGTGGAAGGTTTTTTTGAACAGAACAGACTGAAATAGTAAATCGTATCTAATTTGCTTATCCATCTTTATGACTCACGGGCAAGTCATTTAACAATCACTAAAAATCATGTCCTAGAAATTTCATTCCATTGCCTTACACACCCAGTGAGGGTGGCCAGCCAGCATGACAGCAAGCATACAAACTGAGACAACGTTCCAGTCAAAGGCAGGGAATGTTTTCATTACTCAGAACAACTTTACAATACTTTTTGAAAAACTCTCACCCAGGAAATTTAAGGTTCATGGACCATGACAGCAAGGCTCTGAAGTTTCCAGTGCTCTAGTGCTCTGGATGGGGCTCAGCCCCTGGATGGAATCTGGTGAATAACTTGTTTTACTGGCTGGACTCTAAGGATGATCATTCAGGACCATTCCTCTGGGGACTCACACATCACGAAGCAGGGAGGGATTCTGTTGAAGTCCACAGGAGGGCACTAGTATCCAACATGGCGCCTGCCTCTTCCGGAAGACATTCCCAACAATGCTTCCTTCCCGTCTTTATTATACTCAATGTCTTGACATTCATATATATGACCAGCCTTCAGGCATTTTGGCTTCAGGAGCCCTTTAAACATTTAACAGTTTTGAAGATTCCCTCAGGACCGTAATCAACATTTAATCATATGGAAAGGGGAAGCAAAGATCAAGTTAAATACTTCCAACACTTTAATAATGAATCTGTTACCTTTTAACAAAAACATTATTTTAATGCAGGTGATTATAGGCCCAACCAAAAATACATTTGGAGAGGGCTTGAGAGATAGCACTGCTCTTTCACAGGTCCTGAGTTCAATTCCCAGCAACCACATAGTGGCTTACATCCACCTGTAATGGGATCTAATGCCCTCTTCTGGTGTGTCTGAAGACAGCTACAGTGTACTCATATACATTAAATAGATAGATAGATAGATAGATAGATCTTTTAAAACATACACATCATGAAGTATATGAAGAGATGAGATTTTGCTTCACATGTCTGCAAATCAACCTGATGTCCCATTATATGGAAGGCAGATAGACGCTTCTACGTTTGTCCTGTGGAAACAGACATGTGGGTACCATGCATCCCCTAGTGAACTCCATCATACATTCCTGAGCAACTAAAGTCTAAAAGCCGTTGGGGTCAGCAAGATAGCACAGCAGATAAAGGCTCTTGTCTCATAGCCTGAAGTCTTGAGTTACCTAAATACCATTCCTGCAGCTCATAGCAACAGAAGAAAACCCATTCCTAAGGTCGCCCTTTAGGCTCCACACATGTACCCATATGTACACATGCACACATGTGTGCCCAGATGCATCATCACCATCATCATCATGCTTAATAAAATAAATAGTGGGCTGGAGAGATGAGATGGGCCAGCAGTTAAGAACATTTAAACCAGGTTCCATTCCCAACACATAGATGAGATGCCCAGTCCCAGAGGGGGATCTGTTTCCCTCTTCTGGCATTACACATATGTGGAGCTCAGACATATGTGCAGGCAAACTCCCACATACATAAAATACAAATAAGAAGGAAAAGACGAAAGCAATAAACAGTATTCTGTAAAATAATCGCCATCTTCTGAATTCCTTGACCTCAGAGGTCTCTGGGCCACACTTGGGAAATTACCTCTTTGGAGCATTATCAAGGATAGCTGTCATTTTTAGAACTCCAAAATCATCTTAAGTGTTTGTTTATTGAGAGAGTTTCTTGTACCCCAGGATATCCTCAAACTCAAACCCAAGATCCTCCTACTCCTCCCTTCTCAGAGCCAAGATTACAAGCCTATGCCACCACCTCCAGTCCATGTATGTATTTATTTACTCTTTCCCTTTGTAAACCAATGTCTCCAGGCTTCCTTCCTCTCCATGACTGTTAGCTTGAGGCTTGAGTGTCTGCTAGACACAGGATATTCTCCATCTGGTTTCCTTGGTGGCTTCCGGCACCAGAGTTAAATCAGGCTGAAGTCTCTTGACCCCTAGCTCTGTCTGGCTTGTTCGGTCTGGCGCTTTGCTTATTTGGGGAGTTTTTAAAATCGGGAGGAGTGAGGGAACGGGAGGGGGTGCGGTGGATCGACCCATGACCCACAGGACAACTTGGATGAGTCAGTTTTCTTCTTCCACTATGTGGGTCCTAGGGATGGGGGTATGAAATTAGGTTGTCAGGATTGACAAATAAAGTGCCTTTTACCCAGTGAGTCACCTCACAGGCTATTTCCTGGCTTTTAAAGACAAACTCCACAGTCCAGGCTGGCCTGACTCCAGATCTTCCTGGCCTTACCTCCCAAGTGTGGGATTTCAGGCAAGTACCACTATGGCCCCTACTCACATTCTCACCTCGTGTGGAATCTGACGGACACTATTGATACACCTCAGATCGCGTCTCAGATCCACCCTTTTTGATAGTTACCAAACCTATTGCTTGGGCTACCACTATACTTAGTGTGGTTTAAAAGGAAACAAGATGGGCCAGTATGTAGTACAGTTTGGTAGAGTTCTTATCTTTCATGCAGGAAGTCCTGGTTTTGATTCCTAACTCCTCCCTAACACATCCCTAACGGGGATGGGGGTGGGAGAGTGCAGTTGCTGGGAAAGATGGAGAAGCCTCAATACTACATAAAATTGGCGTATATGCTTTAATATTTTGTGTTTTTCCATCACGTTGTTTTCTTTGGTAAGGTGAAGGATTTCATTGTGTGTATTTCAAAGCAGGCTAAAAGTCTATAGGCTTCTCCAAGCTTCCCACGGTGGGGCCAGGGCAACTAGCCAGCAAAGGGTGAGAGTTCTTTGTGGGTGTGACCCATTCTTTCTAGGCAAAGCTGACAAGCTGCACGTGGGTGTTGCCCCATGCTATCTGCCCAGGCCAGGCTGAGAGAATAGCCACTCCCCCGCCGTCTGTGTAGCCCCACACACACACTTGTGGAATGCACACAGGCTTTATATCAAATCCACATGGTGTGCCGGAGCAGCACGAAAGGGCTTGACCAGGCTGACAGCGCGTCCAGGCCCTGCCAGCACTGGGGAGGTTCAAGGGAGCTAAAAGGTCATGAAGTCCCGCTCCTCATCTGGGGCCCCTGGGTGACACCCTCAGCCACAGGAAATTGGATCACCGGGGCGCCCTGCGTTCTCAGTCCTGACCTCTGTACTCTGAAACCAACCCAACTAAGAGAGCAGAATCTCTGCCAAGACGTAGCCAGAACCCACGCACACAGATGCAAGGGCTGTCCACTGAACTCTGGGGCGGAGCAGGAGGGTTCCTCTGTTCTTTCTAGCTTGTCATCGGCAGAGTCCCTAGGCGCGCTCGCAGGATACAACCCAATTCTGGCCATTGAGCTGCCGGGTACTGGGACTTGTCCCAGTAGGAAGGCGAGAAGCACACGGAATCGAGAAGGAAAACTCTACTCGAGGTCCCTAGGTCCTGGCAGGGCGCACGCAGAGATGAGTGGATCCCGGAGGCAGATGCCACCCTAGACTTCGAGTGCTACTGGGGTGACAGGCAAGCAATGCGATCCTCTAGATGCGCAGATTCAACGGAGAGCCCCCGCACCCGGACAGCTAGCACTCGGGTCCCCAAGGGCGACGCCCAAGTTCCACATCTGTCTCTCTGGACTGGCGCCCCCAGCATAGCCTGGCCTTCCTCCCCACCCGGCCCCAACTCACATAGACCGACGTGATGTCTGTACGATCATAGAAGCTCAGTTCTCCGATCAGTTCCAGGGAGGGGGACACCACGTCGTCCCCGGCCTCCAGCTCTAGGTCCCCCTGCCCGGGGCCGAAGGGGAAGAGCTCCTGGCGATTCAGGCAGCCTCCGGGCCCCACTAGTAGCAGCAGCTGCAGCAGCGCCCACGTCCACATCGCCCAACTACTGCCGCTCGCGTCCAGCATGTTTCCCAACTGTGGTCCCGCAATCCAGGCGGTTTAGCAGCTCAGGCGGAGGAGGCGGAGATATAACCCTACGCCCCTCCGCAGCCCCTCCTCATCTCCCGCCTCTTGTCGTCCCCACCCCTGGAAATGGGGAGGAGAACAGAGGGGCTATGGGGGAGGGCCCGCCCACCCCGCCTGCCCCGTCTACCAATGGCAGCGAGCAGGATGAAGAGGGGCGACACTGAGGTCCCCCCCTCCCCGCGCCGCGCAGCAGCAGCAGTGGGTGTTGGTTCCCTGCATTCCGGATCCAACCCGACGGTGGGCTCCTATCCAAAAAGAAGGAACTCTGCAACAGCATTCTGCAGTTAGGCAAGTTCCTGGAGAGCGGGCAACCAGGAAACAAACACTTTGGAGCCAGGGACGGGACAGAACCCACCGTAGAAAGGAGACTGAGCGGATGCTCGAAATGAGCAAAAAAGCCTGACAAATGTGTGCGCCTTTACTCATCCAATCATTAATTGAGCATTTTTCGAGTTCCTGATTCTGGGTTCCTTAAGTTATAGGATTCCGCGGGAAACAGGAGCCCACACCTGCCAGACAAAGTCACAAGTGTGGGACACAATTCAAAGTCAGATTTGCTTGTAGTCCAAGCAATAAAAACAGTTTGGGACTGGAGGAATTGGCCAGAGCAAGCTTCTGTGTGGCGTGCTGGGAATCAAAGCGGGGGTTTCTGGAAGTAATGCAGTTTCATCAGAGACTAGAGAAAGGTGGTCCTGAGAGGTGGAAGGTGGGAGCAGGGCGGATTCCAGGGACCCTATCATCTCTCCGTGCAGAGAATTTGGGAGCGATGGTCCAAGCAAAGCTGAATAACAAATCCAAAAATCTGAGCTCCCCTAAAAACTCAAAGAATCCTGGACAGTCCTCGATAAAGATAACTTTTAAGTAATATTTCCAGTCAGCTGTTGAACATTAGTTTGGCACCTTAAGTGAAAAATATAGAGAGAAACCACTGGAACAAGCCTGTCGGGGACTGGGGGGTGACCCGTGAGAAGGGAAGAGGTTGAGACAGAGAGGAAATTAATAGACATTGGCATGAAAGAAAGAACGAAACCGAGAAGAAATGAAGTTAAAGTTGAATTCCACCGGAAGGCTGAAAAACTAGTGCAGGCTTTGAGAGCAAGGGAAGAGGATGCAGGGGGTGGGGTGGGGAGGGATGTCTGACCCTTGACTCAGAGGGGTCAACAGGATGCCCCTGTTTCCTCCCAGCAGCTGAGAGTAAAGGTCTGGAAGCGCCATTAGTTCTCCAGTATACAGAAAATTATGTGTGGTGGGACTAATGGAGAACGTGAGCCTTGGACCAGCAAAATCCTGAAGAAAGAGGCAAATGGAACACAGCTCCTGAGCATGAAGTTATTGATCTATGGGGGGATGCCCTTTCATTGACGCTCTTGAGTGGTCAGCAATAACAGGTACCAAGAGCTTGCTAGGCACGGAGTGTTCTGTGTTCAGTATTTCCTCATAGGTTCTCAATAACAGGTCCTTCTGCTGGCATGGCCAACGCTTTACCCAGCTGAGCTAGCTCTCGAGTTCTGGATATGCATACACACACACACAGACACACACACACACACACACACACACACACACACACAGCATGGGAATGAAACCTAGGGCTTCATCATGCTAGGCAAACACTCTGGCCAGACCCTTGTTTTGTTTTGAGACAGGGTCTCATTACATAGTCCAGGCTGGCCTTAGCTCATGGCAGCCTACTTAGCCTCTCGGACTCCTGGATGCTGGGATTACAAGCATGAGCCACTACACCCAGCTGGTTATTAGCTTACTTGCAGTGTGAAGACTCAGACCCAAGGCTTTACACATGGCAAGCCCCTCGACCACTGCATGGACTTGAAATCCCCTTGCTCAAGCCTGTTGTCAGATCTGCTGTGCAGCCCTGATCCCTTCCATCAGCCCAGGTGACCATCCTATCTCCCTGACAACCCCACGCCATCTGTGCGTTGCCTGGCTGATGTCTAAGATCCCAGGCCTTAGCTGTTTCAGCCACTGAGAACTTTGTGCAGAGGCTTGGGTACCCCTGCATAAAGTACTCATGGACCCTCTACAGCACTGAAACCCAGTAGAGGCCAAGAAAAGGAGCTCACCAGCCTTTTCCCACCTGCAACCTTTCTTTTTTTTCCTTCAACCCCCCATCCCAAGCTCATTCCGCATCAGGGCTGTCCCGAAGCTGTGGTCAGTGCCTGGAATGTGTTTATCCCGCTCACAGATTCTCTCCCTTTTTGGTACTCAGACAGCTGCTGAAACTCCTATTGGCCGGTGGAATTTTTCTTGGTGACTGTAGGAACAGAGCCTGCCTCCTCCTCCTCCACCACCTTCCCACCCCACCCCCACCCCCTTTACTGGCTGCACAAGAGCTCAGTTTCTGCATCCCTATCATTTGATTGGGATATTCGCAGAGACAATTGAGGAATTGTTATGGGGGTTAGATAAGGTATCCCTGAAATTAGACAAAGTATATAATCCAGTTAACGCAAAGCCTCCATTATTATCTGAACAAGTTGTTGTCGTGATGTTGATTAGCTCAACATCTCCCGAGAAGGTACCAGGTGACCAGGTGAGTCAGATACCATAGACATTAATACATAATCCCTTTTGTGAGAAAATGGCAATATCCTGGGGGGAGGGGGGAGAAGGGCAAGATAATGGCCCAACAAATATACAGCGAGTGAGGCGAGATGTTGCTTGTGGGGTTTTGGGCTTCTATTTGGTGATCTCTGGAGCCTAGTGAAGCTACAGCCGAACCATGTGGTGAATTTGGGGAGCCTCATCCAGTCTCACACAGCTGGTGAAAGAGCAAGGGCTTAAGCCTTGCTTTGTTTAACCTCAAAACTGCTACACCATCTCGCCTTTCCATAGCAGCCAAGGTTTCTGCAACCTAAACAGAGAACTTAAGTCTCTACACGTAGATTCATTTGGTCCGGTGCTTATAGCTAACAGCCACACTCTATGTGCGTTTATGGTTCCATACTTCATCAGCCTGTACTGTAAACTGGCTGTCACTATTTATAGCTCTGCAGTCACCTCACGTTGCCCTGTCTCTGGAAGACATGATTCTATTGCTGAGTATCTCACCAGTGACACTGCGGGCTGTGTCCCCTGTTCCTTCAGGAGTTACACTTCCAGATATTTCTCATAATCTGCATCACAAACCGTGCTCTGAACATTTTTCAAATGTATGTAAAGGCCTGGTATGGTGGTATACGCCTGCAATTCTAGCGTTTGGGAGGTGGAGACAGGAGGATCAGGAGTTCAAGGTCAACCTCAATTGCATAGTGTGCTCAAGGCCAGCCTGGGCCAAAACAATGATACAGTTATAATAATGTGATCTTTTTTTCTAGTTGTTTCGTGTGATTTTTTTTCCTTTCTTTGGACCAAGGATCTATATTCTAACCCTAGGGCACTGTGTGCACACGAAAAGGATTAACTTTTTAAGACTTCAGTAGGCCAGATATGATGCCACACACCTGTAATCCCAATACTTGGGAGACAGAGACAGGGCAGGAGTTCAAGGTCATCCTTGATTACATGAAAAGGTTTGCAGCCAGCTGAGGTTACATGAAACCCAGTCTCAATAAATGAAGCAAGGGGTTCGTGAGGTGGTTTATTAGGTTAAAGTGTGAGCTGTGAGCTCTGCAAGCATGAATGAGGAGAGCTATGATTCCCCAGAACCCACACAGATGTCAGGCAGGTATGCTGGCCTACCTGGAATTCTAACCTCTGAAGATGGTGACAGAGGTTCCCCAGAGAAGTCTGTCTAGTAAGACTTACCAGATCAATGAACTCTGGATTTGATTGAGAGACCTTGCCTTAATGAATAAGGTGAAAGGCTAACCGAAGATGATTCCTGTTATTAATCTCAGGCCTCTACATTGGTGTGCTGCATGTGCTCATGCACCCTTACACATGTTCCTACACATGTAACACATTACACACACACACTACACACACACACACACACAAACACATTAGAATGGAAATAAAAATGAAACTTTAATAATACTGTTTTGTCTTGTTGAGGTGATATTTTGTTGAGGTTGACCTGTCTGGTGCTCATGTAGTCCATCCAGGCTGGCCTCAAACAGCAACCGTCCTGCCTCAGCTTTCCAAGCACTGGGATTACAGATGTGTGTCCCCACTAAAGGCATCAATGATGCTTTTAAGAATAATTTGATAACTTCACTAGCAACAAACGAACACATAATTCCATAATACACCCTTTTTAAAAAAATGTGGGCTAGGAGTACAGCTTCATGGTAGATCATACACTTAGTATAAACAAGGCTCTTAATTGATCTGCAATGCTATAAACATTTCTTTTTAAAAATTAAGTTTAAAAAAATGAAGATAGGTGCAGTGACCCATGCTTGTGATTCCAGCACCAGAGAGGTCCAGGGAGGGAGATCCTGGTGTTTGCTTTTGGCACTTTCCAGGCCAATGAGAGGCTCTATCTCAAAAAACAAGGTGGGAGTGGAGAGATAATTCATCAGTTAAGTTTGTCTATTGTTCTTGCAGAAGCTCAAAGTTTGGTTGCCAGCAGCCACATCTGACAGCTCACAATTGTCTGTAACTCTCCAGAAGATATAGCTCTATCCATGTGTAGATGTTGCTTACAAGATCTCGGGGGACTCAAACAGTGTTCTGGCCAGCTCTGTGTCAACTTGACGCAGGCTAGAGTTATATCTGAGAGGAGGGAATCTCAGATGAGAAAATGCCTCCATAAGGTTGACCTAAGAATCAGTCAGTAGGACATTCTCTTAATTAATAATTTGATGTGGGAGGGTCCAGTATATTGGGGTGGTGGCAACCCTGGGCAGTTGGTCATGGGTATCATAAGAAGGCTGAGCAAGCCATGGGGAGCAAACCAGCAAGCAGCACTCCTCCGTGGCCTCTGCACCAGCTTCTGCCTCCAGATTCCTACCCTATTTGAATTCTTTTCCTGGCTGCTTTTGATGATGTACTATTCTATGGAGTAAAATAAATTCTTTCCTCTCCTAATTGCTTTTGGTCATGGTGTTTCATCCATCAATAGAACCCTAATAACGACAGTTGGATCACCATAAGTCCCATCATAGCATGTGACAACTTATCAATGGAGTGCTAACCCTCAGCCAACCTTCTACTTCTTATATAGCTTAGCACGACTCCCCCTTAGCCCACAAGTAGCTGGAACTAAAGCAGGAGAGAACAGTTCCTGCAGGTCCAGGTGAGAGTTTATGACATCTTTCCCCCTTCTGAGATGGAACATCAACAGTCCTATTACCACCACTATGGGCAGAGCTATCAAAAGTCTATCACATCATTTGCTTATTTTGTTGCCATGACTACAGAGTCAAGGTAGTCTGTGGGTCATGGGTCACCACAACCATCTCTGCTCTAAAAAAACGGTCAGGAGTTGCATGGTCCTGTGAGGCCTAGAAGACCTAGTGAGTTCAGAGCTCTATAAAAGCCAGAGTGTGCAGTTGGTAGCCTTGGGCTTTAATGTGTTAGATGCTAGAGTCTCAAGGCAGGTGTTAAGCTGCTGTCCCTGCCCTCACCTCCAGGTGAGGACCAGGATGTGTATTACATCTGCCACATCTGGTTGCATCAACATCAGCACAGGGTGGAGCTTGACTTTCTACTTGCCTAACCTCTGGAGTTCTTTATCATAGACTCTTCTTGGGCAAAAACTGGATCGATGGTATTGTGGTCAAACAGCCTAAAAGAATTTCAGGAAGAGCAGAGCTGGAGCTTATTCAAAGCAGGAAGGTGCTCAGAGAAAGGATGTGAGTGTCTCCAAATGACTTCCTTAGAAGATTCTGGAAGTTTCTGGAATTTTGTTGTTCGACAGGTTCAGCCTCCTCCATCTGTTTCTCTTTTCCAAATCTGAGATTAGAGGGTGCCTTCAGGGGTGACTTCTGAATCACAATCTGATAAGATAAAACCAGGAGCCTCTAGGGTTACGTAAGGGTTTGAGGTTAGGTAAGGGTTGGTGTCCTTTCACTGTAAATTCCATTTCTAGGGAGATGACTGGAAAATTGCAGGCTGAGAGGGAGGAAGGGAGGAAGGCCTTAAGCCAATGTTGCTAACTGCGCTTGAATGCTTCCTTCTCAGCCAGCAAGAGGCTTCTGCCAGACTCTAGAGTCAGCGCTGGTTCCATTCCCTACCCCTAGTTCCCTTCAGTTACTCTACAGTTCTTCTGGCCACTCCATTCTGATTCTGCATCCTTTCCAGGCCTCGCCCCCGCCCCCACATCCTCTGATAGAGAAGTCCCTGCTGTCTGGCCCTTCCATGACTATGCCTTTGAAAATCAAACTCCACCTGGAACCACCTCCCCACTGCTGTTTTGAGTTCTTTCAATGGACCTTAAGGAAGCACTCATCAAATTCCTTCATTTGCTCAGACCTACTGTGTGCTGGGCATTATTTCCAGCAGGGATGAAACCTTTTTCTATAGAGGTAAAAAGTAAAATTCTTTAAAAAAAAAAAAAAAAGATTTATTTATGTATGTTATTTATATGAGTATACTGTAGCTGTCTTCACACTCACCAGAAAAGGGCATCAGATCCCATTACAGATGGTTGTGAGCCACCACGTGGTTGCTGGGAATTGAACTCAGGACCTCTGGAAGAGCAGTCAGTGCTCTTAAGTGCTGAAGCATCTCTCCAGGCCCCAATAAATTCTTAACCCTCCTAATAAATTTTCTCACCAGAGCAGTGTTTTTCTATTTTAAAATGCAAAACCATTTCCAGGTGACACAAGAACGGAGGGACTCAATCTGGTTGTCATTTGTTGTCCTCTGATCTCTGCAAGTAAAAACACCTTAAATGAGGGGCACAGCAGTCAGTAAAGTAAGAAGGGCTACCGTGCTGTGACTTTAAGAGGTGGGGCTGGTGAGATGGCTCAGCAGGTAAGAGCACCCGACAGCTCTTCCGAAGGTGATGAGTTCAAATCCCAGCAACCACATGGTGGCTCACAACCATCCGTAACAAGATCTGGCTCCCTCTTCTGGAGTATCTGAAGATAGCTACACTGTACTTACATATAATAAATAAAATAAATCTTTAAAAAAAAAAAAAAAAAGAGGTGGGGCCAGGTGGGGAGTGCTAGGGGCTCCACCCTTGAAGGAACTAATTATGTCCCGGAACAGGATTTTCACAGGACTAGGTTCCTTACCTAGAGAGCTGGTTGTTGAGATGGAATCCACTTCTCTTCTGCACAAACTGCTCACACCTCCTGCACAGACCCCGGCCGTGGAGACTGTATTGGTTAGTTTTTGTCTGCTTGACACAGCTTGAATCATCTGAGAGGTGGAAACCTCAATTGAGAAACTGTATCCATTAGATTGGCCTGTAGGCCAGTTTGTGACACTTTTTATTTATTGAAATTTTGATACAGGGTTTCTCTCCCTGCAGCCTTGACCGGCCTGTAACTCACAGAACCCCCTGCCAAGTAATGAGATTAAAAGTGTGAGCTAGCGTGGTGGCGCAAGCCTTTAATCCCAGCACTCGGGAGGCAGAGGCAGGCGGGTTTCTGAGTTCGAGGCCAGCCTGGTCTAAAGAGTGAGTTCCAGGACAGCCAGGGCTACACAGAGAAACCCTGTCTCAAAAAAAAAAAAAAAAAATGTGAGCTACCACTTCCCAGCCACATTTTTTTAAATTAATGATTAATGTAGGAGAGCCCCGCCCATTGTGAGTGAATATTTCCATCCCTGGGCAGGTGTCTTCGGTTGTATAAGAGATCAGGCTGAGTGAGCCACTATTTCTCCGTGGCCTCTGCTTCAGTTCCTACCACCAGATACCTGCCTTGGGGTCCTCTCCTAAGACAAGAAAGAAACCCTAAATCCTAGTATTCTGGGGACAAAAGGATGCTAATGTGGCCTCGTCCAATGAGTGCTTTTGATTTTGCCCTACCCATTCCTCAGAATACTGTTGGGGAGTTGTCTAGTTCCCAAGTTATCTATTTTTGTTTTTTCAAGACAGGGTTTCTCTGTGTAGCCCTGGCTGTCCTGGAACTCACTCTGTAGACTAGGCTGGCCTTGAACTCAGAAATCTGCCTGCCTCTGCCTCCAGAGTGCTGGGATTAAAGGCGTGTGCCACCACGCCCGGCCCCAAGTTATCTATTTTAATATTCCCACAATTTTGAAATCTCTAGGCCTATGAAAGTTTGGGGGCAGAGACAAAAATTGTTACAACTTTAAAAAAAATACAAGGGGTTTTTCACTATGTAGATAAAGCTGGCCTTGAACTTGGATAGATCCCCTTGCCTCTTTCTCCTAGGTGCTAGAATGACAGGTATGCATGGCCACACCCTATTACAATTTACTGTTCTCATCTTCTAAAGATAATACATTTAAATTCCCAAAGAGAAATGACATCAGAATCAGGGTTCTTTTTAACTATATAGGCTCAACCCTCACTTTGTATAAATTGCATATATACATGTAATAATTATATAGTGCTGGTGTGACTTTATAGAGTATGTAATTATGTATAATACATATGGATAATATGTGCAATTTTTTAAAAAACAGTTTTACCGCAGGTGAGTAAAAGCTTTCTCACAGACCACAGCAGCCTGTGCTTGCTGGGAGGGAGCCCTGGCTGCAGAAGGAGCCTCTGCTTGGGGACACCTGGCCCTGCTTTGTCCGCTCCTCCCTCTTCTCACTTCCAGCCATTCTGTTCCACCTGGCCTGTCCCCAGCCTTCTATCCTCCCAAGGTGCCTTCCCTACTGGGTCTTCATTCACACACCTCCTCCTAGTGTTAATGAGCCCTGCTCCTGTGTTCCCAGAGCTGCTGCTTGTTTCCCTTGGGAAGACAGGCTACACAAGCCTTATACTACAGCAACCTACCTGAGAGCAGACTCACTTCTCCTACCGCAGAAGGCTCAGAAGCCTGTGATCAAAGTGGGCACAGCTGCAGTGCGCCTTCTTTTGGAGTCCTTATAGGGCAGAAGAGCAGTCAGCTGGAGCAGAAGTAGATAAAGCTGGAAGGGGCTTGGGGTTGTATGAGAGGGGAGAGGGAGTAACTAGAGGGCCTAAAGGTGTTTCCTCCTTCTGTCGGGGAACATTAACTTGTCTGAGATTGAAGGCCTCTTGAAGATAATTACACCTGCTCTGATTAAGATGCTGATAGCTATTATGCTCAAGGACAGTAGGAGCTGGCCTCGGAATAATTAAAATAAATATAACCAGAAATAAATTTGAAGAAAAAGTTGAGGATGTAGCTCAGCAATTTTCCCCCAGAGGTCTGCCTTCTGCCTGTTCTGCTTCCTCAGTGCTGGGATTAAAGATATGTACCACCACTGCGTGGCATAACAAACTTTTTGACACAGGGTTTTATGTAGCCTACGGTGGTCTCAAACTCACTATGTAGCCAAGCCAAGTATCAGGAGAACCCCTGATACTCCTGAATTGACCTCCTGAGTTGTGTTGAACCCGGGCTGCTTCATGAATGCTGAGAGCAGCGCTGAGCTACAGCTCCAGACCCCCAGCATTCATTCATTCTCTCTCTCTCTCTCTCTCTCTCTCTCTCTCTCTCTCTCTCTCTCTCTCTTCTGTTTGCTTTTTGAGACAGGGCCACTCTATATAGTCCTGATTGTCTTGGAATTCACAGAGCTCCACCTCTCTCTGCCTCCTGAGTGCTGGGAAAAAAACAAAACAAAACAAAACAAAACAAAACAAAACGGTGTATACCACCATACCTGCCCCCCCCCTTTAAAAAAAGGAATATTTTGAACTGCAGGTGATTTCTTTAACCTAAAACTTAATCATTTACTGTTTTTTTAAAGTACCCTATAGGGCAACATTCCGTTTTCAGAGAGGTGGGGGGGGGGGTGAAGAAGAGGGAGAGAGTGAGCGAGCAAGCTACCTATACCTCTCTGTCCAACCCAGAAGCTGGGCATACTCAGAAATGGGCAGATGCCCTTGAGTACACCTGTTATGGACCAAGTAGCTGTGACCACGCACCCTTCCTATCCCAGTGGGAAGACCCAAAGGACACCACTACCCATTTGCTCACTAGTGTTGAAAATGGAGTCCAAAACACAATTGGGGTTCCTCTTCCAGAGACCAGAATACAAAAATTTATTTACACATGTAAGTTAGTTGTGTGGTTGGGAGCCCCTCTGGGGACAAATGACTATCTGACAGTTCTTTCTGGGTTTACACTAGAGATATTTTATGACAAAACAATGAAAAATTAAAAAAACATGCCTGCTGGGCGTGGTGGCTCACGCCTTTAATCCCAGCACTTGAGAGGCAGAGGCAGGTGGATTTCTGAGTTTGAGGCCAGCCTGGTCTACAAAGTGAGTTCCAGGACAGCCAGGGCTACACAGAGAAGCCCTGTCTCAAAAAAAAACAAAAAAACAAAAAAACAAAAAAACATAGATAGATAGATATCTAGATAGATAGATAGATGGATGGATGGATGGATGGATAGATAGATAGATAGATAGATAGATAGACAAATGGATAAATAAATAAACACAAAAATAAAAAATAAAAAACATGCCCAAGCCACTTTTCAGAGCATATGCTGGCAGACGGTCCTCAGCCCATCTGTGAAACTTTCTTAGTCCTCTACGGATGCAGTCCATCTCTTGCAGCTGCGAGTGTTTTGAGGCTTGCACCGGACCTGCCTGCCAGGTGAACATGATTTTTAAACTGTATTTTACGCAAATGTTACTGCTGTCTTCTATACTACGTTTTCTCACTCCCCTTTGCTGCCCCTTCCTTCCTTTCTTCATCCCACCTCCGTTTCCCTTTCCCTTCCCTCCCTTCCTTCTCTTCCTCTTCCCCTTGCACTTTGAAACATGTTCTCACTGATGAGCCCATACTGGCCTCAAAGTCATAACTGTCTTACCTCTACCTCCCAGATACTGGAATTGCGGGTGTGCACCTATACTCAGCCTTACATTCATTTTTCACATGAATATATAAGCTAATCCAGATCTAGAGATGCGTGCCTGCGATCTCAGAACTAGGGAGGGTGAGACAGGAGGATTGTGGTCTCAAGACCACTGGGTCTTGAGAGAGACTACATCTCAAAATGAAACAAAAAGTGTCGGGATGTGGTTTGGTTGGTAGGGTGCTTGTCTAGCACACATGAAGCACTGGGCCACATAAACTGGGCATTGTGGGGCGCAGAAGCAGAGAAGCAGAAGCCGAAGGACCTTGTGAAATGGGTGCATCAAACTAAGGGAAGCCCAAAACAGAACTGGGCACAGAAGGAGCCGAGGGCGTGTTACAGGTAGTTGTTAAAGCTACAATCACGGAGGAAGTTCTGAGCATCCGCCTGAGCTGCAGGTTTGCTTCTCTTTCTAGAAGCAACAGCAACGGAAGCCTGGTTAGCGCCTGCCTCAGTTCCAGAGTTCCTCTCCCCCTTGCCGGAGGCCTGCTCTGCATCCAGGCACGCCCCTGACGTCCAGCCACAGGAGGGCGACAGAGATCCTGAGCTGCTTTCTTCAGAAGGATGTGATTGACCTCTATGTTGTGCCTCACTCTTGCCAGCACCAAAGGGAAGTGTTGGCTGGGTTCTTGTGTGTAGGACTGGACCATGCTGTTCCTGATACTCACAGAACGCAAAACAACGCAGGCGGCAGCTGCCCACTGCTGGAGACAAGCGGACCCAGAGCGAAAGAAAGAATCTCGAACTTCAAGCATTCTTCGCGTTTCTTATCACTGTGACACTTAATGGCAGAAGCTACTTAAGAGATGCATGATCTCCTCTGCTTCCCAGTGTCAGTCCACCATGGCTGGAAGAGCAAAATGGAGTTCGTGATAGAAGGGGCCTGAGGAGGAGGAGGATGCTTGGAGGATCAGGAACACAGGTGGGACAGAAGCTCATTGGTGCCAACCCACAAAAGCTGGGCTCTGTCCTCAGGGTAGACTCTTCCTACTTTCACTTATGTTGCTGAAAAAAAAAAAAAAACCCTAACAAAAAGAAATGAAAAAGAAAGGGTTTATTTTAGCTCACAGTTCCAGGTTACAGTCCGTCCGTGAGAGGAAGTAAAAGCAAGAACTTACAACATCGAGATCATGGTCAAAAGCAGAGAAAATGAGCATTCAGCTGAGTTCCTCTGCCCTATACAATCCAGGGCTCAAGACCAGTGATTGATGCCGCCCACTTTCAAGGCAGCGGGTCTTTCCACATCAATCGATGTACATGGGGAACTGAACTCAGATTCCGAGGCTCGCCCAGCAAGCATATTACTCCCTAAGCCATCTTGCTGGTCCCTTTGCTAATACATTGATAGATAACTTTTTCATTGCTTGTTGTTGTTTGAATTATCTATTTATTTTTATGTTGGTGAATGTTTTTTGCCTGTATGTACTGATACGCACCTTATATGTGCACTGCCCACAGAGGCCTAAAGAGGGCATCATATTCCCTGGATTTAAACTGGAGTTACAAAAGGTTGTGAACTACCATGTGGGTCCTGGAAACCAAACCCTGGTCCTCTGCAAGAGCAGTAAGTGCTCCTCACCACTGAGCATCTCTCCGGCCTTTATTTGTTTTTTGTTGTTGTTTTGTTTGGAGATAGGGTCTCACAGTGTAGACTGGCCTCCCACCTACCACAGTCCTCCTGCCTCTACCTCCCAAGTGTTGGGATTACAGATTTGCATATATATATATATATATATATATATATATATATATATATATATATATATATATAATCATGCCTGCCTTAAGAGCTTCTTCATAGTAGTGGGTTGCTAAGGGGAAAGGCTTGTACATTACATTTTAATACATGGTATGAATAACACCCAGTGTGTACTCCCTGATATGTCCAGCAATTATCCCATGTTCTCTCTTCTCTGCAGAGAAAGGGCTCCCTTTAGAGAGACAATGGATGTGTTCAGAGGAAGGACTAGACTACCAATACCTCCAGTCAGTGACAGCCTGGGCTTATTGCTGTATCAGACTGATGGTATAGAAAGAACAAGAGCGCGAAGACAGAATCCAGTGCTTCTCGAAACCCAGTGATTATTATTTTTACTGTCTAAATGTAGACACATAACCATGGGGCAATTCTGTGATTTTTCCAATGACATAGCTTCTATGACCTTCTTTCTCTTCCTCCCTTTCCCACCCCACCTTACTGCTCCTTCCCGCTTCATTCTCTTTCTTTTCTGTCATCCCCCTTTTTCCTCCCCCTATTCTTTCAGCTCCCTCCTCCACCCCCAACCCCCTGCTGGGCAGTGAATGCAGGCTTCCTGCAATCTAAGCACACACCCTCCCACTGAGCCTACAGAGCTCTGCCCCCTGTCCCACTTTCAGCCTCCTCCTTTTGGAAGCTTTCCTTAAATCAGCTTTATTGTTGTGCAGTTTGTATGCAGTCAAACCCACCAATTTTCAGGAATGTGAGTTTCCTAGCTTTAACAAATGTGCACAGTGGTGTGACTACTGCTGTCATTGTGATGTGGAACATTTTAATCACTACTGTCCCCTAAACAGCCTTCTCTCCTGCTCTGGTGCCAACAACCAGAGATCTGCTTTTTGTCACTACAGTTTTACTCTTAGAGTTTTAAGAACGTGGAATCTTGCATGGTCTTTTGGAGTCTGGCTTTGGCTGAGCACACTGTTTTTGAGATTCTTCCTTGCTATAATATCCGCATATGCCCATAGCTCATCCTACTGCTTAATTGCTGCATGATATTTAATATTTTGAATGTGCAAAATATTTGTTTATCCATTTACAAGCTGATGGACATTTGGCTTGTTTCCAGTTTTTTTGCTGTCAGAGATAAAGCTGCTATAAATGTCTGTGTACACATTCTGTGTGAACATATGAATTTTCTATTTCTCTTGAACAAATATCCAGGAGGAGGGCTGCCGGGCTGTGTAAATAGTGCAGATTGAACTTTTACAAGGAACTGTCTGACTGGTGTCCAAAGCGAAAGATCCATGGTGCTTTCCTATCGGTGATCTTGGAAGCCGCAGACACTCCCCATCCCTGCCAGCACGTGTGATTGTGTCTTTCCCTGGGCTAATTCATTGCAGGAGGGGTGATGCTCCCGTTTAGGTTTTTTTTCTTTCTGGTTTTGGTTTACTATACTTTATTTGGTATGTGTGTTTCTGTATGTGTACAGTGCACACACGTGCAAAGATCAGAGGATGACATTGTGTCTTCCTCTATTGCTTTCTTCCTTATTCCTATGAGACAGGGTCTTAGTAAACTGGAAGCATATAGCTGACTGGCTGGTGAACTGCTGGGATCTGCCCGCGTCTGCTCCTGCCCCGGGGTTATAGGTATATATAGCTATTCCTGGCTTTTGTTACATGAGGGATTTATTTATACTCGGGTTCCTCCATCTAGCCTACGCTATCTTGGAACTTTCTAAGTACCCTAGGCTAGGCTTGAACTCTCAGCAATCCTGTGCCTCTCAACCTCTAGTGCTGGGATTAGGGTAGATTTGATTTGCATTTTTTTTAATGATTAGAGGTGTTAGTGATCCTTTTTTATCCCCCAAACAATCACTGTTAATTAACTGACTTATTACTGAGTTACTTATTACAACTGTTTATTGCTGAGTTATTAATGCTCATTTACTGTAGATAGGCTTATAGGTGAGCTCATTACTGACTTCATGTTGGGGTACTCCTGCGCAATGTTGTTGTGTGACAAAACTTTCTCCCAAAGGGATTAAATACACACATCTTCTCAGACCAGAAAGGGGGAGCCCATGATAGACCAAAATACAGATAACACCAAAGCCTAGCTTGGTGAACCAATGGATTTTTATTGGGATTACTTACAGGAATATAGGTGTCATGGTTTGGGGGTTCTTTTGCTGTGAAGAGACGCCATGACCATGGCAACTCTTATAAAGGAAGGAATTCAATTTAAACTAAAAGGTTTAGTTTGGTATTGTGCCAGGAAACATGGTGGCATGCAGACAGACATGGTGCTGTGTGTGGTAGCTGAGAGTTCTCCATCTGGATTGGTAGGCAGCAGGAAGACTAAGACACTGGGCAAGCCCACCTCCAATGACACTTCCTCCAACAAGGCCACATCTCCTAATAGTGCCACTTCCTGATGACCAAGCATTCAAATCTATCAGCTTATGGGGGCCATTTTTATTCGAACCACCACAGAGAGTGAAGGGTTAACTTAGAGGAACAAAACTGAAACAAAGACAGCTGCATCGCCAAAAGTCCACCCTAGCATGAGGGACAGCTCACAGAAGCTGGGAACCTGGAGTATACAACAGCCAGCTCAGCAGATTAGAGAGTGTCTTTTCAAAGTGACTCTGGTCTAACCTTTTCCAGGCACCTTGTCTGGTTTTCTGCTTCTTTCAGGCAGCGGATCTGGATCCAGAGTCGTCTTTGCAGCTTGGCTTGTCTCAGAGTCGTCTTTGCAGCTTGGCTTGTCTCAGAGTCGTCTTTGCAGCTTGGCTTGTCTCAGAGTCGTCTTTGCAGCTTGGCTTGTCTCAGAGTCTTCTTTGCAGCTTTTATTGCTTACTCTGGCAGGGAGTAGCTCAGGGAATCTGATCAATTTCAGGGACTTCCTGAAGCCATTTGAGTTATTTACATTTCTGTTTAAGGAGTAGGTACCTGAGGCAGGCGAGATGGCTCAGAGATGGCTCAGCGGGTAAGAGCACTGACTGTTCTTCCAAAGATCATGAGTTCAAATCCCAGCAACCACGTGGTGGCTCACAACCACCCTTAATGAGATCTGACACCCTCTTCTGGTGCGTCTGAAGTCAGCTACAGTGGACTCATGTATAATAATAAATAAATCTTTGGGCTGGAGCAGTCAAAGACTGAGCGAGCAGGGTTGACCCAAGGGTGTGATCAGAGAGATCAGAGGCCCTAAAAATTCAACTCCCAGCAACCACATGAAGGTTCACAACCATCTGTACAGCTACAGTGTAGTCACATACATAAAATAAATAAATCTTTTTTAAAAAGAAAGAAAGAAATTGTCTTCGCAGCGCAGCGGCCACTCTTCAATGACTGCGCCACCTCTCGCTTGTCAAACTCCAGCCTAAGGAGAAGGGGAGTAAGTAAGGAGTTGTCCATACCATGGCTCATACAAAGCAGGCTGCCCACAAATCCACTGGTGGTAAAGCACCCAGGAAACAACTGGCTACAAAAGGCACTTGCAAGAGTGCGCCCTCTACTGGAAGGGTGAAGAACCTCATTGTTACAGGCCTGGTACTGTGGCACTCCGTGAAGTCAGACGCTATCACAAGTCCACTGAACTTCTGATTCCCAAGCCTCCCCTTTCAGCGTCTGGTGCGAGAAATTGCTCAGGACTTCAAAACAGATCTGCGCTTCCAGACTGCAGCTATTGGTGCTTTGCAGGAGGCAAGTGAGGCCTTTCTGGTTGGCCTTCTTGAAGATACCAATCTGTGTACTATCCATGCCAAACGTGTAACAATTATGCCAAAAGATATCCATCTAGCACGCCGCATACGCGGAGAACGTGCTTAAGAGTCCACTATGAGGGGAAACATTTCATTCTCAAAAAAAAATTTTTTTTTCCTCTTCTTCCTGTTAGATATTTTTTCAATGGGGTCAAAGGTACCTAAGTATATGATTTCGAGTGGAAACATAGGGGACAGAATCAGGTATTGGCGTTTCTCCACGTTCATTTGTGTGTGAGTGAGTTTTTAATATAAATGCAAGATGTAAAGGATTAATGCAAGCAAAGTGTTTCAGTGAACACATTTCAACAGTACAACTTTATAACAATTATAAATAAACCTGCTAAAATTTTCTGGACAATGCCAGCATTTAGATTTTTTAAAAAATAAGTACATTTCTTATTGACGGCAACTAAATGGTGTTTGTAGGATTTTTAATCACACAGTAGATTCCATCCGTCCACTGTACTTTTCTAACTGAGTTGTCCAACATGTAAGTGCATGTTTTTAATGTTGTCTGTCTTCTCTGCTGTTCCTGTAAGTTTGCTATTGAAATACATTAAACAACAACAACAAAAAAGGAGTCCCTGATGGATAGAATGTTTCAATCTAAAGGAAACTGTTGTTACCTAACAAATGTAACAATATTCAGCCCGCTAATTGAGCCCTCATAGAGTTTAACAAAGATGCGATTGAAGGTCTGGCACAGAGAAGCTACACTATCTTGTGGCTTACACCACTGATATTGCGGATTCTGAAGACAAATGCCCATTTTGGTTCTGCAGGTACATGGAAGTTTCCAGCTTTTCTTAGCATTCTAGTCATTGCAGTCTCAGTCCTGTATATCTGCCTAGAGACTCCTCGGAACAATGCTTTGCTTTTTCATAGATAAGCTTCCTCCTTGCGTTTAAAAGCACCTTTAACACAAACTTCTTCCCAAGAACACTTCTTTTTTTTTTTAAAGATCTATTTATTATTATATGTAAGTACACTGTCGATGTCTTCAGACACACCAGAAGAGGGCATCAAATCTCATTATGGATGGTTGTGAGCCACCATGTGGTTGCTGCAATTTGAACTCAGGACCTTCAGAAGAGCAGTCAGTGCTCTTAACCACTGAGCCATCTCTCTGGCCCCTGTACTTCACTTTTTTGTTTTGTTTTGTTTTCGTTTTGTTTTGTTTTGTTTTGTTTCGTTTCGAGAGACAGGGTTTCTCTGTGTAGCCCTGGTTGTCCTGGAACTCACTCTGTAAACCATGCTGGCCTTGAACTCAAATTTACCTGCCTCTGCCTCCCAAGTGCTGGGATTAAGGGCGTGCACCACTATGCCCGCCTGACCTGCACTTCACTTTTAACTCTGCAAAATCCCTTCACATTTTCTTAAGGATTTCTGGCACAGCAGAAACCTTTCTTTTCTCTGATACAGCTTCCAGAGTTCCAGCCAGAAAAGGAGTTGTTGGAGATCTCTTCCTCTGAACTTGCACAGCAGTGCCGCCTGCTGTTCCTTCTCCTCTCTTTGGCTATTTCATTGTGCAGTGTGGCAAGTGTGCCTTGACTTAAAACTAGGATAGAGCTTCATCCCCATAAACCAACTGTAAGATGAGAATTTCGTAAACTGGAAATGCAGGCAACACACTAACCCACTGAGCTGGCTGGCTTAGTGCACCGCACCCTGTAGAGTGTCCCATTTCCTCTCAGGTTTGGGTTGACTCTTATCTAATATCTAATATTGCTGGCCCAGGAACAGACAAAAGTTCAGAAAGTGATATGGTTGCTACAGAATGCCTGTCACTTTCACATGATTAGATAGTCAAAATGTCACACCAAGCCATCAGAAGTTCTAATCGTCTGTTTTGGTTTCCTGGTTTTGTTTGTTTGTTTGTTTGTTTACATTTTATTTATTTCATGTGTACGAGTACACTGTAGCTGTCTTCAGACACACCAGAAGAGGGCATCAGATCCCACTACAGATGGTTGTGAGCCATCAAGTGGTTGCTGGAAGAACTGTCAGAGCTCTTAACTGCTGAGCCATCTCTCCAGCCCACCATCTGCATTTGCAAGAGAGTGCATGTTGGAGGGGAAGAAGTCAAGCTAAAAATTCAAATAATTTGTGGACAGAGGCAGTTGCTCAGTAGTAGAGTACTTGTTTAACATGCATAAGACCCCCAGTTCATATCTCTCAGCACTTCAAGAAAAAGTTTTTAAAATTTTAATTGACCATCTTTGAAGAGATCAGATTTGATACGTTCTTTAGTAGAGATGTTGTATTTAAGTAATACTTTGTGTGGATTTATGTGTATGGCACATGTATGCATAGTGCGTGTCTATGCCTGTGCTTAGGTGGAGTTCAGAGGTCATTCTCCGGTCTGGTTCCTTGAGAGCTTTCACCTTTTGAGACAGCCTCTCTCATTGGAACCTGGGGGCTTACCGATTAGACCAGGCTGGCTAAGCAGTGGGCTGCAGTGAGCGGTCCCTCTCTGTGCATCTTGCATTGGGATTACAAATGCATGCTACCATGCCCAGCTTTTAACCTGTGTTCTGTATATCCAACTCAGATCCATATACCTGCAGGGCAAGCTCTCAATCAACTCAGCTATCTCCTTAGACCCTTCTTGTTTGTTTGTTTGTTTGTTTGTTTGTTTGTTTATTGGCGTATTGAGGCAGGGTCTCAATATGTAGTCTACACTGGCCTTGAACTTACTAAATAACCAAATGACCCAGGCTTAGAACTTGTCGGCCTTCTGCCTCAGCTTCTCCAGTGTTGGCATGAACCTCCTGAAGGCTCTTAAATAGTAGTACTTCATTAAAATTATCTTTTCTACATTTCTTCGTATAAAAGGTTTTCAGAAGTGACTCGGATTAAAGACCAGAGGAACGAATTTCTGTTTCTCGGGTGTCCAAATAATAAAAAATATATAATTCCAGCAGGTGGCGCCAAGGTCCACTTTTTACCGGCCCCCACTGCAATCCCGGAACCACTTTTGAGACAAAGATTTCTTCACCCACCCAGACCCAGCAATAGGCTGGGCCACTGAAGAAAATTCTGGTTAAATTGCCTAAGAAAAAACCCACAAAAGTTGTAGTCGTAACAAGAATAACCAGAAGCCCCTGTAAGGGGGGCTTCCCGTCCACCACCTGCTTTGACTCCATGGTGAAACTCCCCCCCCCCGCCCCCATACTTTCAGCTAGGATCCTAGGACACAGGACATCTAAGCTCTCTTTACCGGACTGCGGCAATGGCGTCTGCCCAACCTCCCCAAACTCCCCTGCTCTGCTCCAAACCTCTACCACGATCCAGATGCAGAGGCAGAAAAGGGTGTGGCCAAGAGGATAGACTAGGCTTAAAGTGCTCCCCCAAGTCCCAGGTCAGAGGTCCTTGCTGGAAAGTGAGGGAACCAGAAACTGAAAGTTAGACCTAGGTCATCCTTCCTTCAGTGTCTCCCGAATATCTTGTCAACTCACTGTGCAAACTGAAAAATTAGGTGGGTCCTGACTTTCAGGGAAATTAATGTCCAGGGGTATGGCAGGGAAAGCCATGAACTATATGCAAACATTTCTGCCTCCAGTAACCCTCCGTCAGTAGTTTCCAGTCAGTCTTGGAATATTCAGGGAAGAAACCGGCAGCCTCTGCAAGTAGGATTCCCCCACCCCACCCCACCCCACCCCCACCCAGAGCTGAAGATCAAACATTTACCAGCCTGCTGTGACAATCCCTTCTCAGTACACAGGCCATTGACAGCCGGGGAGCAATGGAAAACAGTGCAGGGGTTGGGTTCAAGGTCAAGCTCCCTCTGATTGTTTTTTTTTTTTTTTTTCTGAATTTAACTAGCAGAAGTAGACCTCTGAGGTGGGCCTTTGACGGTGATAGTCAGAATCTGGTTTCAGCTGGAGATCTGTTTGTCTGGCCTGCTGTTGTGGAATGCTGTCCTGTGGCCATAACTTGGCCAGTACATTCTTGACCTCTCAACAGGTGTGATTTACCCGTGAGATACCTAAACAGGATGGGTTCATTAACATTCTGTCCTGGAGTGGAGATGAGAGAGGATGTGCTCCCGTGGCCCTACACCTCCCTGAGGATATATAGTTAAGTAGTTAATGGTTGCTGGAAGGGAGAGACATTCTCCAGTACAGGAACCCATTGTGAGTTGGTCACACTACTGTAAGTAACCTCTGACCCATCCTTCTTTACATAACCGTAATTAAACGTTTTGGTTCACTGAGCTAGACTTGAATGGAGATATTTCTTTTCTCTGTTGCTGATGGACTAACTGGGATCAGGTGATAGTTCCTTTTTTTTTTTTTTTTTTTGAGACAGGCTCTCTTTGTGTATATATAGCTATCCTGGAACTCACTATGTAGACCAAGCTGACCTTGAACTCATGTAGATCTGCAGGTCTCTGCCTACCAGAGCACAGGAACTAAAGACATGTGGTTAGACCCACCTAGCATAGAATGATTCTTATTTGCCCATTCATTTGCTATGTTTATCAGCCTTTCCCACGGGCTAGATCCTGTGTTAGCTGCTCAGTCCTAAAAAATAGAGGAGGAAGATGACAAACTCCAAGAGCCTCACAGGCGCAGACCTGCTCCAGAGGCCAGGATATAGACCTGCCCTCCAGCTACTCTCATGAGTACCCTAAATTGTCTCTCCCAAGTCTCCGACATGTGAGTCGAGTGCTCCAGCATAAGGACTCAGCTTAAACAGGAGTATCTGCTGCAGTTCTATGACCCCAAATGCCTAGAGCACATCAAAGATTCTGCTTTGACTCTTAAGACCTACGCAAGATCAGCAAATGTTTATCCTAATTTCAGACCCACTCCCAAGAATTTCCTTTTAGTATCTGTGCTGGGAATTGGACCAGCACTAATTTCTGGTATTATGTTTTCAAAACATACGGGAGAGAAGGACAAACTTACCATGGAAGGAAAATTGACCAAACATTTCACCTCTCCTATTATAGTTTGGCAAGGATTGTAAAGACCTGAGTAACTGACGCTTGTCTAGCCAGCCATTTTACGTTGTTACTACTGTTACAAGGAAACTTTCTTATGTCTGAGTTAATTGCGTATTCTGTTATGTTCTGTGCTTTGGTGTTCTTTGAAACCAGTCACAATAGAGATCAGTTAGAACTGCTTTGTATAGTTAGTCACAATAAGCTTGGACCCGCACCAACTACTAGGCAGTCCTACCTGCGCCTACACACAAGCTTTTATGGTTCTTACACTTATAAGCTGCCCCTGGGCTGGGCCCCAACATAAGAGAGGCACCTGTACCAACAGAAGAAGCCATTTGGAATAAGACTTCCATTTTGAGTAGGGATCAAGTAAAATTTTAAATTACCGAGACTTTCCTGGTTAACTGACATCCTACTAGGCAGAAAGAATCATGTACCTGGATAACTGACATCCTTGTTGGCAAGTTAAGACATGAATGTTAGTCAAGGCAAGTCCCCTGCCAGACTTGAATACCCCAACCAATGGGAACAGGATAAATACACAACAAAGACATGTTCCTAAGGAAGTCCCCTATCCCTAAATCCTGATTGGCAGGATAAAAGGGCACAGATGTTTGTGGATTTCAGGGTTAAAAACTCTGTAGGCGTCTGTCTTAGGGTTGCAGTCAGCTCCCAAGTCTGGCCTGTTGCCCTGATCAATCCGTCCTGGGATGGATGCTTAATAAACTATCCCTGTCTGACTGAGATCAGTGTTTGTATGATTTGTGAGGTAACTCCTCGACCCCGATGAGGCTGACTCTATTCTTGCATAGATAAATCTTCTATTAATCACCGAGAAGGAGGAAGATGAGGGGTAGAGAAAAACACCTTGAAGATTGCAGCGTTTTTAGGCAACAAGCCTCATGTAAACTACAAGGGCTCCTACGAGGAAACCTAACACATTTTCTCATCCTCCTTCGTTTCTTCCAATCTAAACACACACAGGAGCAGGGTGGGTGGCACATTCCTATAATGCTATCACTGAGAAAGAGGCAGAAGGATTAGGAGTTCAAGGCCACCATTAAGGAGTTCAAGGCTAGCCAGGGATTCCAGACATTGATTTTGTGTTAAGAAAACAAAACAAAACAAAAACAAAAACAAAAACAAAAACAAAAAACAAAAAATTCTCACATTTGCAATGTAACATAGATTGCAACTAAGACTAATCCTTGACTGAAGCCCATGTCTCATAAAACCAAGTCAAGAAAAGTATCCCTGTAATATTTAGATGCCCAAAAGATACACACACACACACAAATATATATATATATATATATATATATATATATATATATATATATATATATATAGAGAGAGAGAGAGAGAGAGAGAGAGAGAGCGAGAGAGAGCGCTTTGCTCAGCCATTTATCCCATGGAACCATAACTTTGGGTTTACAGGAGATCAATCTCACCCACACCCTGGTGGTTTCCACTTGGACCAGGTCAGAGGAATCTGGTGACCTGCCAAGGTCCCTAAGAGAGAGAGGAAGATCAAGTTATACCTGAGCTTCCAAGGGGACTTAATCTCTGTGGTTGATGATATCCATTGGGTAGAAGTGGACACTAGTGGCCTAGTCGTGTATGTCATCACCTCATAGATAGCATGACTGTCCCCACTGTGAATTCTGGGTTACAGATGAGCAGCAGCACCCATGGAGCCAAGTGTATGTGATACCAGGCCTACGGTTTCCTAACCCCACACCCTCGGCAGGCACTGCCATGTGCCTGCACAGGGGTGGGGACAGTGAGAGACTGAGGCTTTGGCAGACTGAGATGTGCTGTGAAAACTGAAGAAGGACCTTCAGCTCACTCTGGTGACTCCTGGGCCAACTGTGTGGGTGAGATTGAGGATGTAGTGGTAGATTGGGAGAGTTGACCCAGAGGTGCTGTGGTGGTGGGGGCAGTCTTTGGGGGCTCACCAACAGCACTAATTGGTTGCAACAACATTTGAGGTATTCATAATACCAAGAATGCTGGGTCTTAGGGTATCAAAATTCAAAGCAACCAATTGGTGGGAAGGCATTTTCTCCATAAATGGGCTGCATGAGCTAAACAAGGGGCCCAGTCCAGGAATTGAACACACTTGTACATTTCCTTTGCAAATTTGAATTGCAAATATAACCAAATTTAATGACCCTGGAGCTCAGGACCTGGCTTTGGCCAGCAAGAGCTCGAGACTCGATGTTGACATAAAGAAGGGAGGTAGAACCTGGCTGTGGTGGTGTATACCTTTAATTCTAACACTGAGGAGGAAGAGGCAGATGGAGCTCTGTGAGTTTGAGGCTAGCCAAGCTATATAGTGAGACCCCTGTCTTTAAAAAAGGCAGAGGCATGGGAGGTGGGACAGAAAAGAAGGAGGGGAGAGGGGGGAAGAGGAGTGGAGAAAGGAGGAAAAGGGAGGGAAGGAGAGAGATTGGAGAGTAAGGAAGAAGAGGAGGAGTGAGGAACAGGGAAGAGGGGGTAGGAGAGAGAGGGAAGCAAGAAGAGAGGAAGGAGAAGAGAAGGAGAAGGGAGAGAGCAAGGGAGTGTGTGTGTGTGTGTGTGTGTGTGTATGTGTGTTTGTGTGTGTGTGATAGAGATGGATGATAGATAAATAGATACATAGCTGAATAGATAGATAGATAGATAGATAGATAGATAGATAGATGACAGATGGATAATACATACATAATACATACATGCATCAATAGATGATAGACAGAGAGAGATATAAAAGGGAGAGGGAAGGAAGAGGCTTCCTTCACAGCTGATTGGTTCTACTCAGTTCAAAGCTTATTTAACCAAGACTGTTAATTCAAGTCACTTCCAGGGTAGCCTATGCTGGATCCCCCAGAGAGGCCTGCAGGATGCCATCTCACTGAGCTATGGGTCAAGGCTGTCATCCTATATCCCTTCAAGCAATATTGAAGTCATGACAGGAAGAACAGGATTTGCAGACTAGGAAATAGGTCAGATGTCAAAGCTGGCCCTCATGGAGCTGACCAGACACCACAGGAAATGTTAGACGGTGTCTTTCAGCGACTCATTGTTAGATGCAGGGCATTTTGGGCCAGCCTTGCTCTCCATATCTGCATGTCGTTGGGGGAATACTTCTAACCTCTCAAAGTCTCCTCTAACCATTCATGTTCAGGCAGAACAGAAAGGTAAGTTACAAGGCATAATAAGGGATTGGCTTATTTGCTTGTTTGTTTGTTTAATATTCCCTAGGGCTGTCTAATTCCAGCCTCCTACCACACTTGCCTTGCCTTTGGGTAACCATTCTTTCTACCCTACCTTGCTCACCCTCTGACTTAGAGTACCTCTGGTTTCTGTTACTCCTGGGGAGAATAGAAGTAGGAGACAGTCAGAGACCCTGGCTTTGAGACCTCTTAGTTTATCAGGCTTTAGACCCAACATGCAAAAGGCCCAGCATAGTAATCCCAGAGCTATGGAGTTGGATTCAGGGAGCTTGTAGGTCAGCCAATCTAGCCTAATTGGTGATCTCTCAGCTCCCAGCTTACATCAGCTACCCCTTCAGTTCCCACAGGACCTCTCTCAAAGATGACATGGTGCTCTCAAAGATGGCACTCCAGGTCTAGAACCTGATCCTTTGCAGCCTGCTATTGTAGGGTCAAGGGCTATGGAGACAGAGCCCAGACCACAGCAATGGCTGATAGCCATGATGTCCTTGCTAAGGGGTCACCAGGAGCTGTCTTTATCCCAGCAGAACAAAAACTTAGCTGCTGCTAGTTCCAAGTCCTGCCCCCCCCCCTCCTCTCATGCCCCTCATGGGGCCGAACAGAGTCCAGCATCTAGTTGTACATTAAAGGACAGCAGGCGAGTCCCTAGGGCATTTGGGACAGTGGGGAATTACAGCTTGGAAAATTGCCAGCTCTGGGGGATACGGGAACAGTTATGGTCTCATCTAGGCTTAATGGAGCTGGTGGCTTCGAATGGGTAGCACTGCTCAGGCTCAAACCTAGACACCAGGTGTGCTAGACCAGTTCTGCCTCCTGGGAACTGTGTAGGGTTGGGGGAAGACTTCTAACCTCTCAGAGGCTCCTCTGACCACCTGCGAGCCAGGAGAGCAAAAGAATAAATTAAGGTGATAAAGGAAACTCTGTAAATAATTTTCATTCTAAGACCTGAAAAACAGCCCGTTTTAACTGGGCTGGGTAGTGTAATCCTAGCATTTGGGGGAAGAGGTAGGAGGACCAGGAGTTCAAGGTCAGTGTTGGTTCTGCATAGCCAGGCCCTGCCTCCTCAACAACAACAACAACAACCTTAGCAAATGAGCTGAGTGTGGTTAGTACACAGCCACCAACCCTTGGAAGCTGAGGCAGGAGAATTCTGAATTCTAGGATAGCCGGAGATTCCTATATAGGGAGATCCTGAAAGAGAAAATGGCTTTTTGTTTGTTTGTTTGCTTGCTGGTTCAGCTTTTCTCTGAGCTATTACATTTTATGCCTGACCTTTCCCAGATGACTGTCTGGGGTGCTGCTGGCTCACCACCAGTCTGTGCCAGTGGACTCGTGCAAAGGCTGTGTGTGTGTGTGTGTGTGTGTGTGTGTGTGTGTGTGTGTGTGAAGGCCAGAGGTTGGTGAAAGACGTCTTCCTCTATTGCCCTACACCTTCTTTCTAGACAGGATCTCCCACTGAACCTGGGGGGCTCCAAAATCAGGTCCTCGTGCTCGTATGGAGGACTCCTTTATGGACTGAGACACCTCTGCAGTCCCTGCAATCCTCCTCTCACACTGCTTCCTGCTAATCCTCGGAGCCTCCCTGCCTCTCACCCTGCTCCTCACAGAGTCCTGGGAGGTCACTGCTCTGTCACAGCCATTGTGTCCTAGAGTGGCTTTGTCACAACAGGGGGCCACATAAGAGGAATACAGACTCAAGTCCACTCATTACTCAAGTCCACTAATGTAAAGATGACTCAGGGCTCTCAGCCTCTCCACTGAACTGTGTACATCACACTGTGACTATCATAAACTATTTTCCCTTTCTCGTTTATAGTCCTTAGGTGGGATGGACCCCATAACATAAAAGAGACTATCTTAGGGTTTTACTGCTGCGTACAGACACTATGATCAAGGTAACTCTTATAAGGACAACATTTAATTGGGGATGGCTTACAGGTTCAGAGGTTCAGTCCATTCTCATCAGGGTAGGAGCATGGCAGCGGACAGACAGGCATGGTGTAGGAGGAGCTGAGAGTTCTACATCTTGTTCTGAAGGCTGGAGAAGACTGGCTTTCAGGCAGCTAGGACAAGGGTATTAAAGCTCATACCCACAGTGACACACCCATTCCAACAGAGCCACACCCACTCCAACAAGGCCACACCCCCTAATAGTGCCACTCCCTGGGCCAAGCATATACAAACCATCACAGAAGTTAACAAGTGAAAATGGAAGAAGTGCCCTACTGGTCAGCCTAGTGGTAAACTGACCGGTTAGCCTACCACTCAGCCTTCGCAGACCCCCCATGGGAACAACCAGAGAACTGAGTAAATCACGTTGCCTCTGAAACCAAGAAGAGGAGCATCGGGGAACCTCTGGGGTTGGGGACAGCTCAGTGTGGGGTGTCACCCAGGAGAATTGTACAAGTAGGGCTGAGACTTGCCCACAGATTGAAGTAGGCGGCTCCTCTGATGAGACTTCTGCCAGTGACTTACCCTCTCCTGCCAATAGATGTTCTCACTGATGGGACTGTTTCTAGACTCAGATGTTCCTTAGGAAAGTGACTCTCTCTGTCTGCAGGCTAACCCTATGCCTGAAGTTGGCTTGATAGTCCTTACTCCGTGAGTTGTCTGGGGTGCTGTGATCTGCTGAGCCTGGGATCCTGTGCTACGGGCACACATATCCAGGGTCCACCATTTCCATAGTCACTGGGGTTCACTGGAGTAGAAAGCTGGGATTCTCACAGGCTTTTGGCGAATCAGAGACTGCTCTTGCCTGTTGTATCCAGGCCCAGAGCCATGCATTTCGTGTTCCTCCCTGTAGACCCCACTCCTTCCAGGACTCACTGACTAAGCATATTTTCTTCACTCACTCACAGGGGCACAGCAGTCATGTCGCAGCAGCCAAACCATGGTGACGTGGCATCCTGTATTAAAGGTCACCACTGAAACCACAGGGTGATTTTATATTCTTTTTCCTGGTTCCTGAGACACGGCCTCACATAGTCCAAGCTGGCCTCAAACTTGCAATGTAGCAGAGGCTGTCCTTGAACTGTTGATCCGCCTGCCATGGCCTCTGGTGTGCTGGAATCACAGGCCTTTGTTGTCACATCCAGCTTGGCTATGAGTTCCTAAGGGGCAGAGGGACACAGCTATTCATTCATCCACTGCTTCCCCAAATTTCCTCCTAACCCCTGGATCTCGCTTCTCCTGGGAAGAGCCCCAGGCTTTCCAGATTCCCTTCTTGCTGTAGTCTATAAGGGTCAGTCCATTCTGAGGGCATCTGTCCTGACTGGGACCTGTGTTAGTCCAAGTCTACCCTTGAAGTCCTGGAATGGGGTTTGCTCCCCTCATAGGGCCCCAAGCTTGCTTTGTTTGTCTCCTCCTCCTTCTCTTCCCTGAAGATGAAGGATGCTGGGCCCTCCCTGGCCCTGTAGGCTGGGAGGTCACTCTCCTTCAAAAGCACAAAGCCCTCACTGTGTTCTGCACCAGAAAAAAAAAAATGCAAATGGTGTCCCGGGTGTGGCCAGTCCCAGAGGCCCCGGAACTGGCCTGCACTGTTCTTCTCTTGTGGGGTGGCCTTGGTTTCTACATCACAGGGCTGAAATATGAGAGCTGATTACCGCTGTAACATGTGAGTGTGTGAGCACTGCCACAAGCTGGGTTGTGAGTATCATCAGCCCATAAGGCTGTGAGATGGTGTGTGTCCGGTGAAAGCCTAGTTAGTGATCAGAATTGAAGGCAAAGTAAAAGGTAAAGCTCACTGACGTTCCCCACACTTAACTGAGCATGGTGGTTAATAGCTGTGATCCCTGTGCGCTTCAGGGGCCAAGGCAGGAAGATGATGCTTCTGTAGGCCAGACTAGGCTGCGAGACCTTGCATCGCAACAGCAAAACAAACAAACAAACCTGGATATGATGGCTCATTTTTGCAATCCCAGCATTCAGGAAGCTGAAGCGGGAGGATTGCACCGAGTCTGAGGTCAACCTGGGCTACTTAACTGAGTTTAATCATTTGGTCTTCCTAGGGTAGCACTATCTGGGGACAGTGTGAGACTTTGGGCAGGTAGAGCTTTGTTGGAGGTGGTAGGTCACTACGGGGAGGGAGGTTTTGAGGATTCCCTGTGCTTCGAGTCTAGTCTCTGCTCTCTGAGTGATGTAAGCTGCCACCTTAGAGAAGTCTCCCTACCTTTACACCTTTCCTGCTGTGATGTTCAAGGCCAGTCTGGTCCACATAGAGAGCCAGGGCTGTACAGATAGACCCTGTCCAAAATAATAATAATAAGCTATCAGGCAAACAGGAATGTCTTTCTTTAGCCTGTCTTCCTCTTACCTATTAACTACTTAAGAATTCCCAAGGACAGGTAATAAAAATACTATGCTAACAGTATATTAATTTCTTACAAAGTTGTTACTTTGGGGGGGGCATGGGAAGAGGGCCTGGCCTCAAATTTACTGTGTAACTGAGGGTGACCTTGAACTCGGCATCCTCCTCCCTCCACTCCCCAAGTAGGGGGACTCCAGGGCACATTCCTCAATGCTGGGGCTGCAGGCATGTGCAGCATTGCCTGGCTTTTTAGGTGGGTGCTGTGGGTTTGAATTCAGGTCCTCACACTTGCAGGGCAAATGCTCTTACCAACCAAGTCATCTCTCCAGCCCCCAGTTTCTCACTGTTGAATGCATGTATGAAATAATCAAGTAAGACCTACACAATATGGTAAGTTATTCATTACCATCTGGCCTCCCCAGTTAGGGAATCTTATTTGCGAAGTAAAAGATCCCACCATAGGCTGAGGAACTGCAGATACACCCTTGTCATGTTCTCAGTTGGTTTTTGTCACTGAGATGTGGCTGAGGCTCTCTTAATTGGATGCCCTTGCCCTAAACTGAGTTGGAATCTTGTGACTCAAAGTTGAGGAAATGCATAGTCTTGTAATAGAGAGAGAAGCTCTCCCACCACCTTTGACAACCTG
This sequence comes from Mus minutoides, assembly GCA_902729485.2. Taxonomy (NCBI): domain Eukaryota; kingdom Metazoa; phylum Chordata; class Mammalia; order Rodentia; family Muridae; genus Mus; species Mus minutoides. The sequence continues at coordinate 3,210,723 of LR749494.1, read as the reverse complement.
TTTTCTTTTTTTCCCCCTGTATAGATATTAGCTGGGCCAAATGGGTGCCTCTTACTTCCACTATATGTCTAGATGGAATAGGCATGTTCCTGAGAGATTCACCTACAAGTCAGACTGTGGTTTCTCAATAAAGCCTCGCCTTCTTGATACAGAAACCTTGGTATACTCTGAACTTCTGCCTTGAGTGTGCATATAATTGGAGTGACTACAGCTGCCACCTTGTGACCATAAAGGGACACTTCTCAGGATTAAGGCCAATCTGCTGAGGGTGATAAAGAAGAAAGACAGAAATACCCAGGGTTCCCAGTAGACTTTGGACAGCTGACTGGATCCTGGAAGAAGATTTATCAGTAAGCAGTCCTTAGCCAGATTTGTCTACCTTTGGGACCTGTCTTCCTTTCTAGCCACTTTGGGTAGTTTTGGTCCAGCGCAGGATCGAGAGACAAACTACCAGCCTGAGGGTAACCACAGCAGAGAGGACGCGAAATACCAGATCTCCCATGTTGCTTAATCTGTTCCTGTTTCTTTGAGTTTTTGGGATTTGTTTGTTTGTTTGTTTGTTTTTGAGACAGGGTTTCTTTGTGTAGCCCTGGCTGTCCTGCAACTCACTCTGTAGACCAGGCTGGCCTCAAACTCAGAAATCTGCCTGCCTCTGCCTCCTGAGTGCTGGGATTAAAGGTGGGCATCACCACTGCTGGGTCCAATATTTCTTTGTCTTCCGCTTTAGTTCACCAAATTTTATCCTAACTTTCATTTTATCTGATACCCTCTCGCTTTGTGATTCCTGGCACATAGGCTGGGCCAGGTCAAGCCATGTTGTGTGGGGCTTGCCTATCAACCCTTGAAACCCTCTAAGAATGGTGGATGGAGATTCCTTTGTCTTATAGATTTAAAGACTCTCCCTGGAAGACATCACCATGTGGCCTATGGTATGATGTTTTAACTTGCCCATCTCTCTCCACTCAGGACTCCTGTTATGCTACTCAAGTCGGCTATCTTTCCCACTCTCTCCCATTTCCTCAGATGGGACTCCTCATTGTGACCCCCTATGGCCATGCTCTTTAAACTCCCCTAATACAGTTCTTGTGAGGGGTAATGTTATCTCAGCTTCTTTTTCGAAAATGACTTTTGTCTATTGTCTAACAGGGACTCGCTGGAGGAATCAGGTGAGTAGGGGGCCTTTGGAGGTCATATCTCCTCTGTAGTTCCTTCCTGTTCCTCCCTCTGCTTCCCACCTGTGGTGAGGTAAAGAATCCTCTCCACCCCACGATGCTGCCACCTCCTACTCAAGTGCTTAGGGCATGACACAAGGAGCTGGAACCTCTGGAATGGTCAGGATAAATCCTTGCAGCTTCAAGTTGCTCTTGAGGGCATTTCTGTCACAGCTGCAAAAAAGGGAATATGGCCATGTCCAGCAAGCACAAAAATCTAGACACAGGGGATACAAGATGAAGAGAATGTCACTTATCTATCTACCAGCTTCCTGTTTGATTTCTTTTCCTTTTCTTTTTTTTTTTTTTGTTTTTTGTTTTTTGTTTTTGTTTTTTTGGGGGGGGGTGTTTGGAGGGGTGTTTGTTTGTTTTCAAGACAGGGTTTCTCTGTGTAGCCCTGGCTGTCCTGGAACTCACTCTGTAGACCAGGCTGGCCTCGAACTCAGAGATCCGCCTGCCTCTGCCTCTGCCTCCCGAGTGCTGGGATTAAAGGCGTGCGCCACCACGTCCAGCACAGCTTCCTGTTTCTATTCCTTCACCTCTGGCTCCGCTAGTTTTAGACTATTGGGGCCTGTGACAAATGCCACAACCAAAAGCAATTTGGGCAATGGAGGATTTATTTTCTCATACACTTCCAGGTCATAGTCCGTCACTGAGGGAAGTCAGAGCAGGAATTCAAGAAAGGGCTTGGATCAGAAAGGACAGAGGAACCCTGCCTGCTGGCTGCTGGCTAAGTCTGGATTGCTTCCAGGCTCCTTCAGCTAGCTTTCTTATACAGCCTAGAGCCATGTCTTTCAGGAGTATGCCACCTATAGTGAGGTACAGGCTCAGGGGATAATGCCACAGGCCATTCTGATCTGAGAGTTCCCTCCTCCCAGGTAATTCCAGGTTGTGTCAAGTTCACAGGAGAAACTAATGCAGGAGTCAAAAGGGATTCTTCTAACTTGGAGGATTCTGGGACAGTTCCCTGGAAATACGTTTTGGTTCTCTCAGACTTTTCATGACAGCGGGTTGAAGAACCACTAGCTATTCTGATGTTGGGGGCTATGGTGAATGTGGTGGCTATGATGGCTGTGGTGGCTATGATGGCTGTGGTGGCTAGGATGACTATGAAGGCTATGGTGATGGTAATGGTTGGGATGACAGTATTAACTATGATGACGGTGATGACTACGGTGAGTGAGGACTGTGATGCTGTTGCCAATGGCTGTGATGACAATCATTGCTATGGCGACCATCTTTGCTCTGATGATAGTGATGACCAAGGGATGTGCATATGTGATGAGTGAAAGGATGGCATACAGCCATGGAAATGCGTTCTCCCACTAGTAGCATATGCAAAGTGTACTGGCTAGTTTTGTGTCAACTTGACACAGCTGGAGTTATCACAGAGAAAGGAGCTTCAGTTGAGGAAATGCCTCCATGAGATCCAACTGTAAGGCATTTTCTCAATTAGGGGAAAGGCCCCTGGTGGGTGGGGCCATCTCTGGGCTGGTAGTCTTGGATTCTATAAGAGAGCAGGCTGAGCAAGCCAGGAAAAGCAAGCCAGTAAAGAACATCCCTCCATGGCTTCTGCATCAGCTCCTGCCTTCTGACCTGCTTGAGTTCCAGTCCTGACTTCCCTGGTGATGAACAGCAATGTGGAAGTGCAAGCCGAATAAACCCTTTCCTCCCCAACTGCTTCTTGGTCATGATGTTTTGTCCAGGAATAGAAACCCTGACTAAGACACAAAGGCAAACACTCACAAGCTAGGGCCCTCCTGAAGATTTGCCCTGACAAGGACCTGAGGGAGAAAGGGAGCACTGGGGTTAGAGTGCTTGAGGTTAAGAGGGCTTTCCTTGTAGTCACCAGATTTTGGGTTCCACTCACATCACAGAATAAAATTAAAAGGAAATGGAGATTACACTATGTGCCTCAAAGCGAGGGGTCACCAATACCATCCCCAGCCTTAGGAGCTGTTATATAACAAGGACCCCAACTTTTGCTTTGTTTTCAGCTTGCCACGTCATAGCTGTATTTCTGTTTGAAGTAATCATACTTTTCCATTTGTTTTCCTCTACTGTTTTTTACAGGACCAACTCCTGATAGGTACCTTAATACTTAATACAAGTAACCACCTGTATTAGCTACCTTTCTAGTGGCTGTGGGAAAATACCCTACATTTAGGAGACAATTTAAGGATAGGTTGGCTTTGGAACAAGGTTTAAGAATACAGCCTATCATGGTGAGAAGGCATGGCAGAAGGAGAAGGAACCATTTATTTGGTCACATTGCATCCATAATATCAGAAGTGTGACTTTCAGAACTGTACAACACCATATAGAATGAGTAACATCTCCCAGCCTCTTCTGTAGCTAGCTTACTAAGGTAATAACATTCTCCTAATGTAGAGATCAGATGCAGGTACATAATTTCTGGGCTGGCTCCAAAACACGATGAGTCAAATCCTCTTTAGTCCTCGGTGCTTTCTGATGCCTGCATGGTCTGTGGACTCAATAGTCAAAGAGCAAGCAGCCATCTTGGATCAAGAGGTATAGGACCGTGTAGTAGCACAGTATATTCTTGCACAATATAGGACAACATTTTAAAGGTTGGTTTCTAAGGACAAATTATATTTCTTCAATATAAGAAAATAGAGACTTTTTTTTTCAATGTGCCAGGGGAACTAATGGTAAACAAGACAATGTTTCTATCCCAAGGAAACCTACACAGATATCAAGATGACTGACAATTAGACAGGGATACTTCAGAAAGATAGAGAGTATTTAGCCTAAGAGGCCAGCACGTGGTAGAAGTTGTGGTCTATTAAGTGCATTGGTGCCCTAGGAGGTAGAGGCAGGATGACCTTAAGTTCAAAGCCCAGTGAAATCCAAGATAGCCTGAGCTACAAATCGAGACCCTATCTTGAAAACAAAATTTCTGAAGAAAATGATCCAACTCTATACAGATAGGTGAAAGGCTTGGCCCCAGGCTGGGGAAGGCATGAAAGAGTTGTCTTGCTCAGGGATCTTGGCAGCAGTTGGTACTGTTCATCCTTCCTTAGGAGTTCCATATGTGGGGGACCCTGAGAAGGTGCAGATGCAGTCAAGGGAAATCAAGCTTGAGAAAAATAGGCAGGTATGATATTTAGATGCTGTTGTTTTGTGCAGAAACCACTGAAGTGGGTCAAGTCAGAAGAATGCAGACCAATGTGGTACCTACCGGGAAAGAAAAGATTTTGATAAGAAACTCCACTCCAAAGGCATGTTGACCTTGTTTAGTGGGAGTGTGTAAATTGCAATTTTGAGAAAAAGCCAGCTTCACGTTAGGCCTGGCTTCTTAAGCCAAAAGAACATGCAATTAGGCACAAAATTGAATATTAATTTAAAAACAAGAAAGGGAATCAGAAGAGATGGAGCTGTGCCTTTGGAAAAGCCTGCTTATGCTAACTGCTCCCCTACCTATGCCTGCACACAGGCAGTCTGGTTTCTTTCTTTCTTTTTTTTTTTTTTTTAATTTTTCGAGACAGGGTTTCTCTGTGTAGCCGTGGCTGTTCTGGAACTCACTTTGTAGACCAGGCTGGCCTCGAACTCAGAAATCCGCCTGCCTCTGCCTCCCCAGTGCTGGGATTAAAGGCATGCGCCGCCACTCCCGGCTGTAGTCTGGTTTCTTGAGAGCTCAGTATTGTTTGAGAAAACAAAAATCCCAGCCACTGGATTTTACCAAATGAAGACACAGGAGCCAGACACTGGTGAAAGCCCGCTAGCTCAAGGAGGCAGAGAAAGCACCAAGATGACCTTTCTACTCCACCGGAAGTCACAGAAGGGAAAAGCTCTTTCTCCTTTTTCCATGCTGTAAATACCCTTTAACTCAAAGACCTTCCTTTCTGTTTACTTACGTTCACTCCCTGTCAGCGGGCTGCTCCATCTGTCTCTTGACCTAGGGTTGACTTTAATTAGCTCTTGGATTAAAGGTGTGTGCTAGGACTGAGCCGCAGCACAACAATGGGATCAAATAAAGGTAGTGTAGCTCAGAGTCTGAGATAAACTGAGACAGTTTTATCTGAGACCAGAGAACCTCTGGGCAGCAACAGATGAGAGAATGGGGGCCCAAGAAGGAAAGGAGTGGATCAGCTGGCACTAGTCTCAGTAGTTCTTAAGTGCTCCTCTGCTCTGAGGACAAGGGCGCAGCCCCACTATGGCGGGTAGTTAGGGGTTCTGGGAGAACTCTGTGCAGCTTACTCTGAGAGCAGTAGCTACCAGCGCAGGCCAGCAAGAAATTCTAGCCCTTTGGCCATTTGCATTTAGACTTCAGCAGCACCACAGAAGCTGGCCAGCTTGTGCTTACATTAAAAAAAAAATTTTTTTTTAACACGGGTGAGCGTGTGGGTGCACGGGAGAAGGAACTTGCAAAGTGGTTTGTTTTTTAAATAAAAGAGTGAACTGCAAAACCAGGCATCAGCAGAAAGCGCTAAGTCGAGAGCGCAGACACGCCCCCAAGCCACACCCCCAACGAAATGCCAGTCTCAGACTCCCACGTCTGGAGCGCGCGGGCTTGTGGGGTCAGGGGCGCGTAGTTTGTGTGTGAAAAGAGGGATGCTCAGGTCAGAGGCACAATCTCCTCCGTTGCCAGACGGCGCGAGATGTTAAGAAGATGCACTGATCATGGGTGTGTGAGGGGGGCACACAGTGCAGCGCGCGCGGATACTCCCCAGCACCATCGATAGGATCTTGGGGGTGGGGGATGGACGGATCTCGGACACGGATACTCCCCAGTCCCATCCCCAGCTGCAGGATAATGGGGAGCGAACAGTTCAGGGGCACAGATATTTTCCCAGCCGCAGCCGTGGGGTCCTGAGAGCCCCTTGTACACGGGTTAGGATCGCGCACTGCACAAGGCGCTCGGATCACCCTAGCCTTGGCCGTGGGTCCGCACAGTCACAGGATTCTTGGCATTGGAGCTCGGACCAGGCTTCAGCTCTAAGGCCGCTGTCCCCAGGGCGCGCGCACCAGGGGTGCGCAAGACCGGGATGGGCGGGCCGGGTGCGGGCGCGCGCTCCCGGGGGCGCGGCGCTGCCAATCGCAGACAAAGGCCGCCCAGCGGATCATGTGGTGCGGCGGGAGGAAGTGCGGCTTGTTTTCCCGGCTAGGCTCTGGAGCGGCGGGCGCGGCGCGATGCGCGGGTACCCGGGAGCGAACGGCTGCGAGCCCCGATGAAGCTCGAGCGGCCCCAGCCTGATGGAGGCGCCTCCGTGGGAGCCGGTGCGCAATGACTCCCTGCCTCCCACGCTGAGCCCCGCGGTGCCGCCCTACGTGAAGCTCGGCCTCACTGCGGTCTACACCGCCTTCTACGCGCTCCTCTTCGTGTTCATCTATGCGCAGCTCTGGCTGGTGCTGCGCTACCGTCACAAGCGGCTCAGCTACCAGAGCGTCTTCCTCTTCCTTTGCCTCTTCTGGGCCTCGCTGCGTACCGTGCTCTTCTCCTTTTACTTCCGAGACTTCGTGGCAGCCAACTCGTTCAGCCCCTTCGTCTTCTGGCTGCTCTACTGCTTCCCCGTGTGTCTACAGTTCTTCACCCTCACGCTCATGAACTTGTACTTCACGCAGGTGAGAGACGCTCACCTGCCCGGGTCGCCCACCATCCTCCGGGAAGGGGCAGGTCTCCTCGGCCGCAGGTGGAGAGGATCGGGGCGCGGTGCGGGTTCTAGAGTCCTGAGACCATCCATCCCATCTGCAGGCCCTATTCTCAGGCGACCCCCAGTTGTTCCCAAACGTAGGGAGGACCCACCGGGTGCCGGGAGTCTTCTGTGCACATCACATTCTGTGTTGATGCAAGGGGTGTCTGAATTCTACTTTCCCCTGTCTCCCTTGCTCCTCTCAAGACACCTACCCCTTATCCTGGAAGGCCATCTGCGTGTTGGCTCCACTTTGGGGCCAGGCACGGCCTGTTGGAAGTAATGATGGGACAGGCTTGCTTTTGATGAGATGTTTTGAAGCTTCGGGATTAGGATCCCTACTGTACTGTGAATTAGTAACTCATTCCACAGGATTGCTTCACCAGAGCAGTCTGGTGACACGCCCAACTCCGCAGTTGCAGGAGGTTTTTGGCTTGCTGTCTGAGCTCATCGGAGAAGCCCCAAGAAATAAGCCATAAAATTGAACCTGGACTCTTTTACAGGACCAGCAGCTTCGTTTTATGAGACCTGTAGTTAATGAGCTAAAGGGTTGCACAAGGGCTCTTGTGGCTGTGTCTTAATGAAAGTACGGTGATTGCAGGAGGCTGAGTAAAGCATTTAGCTAAGGCTTAATGATACTGATGTTGCCCTTACCGGGTACTCCAGATCCCATTAGCTTCCCAGGCACTAAAATGTCCATTTTCAGTAGTACTCTGCCCAAGGGGCGGGCTCCTATTGTGCCACCTGTTGGGGCGATTTACTTGTCTTCTTGGCAGAGACCCCCCCACCCCTCCCCGTGCAAGCAGGCATTCCGTGCCTTTGAACGGTATCTCTATTTTTAAAAAGAAAATGTTATTTGAGGAAAAGATAATGGTCCTTGGTTGGAGTGCAGGTCTGTGGTGCAATGAATAGTGGGTCAGACTAGCTAGGGTCACAAATGTTCTTGTATGGTGGAAACTGATGATTGAAAATTTGGGAGAAATATTTTTTTTTTGGCTGACAAATACCAGGTGTGTTGGTACACACCTGAAATCCTAGGACTTGATGAGTGGCAGCAGGAAGATCAGGGGTTCTAGGCCAGCCTCAGCTACACTGCAAATGTAGGGCTAGCCTGGGGTATATGAGACTCTATAGGGCAATCTAAAAGAGGGAGGGGGAAAGATATCTGACACGTGGGTGTGGTGGTTCTCGTACCTGTAATCTTGGAACTTGGGTGGCTGAGCCAGGAAGATTGCTATGAGTTCCAAGGTAGCCTGAGCTACAGCAGGAGACCCTGCATCCCCCCCCAAACCCCCACCAGCCACATGTAATATTAAGTGGAGTGTGCATATACATATATTAATATTTAATGATACTATATGTATTCAGTCTCTGCTTGGAGACTTCTTAGTGGTCCTGTGAGTCAGCATATTTTCCAGCTCAGGGGTAATGGGCATGGCCTGTCAGAGTACTGCTGGTGAACTCCAGGCCGTTGGGCTTAGTGATACATAGGTTTTGTAATTGGGTGAAAATAGGGTGGTTCCTGCAAGATGCATGTGTCAGGTAAGGTGGTGTCACCTGGAAAACTGTGTCTCGGGTGGAGATCTTATCTCTTGTCTCTTTTTTGAGTACAATGCCCTGGCTCTCTGGCAGTCACATGCCAAGCCTGCTCTTAGAGTCGGATTAGGGGCCCGCTGGCCAGCGCACTTTCTGCACCATCTGCTGGTTGCTGGGTAAAAGCTGAGCAAGGGGAAAAGTGACCAGGCAGATGGAGCCACTGGTCAGGAGGCCCCCCCAGTCACTACCCTTGTTTCCTTTATGCCCCCCCCACCCTGTGGGCATTTTGTCTGAGGACTCAGAGCTGGCAGAAGGTGACACCACGTGAGGGCATTCCTAACTTCCTGACAAGAATTCTGGCCCTTCTGGAGACTTCGAAAGTTGGCTCTTGGACTCCAGCCTGCTGGGCTGAAATGTGGATTTCCAAGGATCTCACCTCACACCATGTAAACCCACAAGTGTTGGGGAGGGACATGACTACCAATTAAGAAGTGTGTATTGGCTGGGCCTGGTGGTGCTTGTCTGTGGTCTCAGCGTGTGGTAGGTGGAGAGGTAGGAGGATTGTTGAAAGTTCAAGACCAGCCTAGACTACAGAGTGAGGCTTACTTCAGTTCCCCCTAAAAATATTCAAATCCAGTTGGGGTGATAAAATATGTATACACACACACACACGCCTGCCAGTCGTGACTTAAGGGACTGAAGAGAGGGAGGGCTGGGATGCTTGTGCAGGGCAATGCCTGCATCCCCAGAGGTGGAGGTCCTGAGGCAGAGGCTGGGTAGAAGGGAGTGAGATGGCTTAGGGGTTGGAAATGATCAAGAAGAGGGTCTGGGAGCTAGAGGAGGCTGTCTCCTATTGTCACAACCTTCCACCTGGCGCACTAAGGTCACTTGGCCTTCCTTATAATCCATGAGCTGTTTCTCTTCCCAAGACTCAGAAAGAGAAGGCCTTACCCACAGAGTGAGTCGTCATCCCAGGTGGAATGACCCCACCCCTGGAATGCCCCATGACACTTTTGTTGTACACACACACACACACACACACACACACACACACACACACACAGCAGTTTGGAAAAGGGTGTGTCCCGCTCGCTCTATCAGCCTGTTGCTCTCCTTCGAGGGCCTGTCAGGGGAGCAGTGTCGTGCTTGGTAGCTCAACCTGTCTACCCTGTCTCTGCCTCTGTGGGTGACTACTTTGTCAATGAGGTGGGCTTTAGTTTCTTTCTGGCCTTTCGTGCCTTTGAACGGTATCTCTATTTTTAAAAAGAAAATGTTATTTGATTCTTTCTGATTCTTTTGCATTGAAGCCTTAGGAGTAGTAGGATCCCCTGTACTGTTTAACCACACAGATGCTAGGCTGTGTGCCTACTAGTATCTTCTGGATTCCTCATCTGGGCCTGTTTCCCTTGCTTGATGGGAGGGCCCTCTCCCCTCCTGAAAACTGAGCCGGGAACAGGCACCACCCCAAGGTTTGCAGACTCAGTCTTCAGTCTGGTGAGCTCTGCCAGAACTCTCTTAGTAAGTCACCTTACTCTGATATCTATACCTATTCTCAGGCCAGTGGGTGCCTGTTGAGGCTCCTCGGGGACCCTGAAGGAGGTGCCCTCATGCCAGTAGGCTCATGAGATTCTCCACTTCAGCCTCAGTGAGTGTATGCTATCCCTAAATATTTGGACTCTATTTAGTATACAGGGTAGTAAGGACCTGTTTTTCCCAGTGGTGGATTCTTGCACCAACTCTGAGGGACAGTTGAGTTGCACATAGCTTGCAGGGGAGGGCCAGACATACACAGAAACCTTGGACCCAAAGTCGGCTGAGCACCCATCATATTAATTTCTTCATAGTTCGGGCAGGATGGGGCTTTGGCACTGAGGCCTCTGATAGTTTCTGTGCACAGGACATGGTAGTGTTCCCCTTACTGGGTTATAGGGGCAGATGGTCCAAAGCAAAACACCTCAGCTCCTTGCATGGGGCAGGCCTATTTTCACAGCAGAGGCTGAAGGTCATGAGGTGGTTGGGGCTCTGAAATCCTGGTTGCTGTGTCTGCAACCAGACACCCTAGAAATTTCTAGTCCAGGACTTTAATTTTATAGATTGCTGAGGTGGTTGAGATGAATACAGACTTTTTTTCTTGAACGCTATGACAAGGCCGTGCCATGGGAGGAGTGAGCTCTTTGTGGAAAGGTGGTGTGGCGAATGGACATTGACTTGGGAAATAGGAGACGTCATAAAATCAAGTCTGTGAACTGTGTGTCACCTCACCACCAGGAAAATGGGGTAGCAGCTTTCGGACTAAGTGTACTCTTGTTCTGGCTTCTAGCAGTCAGTTCAGTCAAAAATTATCTATTAAATGCCTGTTGTATGTTGGACCTCTGGGAGTTGGGAGGAGGCAGCCTGTAGGCCTCTTGGCGATTGTGAAGTAGTCTAAAGCTTGGGAAACAGACAAGGCAGATCCTGCTGGTTCCCAGGTATCTCATGTCAGAGCTGGCACGGCGCCTAGTCTGGGCTATGCACTACACATAGCCCAGGTGCTCTTGGCCCGTGCATGCGGCCACTCCCTAGGCTCTTGGTCAGCTAGAGTTATGTGCATTTCTTAGTGTGCATTTGTACAGTTGCACGTGTGACCCCAGGAGCAAAGGTGTTGCTGACGCTGTATGTACTGAGTTGCTCCCCGTGTGCCCACTTACCTGTCAGTGTATGTGTGCACCTGGGAGACATTATGTATGCATGCTTGTTTGTATATGTATACAAATGCCTGCAGGTACCTGTACCTGTGTACCGGGTGTGAACCCTTATATATGTCAGTGTGCATGCTTGCATGTATGCCTGTGTGTGTGCACCTTTGTACGTCTGTAAAAACTTGGCTATGTGTACATGCTTGTCTGTAATTTGGGTGTATACTCCTGTGTGTGTGTGTGTGTGTGTGTGTGTGTGTGTGTGTGTGTATCTCCATGCTTATGTGCATCTTTGAGTATATACTCCTGTGTGTGGGCACGTGTGTGTGTGTGTGTGTGTGTGTGTATCTCCATGCTTATGTGCATCTTTGAGTATATGCTTGCTGTGCATGCTTATATGTGTCTCTCAATATCTGTTTGTCTACATCTGTGTGTGCCTTTGCATATTTATATGTGCTAGTGTTTGGATAGCTGTGTGACGTGTGTGTGTGTGTGTGTGTGTGTGTGTGTGTGTGTGTGTCTGCTCATGGAGAGCCTGCATTCACTGTCAGTGCTCCTGCCCCTAGGGTAGACTTTAGCCTGTGGCCTCTTGTCACGTATCCTTTTACCCCTTTATTGTATTTTTAAATAGTCCTTATAAAGGTGAAAAAGCATCCTTAACATACAGGTTTTAAAAATAGCCTCCAGGGTGGACTTGGTCAGTGAATTGCAGTAGGCTAGCCCTGGGGTTAGGACAAGCCTGTTTATTTTCCTAGCTCTTTCCTAGTGCCTCCTGGGTAGAACCTCTCCTGTCTGAGCAGGCCAGGCTTCTCTGTTGTTCCTTCAGTGCTGTCTTTGACTGTTTTGTGGGGTTTTTTTGTTTTCTTTTGTGTGTGCTTTTGAGACAACATCTCACTAGGTTGTCAAGGTTAGTCTTGAACTTGCCAAATAGCCCAGGCAGGATTTGAACTCTTTTTTTTTTTTTCCTCGCTCCGGTCAACCCTGCTCTCTCCGGTCCAAGGATTCATTTATTATTATTCATAAGTACACTATAGCTGACTTCAGACACACCAGAGGAGGGCGTCAGATCTCATTACAGGTGGTTGTAAGCCACCATGTGGTTGCTGGGATTTGAACTCAGCACCTTCGGAAGAGCAGTCGGGTGCTCTTACCTGCTGAGCCATCTCACCAGCCCGGATTTGAACTCTTGACTCAGTCTCCTGAGTAGCGGCTGAGATAGCAAGCCTAGGTTACCAGATGTAACTTTAACATCTTTATTCTCTGCATGTTGTTTCCTCTCTTTCCCCAAACTCCCTTTGAGTGGTTGGCCCTCTGGGAACAGGCAGACACCTCTCACTGTATTTTGTGGTTCAAGTCCTCTGACCATGGCTTCCCTCAGAGGCTTGGCTGGGAAAACTGCACAGTAGTAGTTAGTCGCCCCTGGGAGCGTCTCATGCTGGTCCCTACATTTAAGTTCCTGTTTCCATGGTCAGAAAAATAGACGTCAGGACACGTGTCCTAAGTTGGTGTCATTGTGTGGATGAGTTCAGTGGCCCATGCCAGGGTGCATCTGCCAGCATCCCCAGGCTTGCCTGCCAGGCCCCATCCCTGTTCCCTGTCCATTGGACGTTCTTCCTGCCAGGCTCTCAGCACTGAGTCCAGCATGAGCTTGAGCTGAAGCAGGGCAGGGAGCATGAGAAGGACGGAGCAGCCAGGCATTGCCCCATGAGGCACTCTGCAGCGACACCTCCCTGCCAGGATCCAGGGTTTGGGGAAGATCCCGTCTAAGGTCTACTTCTTTCAGCCCTTCCTGGTCACCTGGAATTTCCTTGTGAAGAGGAAGCCACTTCCAGATTGGAAGTCCGGCCAGTCTTGAACTTCAACTGGCCAGGGCTCCTAAGACAGAAAAATAGCTGCACCAAGCGCTCAAGGAGCACCTATGGGGGGGGGGGTTCAGAGGCTCAGAGATTCCAAGTCAGTCATTCTTCAGCTGAGGTTGAGGTCTATGTGGGAGGGAATGAAGCCTAGTGGTTTCCTCTTCAAGATGTGTATTCCCTAGATGTCCTGTGAAGATAGTGAGAAAGGAAGGGACGGCTAGGACTTTAGCCCATGGCCATGTGTGGTCTCTGTCATGTATCTCTTTACCCCTTTATTGTATTGTTAAGTAGTCATTATAAAGGTGAAAAAGCTTCCTTAACATACAGGTTTTAAAAATAGCCTCCAGGGTGGACTTGGTCCGTGAATTGCAGTAGGCTCTCTAGCCCTGGGGTCTTGGTCAGTGGACTGCAGTAGGCTAGGCCTGGGGTTAGGACAAGCCTGTTTGTTTTCCTAGCTCTTGCCCCAGCTTTTCTGTGGGGGTCGCTGAAGCAAGTCCTGCAGGCAAGTCACTCATTCAGTGTCAGAGTTCTGACTGACTTAGTATGGCCACAGGAGAGACCACACTTCCAACAACCTGGGGGTGGTGGTGAGGAGGGGCCAAATCATATCCGACAAGTAGTCACTCCTTCCTCTTCAAGTCAGCCTCAGACAGCCACCACCATCTCTTCTGTATGGACATTACATATCAGAGTGACCCCCTGTGTCTAGCTTCTCTTACTTGGTATATTATTTATCTGGTGCTGGGGATTGGTCCTAGGTCCTCTCCTGTGCCACATCAGCATGCCCATTAAGCTAGCTAGATCCTCAGTTCCCTTGTTACTTGTTATTTTGATTGAGGCAGGGTTTCCCTGTGTTGCCTGAGCTGTTTTGAATTCACTCTGTAGTCCAGGCAGGCTAAGTCCTGACCCTTATGTCTCATCTTCCCAAGTAGCCAGGATGACGGGCTTCTACCACTCGGCAAAGCTGCCTTTCTACTTGGAACCAGCCATCCTTACTTAGTGCCTCTCCTTGTTTCTCTGTTGCGATGTGGGCTTGTCCCTTCCCTCCCGGTGGCCGTTCTTTTGAGTCCTACTCAGTAGCCGGGCCAGCTGGCACGGGCCTGTTAACCCTGCTATGCCAGAGACTGAGGCAGAAGGATGAATGTGGGCTACAGAATGAGTTCAGGGCTAGCTTGGGCAGCTTGGTAGGACATTGTCTTCAAGTAAAAATGTAAAGAGAAGGTTAGGGGATATAGCTCAGTGGAAGAGCACTTTATTTAGCACTTTGAGGTCCTAAGTTCCATCCCCAGTGTGGGGGTGGGGAGGCCTCAGCCAGGTCACTTCCCCTTCAGGGTTTCCCATAGCTATTATTCATTGTAAGACACGAGGAACACCATCCAGCACCGCATGACCCACAGGTCATGGGTTCCTGGGAAAGTCTGAAAATCTCCATGTTTGCTTCTGAGACAGAAAATTACTCTTGTCAAGAGGAAACCTGGGCATTTGGGGCGCTAACCTTGTGGTGTGCTTTTTGCAAATTTTGCTTTCCAAGAAGGAATCCTGCTCTGGGCGTGGTGGTGCACGCCTTTAATCCCAGCATTTGGGAGGCAGAGGCAGGCGGATCTCTTGAGTTCGAGGCCAGCCTGGTCTACAGAGTGAGTTCCAGGACAGCCAAGGCTGGAGGGTTCCTGCTGCATGCTGGCCAAGTGACCATCTTTTGTGGAGCCCTTGGGCTTGACTCACTAGTTCCTACTGTGGGAAAACACATCTTCCCTGTCACCTGGTTAATCTCCCTTGGACCGTTGTGGCAGATGAGCAGCCCTGGCTACCAAACTGAAGCTGTGATCGCGGCTCTCAGTGAGAAGATGATTATAGCACCCTGTCAGATACAGCGCTGCCACTCCTGGGACTGGGGAGAGCTACTGCGACAGAGGCTGTCCTCAGTTGTTAGTTTCCATGCCAACACAGATGGACAGTGCTTTCCTAGTTAGTCAGCTTGGGATAGGCAGGGCAGAGCTCAGACTGAAGCTGTCCTTGAAGCTGCTAGGCCGCCTCTGCCTCTCCACTGGACAGGTAGAAGTGTGCACGGTCCCTTTGAAGGAAGCCATGGTGATACCTGTGGGCACCCAAGGACAGAGGGTACAGACATCTCTGGGAAAGCATTCAGATGAAGATGTGTGCCACCCTGGTTATATGACAGATGCTAAGCCCACACAGGACAACAGTCTGCTCCTGGGCTCAGTGTGTTTGCCCCTGAATCTGGCTCTCAGCAGACCTGACAGGGAGAAGCAGGAGTACCACTGATCAGCATTTGGTGTGTCTTTGGGTTCAACTTGAAGAGCTTTCCATAGGAGGATGACCCTGAAGTCACTGTGTAGCCCCTGCTTGCTTCAAACTCATCATCTTCCCACTGCAGACTCCCTGAGACTGGAATTGTAGACATGTACCAACACATCCAGCTCTAACTGCCCTTCTTAAGTGATAGAGCATCCCTATGGGACCAAGGATGATTATGCCTTATGGGACCATGTGTACAGTGTAGCCTGGGCAGGCCAGTCAGCTCCACTGTCTTGGACACAGGCATAGGTATGGATTGCAGACACTCCCCTGGTCCTGAGACCCAGGACCATTAGCCTTATCTCCCATCTGGAAGGAGACAATTAGCAGAGAATGCAAAAGCACACTCTCACGTTGCTGTTGCTGTCTTGCGGTGGTGACCTCAGCTGCAGATCCCCTACAGTGACTCTGAATTCTCCAGGGAATCTCGTAGGAGGGGGCACACTCTGCACCTGATTTCACGGACCCTGGCTGTCCCCCGTCCTGCTCTCTAAAGGAGGAAGCTCAGCGCCTGTAGCTGAAGCAATGGGAAGATGTCTGGTTCTGGGAAGCAGTGGAGGAAGGAGGAGGATGGACCGGGGCTTCTGGGTTTATGTAATAATTTCCCCAGTCTAACAGGAAGTGGGCCATGCAGCAGGGCCATAAGGAGAGCCCACGTGCCTCTGAGTCCATCACCTGATTCAGATGAGAGTTCCTTTTATGGTCAAGAAAGCATCCAGGCTAGTCTTTTAACATTTAGAATCACGGCTTGGAGACATGTCTGATAATACACAGTCCTAGTAGCCATATTAGGCCAGCACAGGCTTACATGCATGGTACCTCTCAGGAGGCAGGTGTTTGGCTACCCCCTCCCCTTACACATTTGACTCACCTGGGCCTCAGGAACATACCAGGCAGGTGCTGTTATCCATCTTATGGACACTTGATGAACAGGAAGGTCCGGTACCTATCCCAGATGCACAGCTGGTCATTGGTGAGGCTTGCTAGGTTCAAGCCTGGATTCAGCACAAGACTCCCTACTCTTGGCCTAGATGTTCCTTGCTTGGGATGGATACACACAGGTGGTCCATGGAGACACAGTAGTGTGGAACTAGGTGAAACAGTAAGGATTAGAGAGCCGTGTGTCCTGAGTGTTGTCATAGGCGGACAGGCCTGAAGGAGAAGGCTGTGGGAGATGTGGATGCATACATAAGAAATGCAGACCTAGCCGGGCGTGGTGGCGCACGCCTTTAATCCCAGCACTCGGGAGGCAGAGGCAGGCGGATTTCTGAGTTCGAGGCCAGCCTGGTCTACAAAGTGAGTTCCAGGACAGCCAGGGCTATACAGAGAAATCCTGTCTCGAAAAACCTAAAAAAAAAAAAAGAAATGCAGACCTGTGTGTGAAGGTCCCATACTTTGTTTCTACATACATACGGTTCTCAACCTGTGGATCATGACCCCTTTGGGATTGAAATACCCTTTCATGAGGATTGCTTAAGGCCACCGGGAAATACATATATTTACATCACAACTCATAAAAGTAGCAAAATTACCGTTATGAAGTAGCAACAAAAATGATTTTCTGGTTGTGGGTCACCACAACATGAGCTGTATTAAAGGGTCGCAGCTATAGGAAGGTTGGGAACTACCAGCATGCCTACATATACCTAGTAAAAGTATAAGCCTGCCTGGATCAAAAACACAAGCCTCAGGGACCAGATCACCCTGGAAGGGAACAGAACCAAGCAGGGCTTAGCTGGCAATAGTGACAGGTTTTCTTTATTAAAAACAGAACAGAGCCAGAGAGATGGCTCAGTTGGTCAAATGCTTGCTGCACAAACACGGAGGTTCTTATCTTGGGTATCCACATTTAAAAAAAAAAAAAGAAGAAAAGGCAGGCATACATAGTAACACATGCCTATAATCGCAGCACTGACTGGGGAGACAGAGACAGGAGGATTCCCGGAGTTCCCTAGCTATCTATCCTAGCTTAATTGGAAATTGCCAGATTCAGTGAGAGATGATTTCAAAAAATAGTCGAAGAGTGATTCAGGAAGAAAGACTCATGATGTTAACCATTCATGCGTATGCTGGAGCATGAAAGTACACGAGTTACTTTCTGTGTAGGTATATGGAATATTTTGAAATACAATGTTTACGTGTCTGTGGATATAGCTCAATGAGACCACTCCTGTGTGTAGCACGTGTGAGAACCATGGCTGTAATACTGAGCACCAAGAGAAAAAGAAGTGCTAACAGTGCAGGCCTGTCTATTTATTCATTCATCACACTCCCAGGCCAGTTTGCATGCACAGGCTCACAAACTGTGCGCACACTGCCAGCTTCCAGTTACTTCTGGGGGGCTTTTCTGGGGCTCCAGCCCATAGGCAGGGTCATAGCCTGCTGAGGATGAGGGACTGTGCTGTGTCCCCCTAAGCCAGTCTTTTTCTATGGAACAGCATTTCATGAGGTTGAATGCAGAACTGGGGACTCTTAAAGAAGGTTAGGTTTTGGAAGGATTTTGCAAGGTTTCCATGAAAGAATTCCTTTAGGAGGAGGTGGGTGATTTGGAGACAGGGTCTCCATATGCAGTCCTAGGCTAGGCTGAAACTCGAAGTGCTCCTCCTGCCAGCCTTTCAGATGCTGGGATTACAAGTGTGTACTGAAAATAATGAAAGGATAAGCTAGGAAGCATACAGGATCCTTAGTTGGCACAGCTGTGTCCCTGGGAACAGCAGGTTTGCCAAGGACATTGTCACACACTGGAAGGTAGGTCACTGTGGGTTGTCTCTACCAGGACCAGCTAACGTGACAGGAGTGAACGTGAGTGTCAGTGCCAACTTTAAACAGTGGTTGAAACATAGCATCAGTGGTTCCAAGGGCGTGAGCCGATCTGTGACATCAACAGCCTATGATTTATTAGGGGAGAGAGGCAGAGGTCAGCCACTTCTCAAAAGACCTGCGTCACTGGCAGAGCCCTGGTCCTCCCTTCGTCCTCTAGAAGGATGTGGAGAAGGGCCTGGGGTTCCTGAGAGGTTTTAAGGTTGCCTGTAGTTGAAGGGAGTCAGAAAACCATGCAGGATCCCCGAATTCCATCATCTCTCATCTGCAACCTCTTAAGGCTGAAACTCAGATATACAGCCATCAGCATAGAGAAGAAGTTACTGAGTGCCACCTAAGACTTGTGTGAAACCCTGTCCTGGTCCTGCTAAGGCAGGCTGTACCTGGGTGAGACTTTATTACTGTCCTTTCCTCCCTTCCCCTTCCTCTTGCTGGAGATGGATTCTGAGTCCCTTTGAATGCGAGGCGAGTGAGTGAGCCATCACTGAACTGTGTACCCAGCCCGCTTTTTATTTATTTTTATTTTGAGACAGGAGCTCACCCATTTGTTCAGGCAGACATTGAACTTGGATCCTCGCTCTTCAGCCTTCTAAGAGGCCTGCATCATCAGTGCTCAGCTTCTGGTAGGAGGTAAAGCAGATGCAGTGGGCTGTGGTGATGTGGGCCCGTAAGCTCAATGCCTGAGAGACAGGCAGGTGGATGGATTTTGATTTTTGAGGCCAGCCTGTGGTAACTGAAACCTCCCTCCCCACAATGATAACAAAAGGTTGATGCAGCTAAACCAAAAACTAAAAGGCATTTTTAAAAGCCTCTTGAAACTTTTGGAAAGCCCCTTTGCAAACTAGGTGGTGGTGGAGGAACATGCTTTTAATCCCAGCACATGGGAGGCAGCGGCAGATGGATCTCTGAGTTCAAGGACACGCCCCCCCCCCTTTGCTTCTGTCATGGAGGAGGCCAGAGGTGGCAGACCTATGGAGTCTCTGATGAGACTGGTATGTCCCTCTCCCTCCTTCAGGCCACTCCTGTTCCCTTTCTTTCTCACTGTGGGGGATACCCTAAAAGCCCTGGTCTCAAGGTTGGGAGAGGAAAGAGGAAATGCCTGGTTCACCGATCCAGTCTCTGGGAGCCCGTCTTAGTCACTCTTCCATTACTGTGAAGAAACACATGACCAAAGCAACCCTTACAAAAGAAAACATTTATTTGGAGGCTTGCTTACAGTTTCAGAGGCTTAGTCCATTATCATTATGGCAGAGAGCTTGGTAGCACACTGGCAGGCATAGTGCTGGAGAAGGTAGCTGGGGGTGGGGCTAGGGGTGGGGGCTCAAAGCCTACCTCCAGCGACACACTTCTTCCAACAAGGCCACACCTCCTAATCCATTCAAAACAGTTCCCTGGTGACTAAGCATTCAAATATTTGAGTTTATGGGGGGCTCACTCTTTAAAGAAATATTTTCTATCATATTTTTGTTATTTAAAACAAATTTTAACTTTATATTTTGATCTTCAACCCCCCTCAAGTCCTTCCAGATCCTTTCCCCATCTCTACTCACCCAACTATAGATTTTTTTTGTCAAAAAACAAAAGCTCAATACAAAATAAAAACAAACCAAAATCAAGAAACTACCCAAACTGTAGTAACAAATGAAAGCACATAAAAATTCTGTGGAGTCAGTTATATGATGGTCAACTACTCCTGAGCACGAGGCCTGCCCTGAAGTGGTTGATATACCTACCAGGGTCACTCCATTGGGGAAAACTGCTTTTCCTTCCGCCAGCAAGTATATGTGACTATTCAGTCTTTAACCTTTACCCTAGAGGCTAGGTTTTCATTCGTTTATTCATTCATTCATTCATTCATTCATGTTTAAAATATATATATAACAATAAAACATAAGAAAAAACAAAAACTATTATCACCTCAAAGTTGGACAAGACAGACCAATAGAAGGAAAAGAGCCCAAGAGAAGACATAAAAGTCAGAGACCCACTTACCTGCACACTCAGGAATCCTGTAGAAACACTAAGCTGGAAGCCACGATATACACGTGGAAGACCTGGTGTAGGCCCATGCAGGCACTGTGCGTGCTACCTCGTCTCTGTGCATTTGTATGAGCTCACTTGAATTCTGACTCTGGCTCTTACACTCTGCCTCCTCTTCCATGTGGGTTGCTGAGCCCTGAGGGGAGGGATTTAATAGAGACATTTTGTTGAGGGATGGGTGTTCCAAGTTCTCTCTTTTTTGTAATGTCTGGCTGTGGGTCTCTCTATTGGTTCCCATCTGCTGCAGGAGGGAGCTTCTCCCGCTGATAGCTGAACAAGGCACTGACCTATGAGTATAGCAGAATGTCACTAGGAGTCATTTTAGCGCTACTTTCCCCACCCCACCCCCTTTCTAGACTAGTATTATTTGGTTTTCACATAGGCTCTTGGGCTATGTAGTCTCAGGTTCCTGGTCACCTAGGCAGTGTCAGGTATGGGTTTCATCTCACAGAGTGGGCCTTAAAGACCAAATCAGTTATTGGTTGGTGACTCTGTGCCACTATTACCCTAGCATATCTTGTCGATAGCACCCCATTGTAGATAAAGGGTTTGTGGCCAGCTTGGTGTTTACAGTTCTCTTTTGGTAAAGTGCAAAGGCTCTTCCTGTAACAGAGACACTGGAATGTAGGGAATGAAGGCTCTGTGTAGGCGCCAGCTGTACATGTCCACGTTCAGTGAGTTCTTGGTGTGTTGTCTGAAGCAATGGGGAGAGCGACCTATAACAAACATCCTGGGCTTGGCAACATCCTGGGTTGTTAAGAGATTCCCATGGGGTCCCTTTGGCCAACGACTCAATTAGATGTAACCCAAACCTGGTACTGGATGCTGCTTTTAGTGACAAGAGATGGCCAGCTGGGACCCTGTCTCCTTATGGGGGGGGGGAGCACTCTAATTCAAACCATCCCAGAGGCCACAGCCTGACTACTCCATCCCTTTGCAGGGGGCCTGCCTCTACCCTGCTCAGGCCTCCCAGTCTTAAAATTTTAACGAGGGCCTCACACCCTCAAATAACCTTTGTCTTACATGTCACCTGCATACATTTTTAAAGGGTGATTACGTCCAGATGTGACTCATGGCTCCCACTTCCCTCTGCCTGTGGTTTTGGGTGTGCACTTCCCTTCAGGCCCTCCCCTAGCTGCCAGGCCCGGTGACCACAGTCCATACTGTCTCACCTCACAGCACATATGACAACATATGTCCCCACACTTCATCACGCTGACTCTGACTGCAGAAGAGGACCCTGGTTCTTTTCAACTCTTCTTTCTTTCTTTCTTTCTTTCTTTCTTTCTTTCTTTCTTTCTTTCTTTCTTTCTTTCTAAGACTTACTACATTTATATGAGTACACTGTAGCTGTTTTCAGACACACCAGAAGAGGGCATCATATCCCATTACAGATGGTTGTGAGCCACCATGTGGTTGCTGGGAATTGAACTCATGACCTCTGGAAGAGCAGTCAGTGCTCTTAACCACTGAGCCATCTCTCCAGCCCCCCTCAGCTCTTTTCTATACAAACAAACAGCTTTACTAAGAGATAACTCACACGATTCTTCTCCTTTTAAAAGGACACTATTCACAGAGTTGTGCAACTCTCACCACAATCACTTGTCACTGAAGGAAGCCTTTCTCACTTTCTCACCACTTTCCAGCCTAGACAGACGCTTGTCATCGTCAACAGCATGGCAAACAATCTGATTTGCCCGCCAACTCCGTCTTTTCAATGTGGATGGACCCTTTGCTTCTGACTCCAGCAGCTCTCACTGAAAACCTTCCATGGCTCTCACCTGGGGCTTGTACACTCCCAGTTCAGTGCCAGGCTGGTACCTGGTACCACCTGGTACAGCCATGGTGCTGTGCCCTGCCCCTCAAGGCTCACACTCAACACTCCCCTGTCCTCACAGTTCATACCTTCTTACTTTTCCTGACAGCTCCACTCCCCTTCTCCTGTGTCCTCAGGCTTCACAGCTTCTCACCCCCACGCCCCTAAGTCTTCATGTCTTCTGTCTCCCAACCTCCCATCAGATCCACCAACCCAAGCCTGCCATCCATATCCTCACTCACGTCCCTCTTTTTTTGTATCTCTCCACGCCTCTGCACCATCCTCATGCCCTGACATCTCAACCTCCCCATCCTTCCTTTCTTTTCCACCCCTCACACTTCCATGTCTCCTCAGACCTTGTTATAACTCACACCTCCTCATCCCGGCTCCTGTCCTCAGACCTCTGTTCATCTCTCGCCTTCCCACACCTCTCAGATCTCCTCAGAAACCCCCCCCCCCCCCGCTTGTCCTCAGACATCCACACCTGGTTCCATGTCCTCATGCCTGGTTAATCTCACACCTCCTGTCACCTCCCACGTCCCCAAGCCTTACATCTCTCTCCTCTTCACACCTCCTCATATCCTTCCCTACCACGTGTGCTTCTTTAGGAGGGCGTCTGGCTGTCTCCGGGTCAGGAGCCAGCTTTTCCCTTCCACAGTCCTTCAGAGGCCACCAGATGCCTGGTGCCTATCTTGTGCCCAGAGTCCTTCGACTGGCCCATTAGAATGGTTCCCCTAATCTCTTGTTGAATTCATTCATTAACCTCAGTTGGCTGAGGTCTTCCTCCTTTCTCTTTTCTGTATCTGACTTTGTAGCCATCGGGGTGCCTGTGCTGTCAAAAGCTCTGTAAACTATTCTCATTAATCCATGTTTGCCTCCCCATCTCCCTCAGCACCTTTTTCTGCTCTCAACTGAGTCCCTGCCAAAGTCAGTAGGAGTCAGTGCAGGCCCGTGGAGGTGGGTAGCAGGTTGGAAGCTCTCAAGGAGCAGGGGGTCACTGAGGATTGAGTTGTTAGCACTCTTTAATGAAGCCCATGCAGACAGAGTGAGTACACGGACAACTTAGATTTATTATTATTATTTTACAACTTACATTTGTAAATTGTAAACTTACATTTGAATGTGTATGTCTTTTTGTTGTTGTTGTTGTATAGCCCTGGCTGTCCTGGAGCTGACTTTGTAGACCAGGCTGGCCTCGAACTCAGAAATCCGCCTGCCTCTGCCTCCCGAGTGCTGGGATTAAAGGCGTACACCACCACACTGGGCTCAGGCTCCCTTCATTGTGTTCTTCACTGAAAGGGGGCAAGCAGAGCTGCAGGGCCAGGGACTGTAGGAAGCACAAGACTGTCTCCTTTTTTTATAAGATGCATAGTTGGTAGGTGGGCTATACAGCCCATGGGACTGTTGGGACTGTTGGGCTGTGTGGTATCTCTTGAGTGAGGACATTATTCTGCAGGTCCCAGAGGAAAACAGTCATAGCATTGGCCAAGGCTGGGCATGATATGGGACCCCACAGGAGCCCTGGGTTCACTCTCATCCACTCACAGGTTCTTCCGGGTATCACTGTGTGACCTAGGTGACACCTACAGCACATGCTGAGAGCAGAGCTGGTGGCTCAGTCTGAGGCTGAGTCCACGGCCTGTAGGTCTGTGCGCCCACCAGCTACATCTAGAAACTTCTTTATAGTTCTCTGTCTCTGGGCCCTTTTTCTCCAGTGAGACTGTAAGCTATTAAAGGCAGGGCTGGTCTTTGCCTTCTCTTTTCTGACAGCATCAAGCCTGGAGCTAATCCCATTGGATAGGGCCACTCAGTTGTGCCCTAGCTGGCAATGCAGTTCCCAGAGGCACTGTGGGTAAGGGCAGGTAGTTTCACAGGAAAGTCACCAGAGCCTTAGGAGCCTGTAGATAGTTAAAGTTATATACTTTGATCCTCCAACTGTGGCATAACCTGATGTATTTTCCATGGTAAGATCAAACACTTTTGTGTGTGTGTGTGTGTGTGTGTGTGTGTGTCAAAGTGTCTTGCCTTGGTTGGCCTCAAATTGTTGAATCTCTTGAGTGTGGGGATGGTGGTTATATACCACCATGCCTGCTTTGTATACCACCATGCCTACTTCAGAAACACTCTTTGAAAACATTGTACTTTCTGTCTTTTCTTCATTGGATAGTTTAACAAAGCCTCTTTGTTTTTTGGGTTTCTTTTCTTCAGTACTGGGAATTGAACCTAAGACCTTGCACATGCTAGGCAAATTTTTGGGCCCTGAGTTAAACCCACAGTCCGTATTTTACTTTTTTTTTTTTTTTTTTTTTTTTTTTTTTTTTTTTTTGGTTTTTCGAGACAGGGTTTCTCTGTGTAGCCCTGGCTGTCCTGGAACTCACTATGTAGACCAGGCTGGCCTCGAACTCAGAAATCTGCCTGCCTCTGCCTCCTGAGTGCTGGGATTAAAGGCGTGCGCCACCACGCCTGGCCCGTATTTTCCTTTTTGAGACATGGTTTTGCCAAGTTGCTAAACTCACTCTGTAGCCTTGTAGTCCTTGGACCTGCTACCCTCTTTACCTCAGCCTTCCAAGTACTGCTTTACACTGTCAGGCAAAGTGCCTGGTATCTGGATGCAAAAGGAGGGGGACTCTAAGAGATGGTGACATTTTGTTGCTGTCTATATTCTATGCCCCAACTTCCTTATTTTTCTGTCATTGCAGGTGATTTTCAAGGCCAAGTCAAAATATTCTCCAGAACTACTCAAATACCGGTAAGTACCCCAGAATGTTGCTTCTCAGGTAGAAAGTGAAGTGTTTGTACATGGAACCTGTTTTGCCAGCTGACGTGTACACAGTTACCCCTCTGTAAACATCCAGACAGGCCTGCAGGGGTCCTGTTTGCCTAATGGAATATGTTCTTGTTCATGAGAGCCTGTGATAGGATTTGCAGGGGGCCTCTGGAACAATAACAACAACAACAACAACAACACACACACACACACACACACACACACACACACACACACACGTGCCACCACACCCTCTCACATTTCTTCCAGGTTTGCCTTGCATACTCTATCCACATTCCTTAGCCCCTTGCTTGCTGGCTTTGCAGGTATGCACAGTCCTGCTTGCTTCAAACACTATTTAAAATAATGTAGCTTCTGGTAGAGTGCTCATAGCAGGCTCGAAGCCTTGCGTTCAATCCCTGGAATGTGCTGCACACCCATGACCACACTTGACTCTGAGGATGGAAGCAGAGGGACCAAAAGTGCCAAGTCATCTCAGCTAGATACCAAGTTTGAGGCTGTTCTGGCTTGTTCTAGGAGCCTAGGAGAGTAACACGCATGGCCTAGAGAGACCTTGAATAACATGCCCAGTTTATGGGAAAGGTGACAACAGTGTGTGCTCCTCCTGCATTGTCAGAGAAATCAGTCATTCCTCAAAGCTTCGATTTGGGTCAGGTATGATGGTGCACACCTCTAATCTCAGCACTTGGGTGCTGAGGCAGGATCTTGGATTTGAGGCTTCTCTGTGCTGTGTAGTGAATTTTGAGCTAATCTGGGCTGATGAGACCCCATTTCATCAAAGGCAAGCAGGAATAGTCAGGTTTGGCTATGGGTACATTGTAAGGAAAGGCCTCAGGGAGGGCTGGAACACAAGGCCATCTTTGTGTTTCATGAGCTTGCCCCAAAGCACTCCACCACCACAGGCACAAAGTGCTGGAAAAGTGAATCATTGTGTCACCAAAGAAATGTACACAAATTTCATTTAGATACAATCGGCCTTCCTCATCCTTGATTTAACCATCAATGGCTCAAAAATACTAAGAAATGGGCTGGTGAGAGGGCTCAGTGGGTGAAGGTGCTTGCTGTTAAGCCTGATGACCTGAGTTCTATTCCCAGAACCTACATGGTAGAGAGAAGTGACTGTAATATGTGGTCCTCTGATTTCTACCTGTGTGCTGTCACATATGAACCCACACACATACTGATCATTTACAGACATTTTTCTTGTCAGTTAGTTAGATAGTATTTACATTATGATGGGTATCATGCATGACACGGACTTGATTCAGGTTATGCAGGAGAATTCATACACATAAGGGCTAAGTGAATAAGCCAGCTTTTGTAAGAGTTGTCCAGGCATCTTTAGATTTTGGTATCTTTGGCGTCCTAAAACCAATCCCTTATAGGTTCTGAGATGATGTCTGTGTGTGTAATGAGGACTCTTCAGACATTTTTATTCAACATTCTAAGAGTATTACTCTTAATTTATTTAAATGTTTTTAGTCGTGTTTGGTGTGTGTGTGTGCGTGCACACGCGCACACACATATTTTTGGGGATACCTGAGAAGTCCAGAGGTGTTCGACCTCTGGAGCTGGAGTTATATGGAGTTGTAAGCTGCTGGCTAGGGTTGCTGGGGAATGAACTCATGTCCTCTGGATTACACTTTCTTATCCACAGAGCCGTCTCTTCAGCCCCCAGAAGAGATGGCTTTTACCCCTAGTCTGTATCCAGGATACAAGTTCAGAAAATTGTGCATGGATTTAGAATATGTGCCCACCACTGACTGCTCTGCAGTTTTTCGTCACGGCTGGGTGTTCAGTATGTGTTTCCATCACACTGTAAATAGAGAGAGAGAGCTGCAGTCCACTCACATGCTGGGATGTTGGAGCCGGGAGGCAGAGCATCTCAAAATGGCAAATGCCCTCCCACTCAAGCACCTGAAGATGCATGTGAAAACATAAGTGATTTGTTTTGTTCTTTACACTTGGGGGTCTGTTCCCAAGATGTCCCATTCTAATGTTACATTCCCAGCTTTTTAAAAAACAATTTGATTTTTATAATTAATTCATTGTACTTGGGATTAAAGCAGGGCTTTGCGTAGTCACAAGCATTTTGGATGAGGGATACAGTTAGAAGCGAGTCCGCGTGGAAAGCTGCCGTTGGTAACACACCAGCCCATGTTCCCTGTAATCCCCATCCACGTGCCAACCAGGCTGACCCTGTAACCTTTGCAGTGTCTGGGCTAGTGATGTTCAATCTGTAGACACACGGGGAAAAGTGAGAACTGCTGAAGCTGCCTCCGTTGAGCTCCCCCACCTCCCAGGACCTGCTGTGATGGATGCCATCAAGGTCCTATGTCTAACAGACAAAGCATCCAAGAGTTTGCGTTCTGACCTCTTCTTTCCTTTCCTGTTTTAGCGTGGTGGGGGTGGGATCTGAGCTAGTGTTCAGCACAGGCTGTCCTTAAACTCCTTAGGTGGCAGAGAATAACCTTGAACACCTGGTCCTCCTGCCTCTACCTCCCCAGTGCTAGGTCGTAAATGTGCATCACACATATGGGGATGCCCACCCCAAATACTCATGTGGGGGCCAGAGGAGGCCCTGCTCTACCCCTCTCTGCCGTTTTCAGGCTTCTCACTGAATTTGAGCTACGTTTGCAACTGGCTAGCCCCAGAAATCCTCTTGTCTCTGCCTGCCACCGGGCTGGCATGACGTGCAGAATCAACCACACCTGACCTTTCACTTCCTCACAAGCACTCTTACTTGCTGAGCCTCTTCCTTAGCCCCACACTCTCACTTTAAAGACTGTTGGATCCTGAAAGTTCAGAGAAGTGGCTTTGATACCCAGACATTTAGGAAAGGAAGGTCACAGGTAGGAAGATCAGCCCATGTAGACCAGAGTGGAGAACTGTGCATCTAGCCTGCATCCCACACCCTCTTTTCATGGGCCGAGGGCAGAAGGTGGGCGGCAGGGAAGGGGGAAATGAAGGTTTGTTGGTCTTGCTGTGGCAACTAAATAGAAAGTGGAATGCAGGGCTCATCCACAGCTGGCAGCAGGTGCTAGGGTTCATGCTGCTGGATGATGTACCACAGTGTTCTGTGCTACTGGATGGGTGTTAGAGATGCTTGTTAGAGATACCACGATACATGCTCCTTGGTATTCTGTGGTGCTCTGTGGTGCCCTTTGTTTTCCCAACACTTTATCCTGTTGGTACTTTCCCAGTGTGCTTTGCTGTTGTGATGAAAAAGCAATAGGCATAGTTTTAATGATATGTAAGATGGCATCCTGAGGAGTCACCTGGACAGATACCCAGCAGACTGTGCTGTCCCCAGCCTGGGGATGTCTTCAGAAATCCTGTGTGTCCGAGCCTGCAGAGTCTAGAGTCACCATCTGAACCTTTCACAAAAGCTCAGCAGCTGCCTCACACAGCTTTAGTCCTTTCTGCTTGTCTACCACATGGGTGTGCCAGAAGAGCATGGGGAGCTGTGAGAGGAACCCGAGGCGCCTGTGTCGCCTGTGTGCAGGGGTCTTGCACATGAGTAGCTCTGAGAAACTGCAAGACGAAATGGCCAGTGTAGCGAACGGTTTAGAAGTTGGGGTTTGTAGTTTGGTGTTAGAACACTTATAGATGGGTGTGCAGTGTCCTGGCTTCAATCCTTAGTATTATAAAAGAAAAATAAAATTTAAAAAGGCAGTATTTTATCCATTTAGCATTTATCACTTGCTGTGGTAGATTTGTGTTGTGGGTTTCTTGCAGTTAGAGGTCAGATCCAGGCCTCTGTGCTCAGCAAGCATTCTGTCACTTAGCTATGTTCCCAGCCCAGAGGTGGCAAGTGTTTGTCTATTTTAAATCCTTCATCATTTTATATGTGAATATTTTGCCTGCACGTATTTGTATGTATCTCATGTGAGCCTGGTCTCAGAAGACATTGGATCGCCCAGGACTGGAGTTAAAGACAGTTGTTAGCTGCCTGTGGATGAAGATGTAGAACTCTCCTTCTCCAGCACCATGTCTGCCTGGATGCTGCCATGCTTCCTGCCACGATGATAACGGACTAAACCTCTGAAACTGTAAACCAGCCCCCAATTAAATGTTTTCCTTTATAAGAGTTGCCATGGTCATGGTGTCTCTTCATAACCTCTGGAAAGTTCTCTGGAAGACCAGCCAGTGCTCTTCTGAGCCAGGTCTCCAGCCTCCATGACAGGTTTTTACACACAGGGAACACTCTCTGTAGTCAGTCAACTGGGAGCGAACACATTAGAAATGATTGTGTTAAACATATACAGTTGGCCTTTGTATTTGCAAGGAATAGAATCTGCGACCCACAAATAACAAACTCTGGATGCTTAAGTCCCTTATAGAATTTGGCATAGGTGTGTGGCCCAAACTCATCCTCACTATAGTATATAACATGTCTCTAAGTTAAATACCTAACATAACGTGAGTTATGAAAATAGTGTTTGGAGGAATAATGTTGCCTTAGTGTTTCCATTGCTGTAGAGAGACACAACTCTTCACAAGTGTGAAGTGGCCAAGGCAACTCTTATAAAGGAAAACATTTAACTGGGGCTGGCTTACAATTTCAGAGGCTTAGTCTATTATCATCATGGCAGGGAGTATGGTAGCATTACAGGCAGACATGGTGCTGGAGAAAGAGCTGAGAATTCCACATCTTGATCCAAAGGCAGCAGGAGGATGCTGTGTGCTAAATTGGATGTATCTTGAGCATAGCAGACCCCAAAGCCCACCAAGTGCCTTGGAGGACACACTTCTTCCAACAAGGCCACACCTCTTAATAAATGCCACTCCCTATGGGCCAAGCATTCAAACACAAGAGTCTGTGGGAACCGTAACTTTTTAAACCACCACAGATGTCAAGAGAAATCCATAGGTGTTCAGCATAGATGCAATTCGGTTGCTTTGGTTCTTGGCTGGTTGAGTCTGGGATATGGATATAGTGAGTACGGAGGACTGAGGATCTTGTGCCTGTCTTGAATCTGTCTTTACAAGCAACAACCTTGTAAAGCAGGCATCACAGTTTTAGTTTTCGAAGATGAGGCTCAACAAAGAGTGTATTGTGTTCCCTTTACCCATGCTGAGAATAACGGGGTAGAGCATCTGTGTTCCCCCTCGAGTCCTCTGAGTCCAAGCAGGTTCTCATCCTCATGCACAGGCAATTTGGATAGGATACTCAGGCAATGCAGCCAATAGGCACAAACCTAAAACAGTCAGTCCTTGCTACCTCTTAGAAATGAGACCTTGTGAAGGATCCTCAGGCAAGGGGGGCCCAGAAAGTAGCAATTTTGTAATTTGAAGCTGAGAATGTCTATCGCCAAGAGCCATGCTCCTGCCTCAGCACTTAGCCCAAATCCCAGCTTCTTTCTAGACCCAGAATGTATAGCTAATATGAAGTGACAGGTCCTGAAGCATGTCTCTCATCTCCCCCAGGTTACCCCTCTACCTGGCCTCACTTTTCATCAGCCTTGTGTTCCTGTTGGTGAATCTGACCTGCGCTGTGCTGGTGAAGACAGGAGACTGGGACAGGAAGGTTATCGTCTCTGTGAGAGTGGCCATCAATGACACACTCTTTGTGCTGTGTGCCATCTCTCTCTCCATCTGTCTCTACAAAATCTCCAAGATGTCCCTGGCCAACATCTACTTGGAGTCAAAGGTGAAAGTGGGAATGTGATCACGGTTTCTTATTCTGAAAATGGCTTCCTGGTTTACACATAGGCCACGACAGATCATGATCACTCTGGTTCACTGAACTTTGTCTCCAAGTGGTTTAGCATAGTGTAGTATAGGGTGTGTAGAGCCTCTGGGAAAACTTAGTCTGGTTTAGAACTACAACTGTTTAACACTGTTAATTTATTTTTGTGGTGTTGGATATCAAACCTAGGGCCCATGTGTGTTAGGCAAGCACCCACCACAGTGTTATAGTGCCACACATTTTAAAAATGATTTGGAGACAAGGTCTTTGTAAGTTGCCTGGGCTGGCCTTGAACTCACTGTTACCTAGGCTGGATTTGCAAGCCTCCTGCTTCAGCCACCACCAATAGAAGCTGGGATTATGGACTTAACACCTGCTGGTATGACTGGGACATTTTTAGTGCCTGAGATAATAATGTCGTTCTCCTATTTCAATGGGGTAGGTAGTATTAAATCCCCATATAATGGACAAAGAAATTGAGGCTCAGAGAGAGGGGTCAAGCAGCTTGTTCCAGGTCAGTGCTCACAAATACAGAGCTGAAGTGAAGGTGGGCTGTTAGGGGCTAGGGTTCAATGGTAACAACAACTAACATTTGTTGTACCTCCGTAATGACTCCTTCAGGATGTGCCCTCACCAGCCTCTTCTTGGCTGTGGGAATGTTCCCAGCACTTGCTGCAAGATGGAGTCAGACTTAAAGGAGGCGGTCTCTTAACCACCACTGTGTCTCACAGCCTGAGCTCCATGCTGTCTTAGCCCTAGGACTATGAGATGGGCAGATATACAGGTACCCTGTGGTACCAAAATGCTTCAGCTGGGTCCCTGACTCTCCTTTTCTGACAGGTTCCCAACCTGAGCCCTGAAAAGCTTAGGTGGGTAAGAATGGGGTAGGTAGATATGTAGAGAGCAGAGTCGGGCCCTGGATAGCCAGGGGGACTGACCCCCCACCTCCAGCCTTACCCTCAACATTTCTCTTGTGCGGCCTTGCCAGTTGTGAAGACAGTAAGTGATTTTTCCAGTGTCTGTGCTTTCTGAAGGCAGAGCCTGTATAGCCTGTAATGGATCTGCCGTAGCTTTCCTCTAGGACTCTTCTGGCCTTAGTATGCCTTTGGCCTGAGAATTGCAGGGCAGCTGGGCTGCCATCAAGTTGTGCCTTTAGAAGTGATCAGTAGTGCCAGGCAGTGGTGGCACACGCCTTCAATCCTAGCACTTGGGAAGCAGAGGCAGGCAGATTTCTGAGTTCGAGGCCAGCCTGGTCTACAAAGTGAGTTCCAGGACAGCCAGGACTATTCAGAGAAACCCTGTCTCGAAAAACAAAAAAACAAAAAACAAACAAAAAGTGATCAGTAGATGAACATTTCTGCTTCAAGCCCTCACAGGGCACCCTGTGATACAGCGGGACTCATGAAAATCCTGCATATTAGCCAGGCCAGTTTTTTCATGATGAATCTTGATGGATTTTACTCTTGATTTTTGCCATAAAGTTCATTACCTTATCTCTTATACATGAGTTGTGCAAAAATTTTGAAAAAACTGCAGGTTTGGTTTTTTTAAAGATTTATTTATTATATGTAAGTATACTGTAGCTGTTTTCAGACACTCCAGAAGAGGGCGTCAGATCTCATTACAGGTGGTTGTGAGCCACCATGTGGTTGCTGGGATTTGAACTCAGGACCTCCAGAAGAGCAGTGATTTTTTTTTTTCGAGACAGGGTTTCCCTGTGTAGCCCTGGCTGTCCTGGAACTCACTTTGTAGACCAGGCTGGCCTCGAACTCAGAAATCTGCCTGCCTCTGCCTCCCGAGTACTGGGATTAAAGGCGTGCGCCACCACCACCCGGCTCAGTCAGTGCTCTTAACCACTGAGCCATCTCACTAGCCCCAAAACTGCAGTTTTTTTAAAAGGAAGGATTATATCGTAGATTGTCAGGTGTACTTAGCTGACCCCTGTGACAAAATGAAGGATGCTCTGATTAATGACTCCTCGGTGCAGGATGCAAGTCAGCTCTGCATTTCTTTGCTCCCGTTAACTAGATGGGGGGGGGGTGTCCTTAAACTGACTGCAGGAATAGACAAACTTTATAAAGAGGGATAAGTCACAGATAACTCAAGTGACCTCACCCCGGGGGCCAAGCAGGACTTCTGCGTTCCCAGTCTAAAAGGTTCTTCTACACCTTAAATAAGGGCTATATGCCTCCTGACTGGGGCTGGCCTGGTATGCTAATCAGCCAGGATCTCGTTACTGAGCAGTGGGATTTAAGAGATCGTTTTAATATTCTGGTTCTTAAAGATGGTTGCGGGCTGCGGTGATACCTCAGTCAATCAAGTGCAGACATAAGAGCCTGGGTCTGATTCCCCCAGAAACTGTATTAAGAGCTGAGTGCAATAGCATGTACTCAGCAGGAGGCAGAGGATCAAGCAAGCTCCAGGTACAGACAGACAGACAGCTACACACGGGGAGGGAGGTGGCTAGTGTGCCTGCAGTGAGTACACCAGCAATGACCCATCCTGTTGGCTTTGTCTTCCAGGGCTCATCAGTGTGTCAGGTAACTGCCATTGGTGTCACCGTCATCTTGCTCTACACCTCTCGGGCCTGCTACAACCTGTTCATCTTGTCATTTTCTCAGATCAAGAACGTCCATTCCTTTGATTATGACTGGTACAATGTATCAGACCAGGTAGGTGGGACGTGACAAAGTGCCGCACAGTGACCAGATCAGTGGAATGTAGCGAGTTGCTACGACACTGGGGACCAGGTCGGTGGGGACCAGATACATGGGGGCTGGCCGAGGTACTGCCTGCACAGGGACCAGATCCGTGGAATGTGGTCAGAGGCTGCCTCAGTGGGAACCAGGTTAGTAGGATGCAGCGGGTGCCTGCTGTCATGCAGTGGTAGGTGTATAAAGGCAGGCAGGCATTTTTTCTTGCCTGTGGGAGTTGACTGCCCATTGAGTAGACACAGGTAACTCCTTGAATGGGTCTCTACTGGATTGTTCTGCAAACACTCCCTAGTGTCATCTGGAAAAACAGCAAATATCCCAAAGTGTGTAAGTTTAGCTATAAAATCCCACCAGTGGTCACAACGAGAGCTGATTTGTTAAGACGGTGAGATTAAAAAAATAGATAAATAAAAATGACCGCAGTGAGCTAAATCCCAAATGGCTACCTGCACGTTAGCCCTGGAAAAGATGAAACTATGACTGTAACCTAGCAACGCTGGTCAAGCCTGTCCCACAGGTGCAGCAGGGAGAAAGCTAGGCAAGGATGCTCAGGTGCATGTGCTGTTGGAGGACAACCAGACGTGGGGATTTTTAGACCTTAAGCAGTGGCTGTTCATAGAGCTGTGCTTCATGCACAAGGGTTTTCAAGAACAGGCAATAGAACTGGTATGTATGAGTTCAAACCAGCACTGCTACCCACTTGACCTTTCTCTTTCCAAACTGAAGTTCCATCAAGCAGCAAATTTAACAAATTACTTCCAATTTTCTTTCAATCAAGAGCTTAAAAGCTCTCTGCTTGGGGTATTATGTCATTCTCCTTAAAATGAAAGTGGTTTCAACTGCCTGTACCTTCGCAGTGAAAGGGAGACCACACAGGGCTGAGCTGTGGTGATGATCTAGAAGTAGGAGACCTGAGTATCATCACTCTGGGAATGGACATTTGGTCTGTGCTTTCAGCACGATGTGTTAGAAAAGCTTGAGGACCAGGCTGTGGCTCTGTGCTCTCTTCCTGGTAATGGGCTGAGAATCTGCCATAACTGGTTTCCCTTTATCCTGGGGCTTTCCCTCCATAGCCATCCCCTTGGGCTCTGCCTTGCTCAGAGGACTTTTCCTGGACAAGCCGCCTGTGGTCAGCTCTCATGGGTGGAGAATAGAGTGTGGCTAATGTCAGGATGACTCTGGACAGACAAGCCGCTCTCCTTTAGGAGTCAGGGCTGGGATGTGGGCTCTGGGTCCATTCCCAAACCACAAAAGTAAATGAATAGCCAGTCGTAAATAAGCTTCCTAAATGGTTTCCACAGTCCTCCAAGGCCTGACCTGTCACTGCGACCAAGTTTCAAAGTGCAAGCTTTAGGGGGAGCATTTCACTGTTTTCTGCTCTCTGTCCTCCAACACACGAAGTCTCATGACTTCCTTTTCCTTGCTCTGGAACAGGCAGATCTGAAGAGCCAGCTGGGTGATGCCGGCTACATAGTGTTTGGCGTGGTGCTTTTCGTGTGGGAGCTCTTACCCACCACCTTGGTGGTTTATTTCTTCCGAGTCAGAAATCCCACGAAGGATCTTGTAAGTACCCCTTCCTTGTCTGTTTGCTGGTGTCCCTAATCCTCCTGAAACTGGAGAGTAGGAGGTGCACCCCTCCCTTTTCCAGTGGCACTTCTTGCATCTCGTTGTGGGGTAGGTCATCCAGGACTCTTTCAAGGAGAATCTTCTTTTCCCTTAATTTTCTCAAAGAAAATGTGTTTGGGGATTTAGCTGTATTTTACAAAAGAAATGAAAGTTAAGTACATCTCATGACCTGGGGACAGTGTTCACTGTCCTCCAAACTCATACACTGCTCTGTTAGCAGAAAGTGGAGGGCTGGAGATATGGCATTTGGTAGAGTGCTTGCCTAATATGAATGAAGCCCTGGGTTTGATTCTTAGTCACACATAAAACCAGGCATGTAATCCTAGCACTGGAGAGATAGAAGCAAGTGGATCAGAGAGGTTCAGTGGTCCTTGTCTACGTAATGAGTTCAAGGCCAGCTTGAGCTACATGATACCTTGTCTAAAAGTACCAGTAAAAAAAGGAAAACAGACTCACACTATCCTCAGACTGATGACTAGTCGTCGGGGAGAGGGAGCGCAGTGCAGCGGCATCTTGGTGACCATGCTAAAGCCACCCATACCTTCTGCTTAACCAGCACTACAGAAGGGAAAACCAAGTCAAGTTCAGAATCTCCTGGAAGCTTTGCTGCACCACACAAGCTAGGCTACAGCTTTGCCCTCCTGACATATATGCACTCAGGAGGGTGGGGAGTGAACTTCTGGCCAGTTTGAGTAGGGAGGAGGGCACAGAAGGATGCCCATAGACACGGCACACCCCTGGTCCATTCCCAGATGACAGCTTGCTGCTCTTTCCCCACTCATCTATCTCTGCCTTCTCTGCCGGGATGGACTCCAACAATGTACGCTTGCATTTTTGAGAATTCAGTTTGGGGCAAAAAGGATGGGAGGATCCTGGGGTAAGATACTCCCCTGAGAGCCTGTGTAATTATACAGCTGTGTGTCTCTATGTGGACTGGCTGCTTTAGTCTGGGGAACTTCTTGAGATAATCCCACAATAGGGCATGGCTGACCTTGAGCTAAAACCTCTTACCTTGGCCTCCCAAGTGCTGGGGTTATAGTCAGGAATGACCATATTACCACCGGAAGTTAAGAGCTATGGATTTATTAGCATTATTATCTGTATGTACATAATGGATTTCACTGTGGTGTTTATACAGGCATATATGTTTGTTTATCCACTTTCTTTCCTACTGATCTCTTGTCTCACCAATTAGTCCTCTTCCTATTTTCAGGTCTTTTTAAAAAACCTATAGGTCCTCAAGGAGCGAGCAGCCCTTCCCTTCCCCATGCTGTATTTTGGGGACGGTAACTCAGTTGTTAGAGTGCTACTGAGCATACAGAAAAACTGAGATTCAATCCCCAGCTCTTGAAACATAGAGGAAAATAAAAAAATTCAATGACATCTTTAGCTTGAGACTAGCCTGGGATACATGAGACCCTGAACCCACCCCCCAACCCTCACCCCAAAGCTTGCACATACACATTAAGCACTCCAGCTAGTGATAGCACTCTTTCCTCATGCTAGCTAGCAGGCAACTGTCTTCATGGATGCTAAAAGGATTATGTCTTCTTCTAGACCAACCCTGGGATGGTCCCCAGCCATGGATTCAGTCCCAGATCTTACTTCTTTGACAACCCCCGAAGATACGACAGTGATGATGACCTTGCCTGGAACATTGCCCCTCAGGGACTTCAGGGAAGGTAAGAGCGAGCCAGCTCCTGCTGGAGCGAGTGTGCTGGGCCGCTGGAACAGATGCAACTGGAAGCCTGCTGCACAGAGCAGTTCTGCAGGGCCAGGTTTACTACGGGAAGTAGCCAAGTGTAAAGGATCTTTAAAGATTCCCTCCCCTGACATTTTTTCCTGCTCCGTATTCCATGGAATGCTTAAGAGCTGTGCTGGTTTTAAAAGAAATCCACCTTTACTTATAGGACCTCTCCGAGCCTACCCAGAGAGAGCCAGGGCATGGGCTGCTCCACTCACTCACTGGAACGTGATCTGGGACATCCAGGCAGACATCTTGGATCCTCTTCTAAAGCCAGAGAATACATGAACAATTATCACTAGAATGAATATATTATAAGAACCAAAATTTGAAACTTGTCATTCTTAACCAGTTATTTACTAATTCACAAGTGTGTGTCATCTCATTCATTGTTTGCTACAGTCCTGTGAGGTCAGTATAATTAAGTTCTCATGGTTCCAGATCTGTGGGAGTCCCTTTGCTGGGTAAGCAGCGTGGCTGGCCCTGGGGCATACATACCTCAATGCCAGAACACATGGGAACTGCCTCTTTTTTTTTTTTTTTTTTTTGAAAATTCACTTGCAGACTGTACTGTGTCCTTTTTGGGGTGGGCACTTACACATGGTAGCATTCACAGTGGTGTATGTATGCTCAAGACAGTAAACAGGCTGTGCCTGGTGCCTTCAGCTAGACCCAGAGTCTGGATAACACTAGGAAAGGGAGGAAGGGAAGCATCTTGTGACCCTCGGTCCCTCCTCTTGTGACCCTCGGTCCCTCCTCTCCCTGTGCACCTGGATCTAACCAGGGCTCAGAAAGTTGTGCTTGCTTTTGGCTCTGTGTAACAGTATGAAAGTCCTTGGAAACGGGGGTGGAAATGGGGGAAGTGCTCTGAAAGGACCTTGGTTTGGGATACAGAACTGAGATAGAACACATTGCTGTCTCAGTGAGGAGGGAGGAGAGACCCCCTGATCAGATAACAAGACAGGGTAGCAATTAGGGGAAAGCCCAGAGCCGTAGATGTCAAGTACAGACTCTGGAAGCAAGCCAACATCCGAAGATTTCTCAGGGTCAAGAGCTAGCCTCCAAGTGTTAGAGCTCCACCTCTTCCTAAAGCGTTTCTCTGATCTAATCTAGCTGTCCCACGCTTTCACCCTGTAACCCCCCTGGAGCGTCCCTAACCACTACTTTCCAGAAGTTACTGAGAGGGCAGTACTCACCCTGTACCGAGAGCAAGAAAAGACCTTTTCCTATGATAGAGGAAAATAAAAGATGTTTTTGAGTTCCATTGATATCTTGGATATTGCTCTCAAGGAGTTTTTTATAGGTGTTCACTCAACCGTGACAACAGCCCAACAAGAAAATTGCTAATGTCTTCCTGTTCCACAGACAAGGAACTTGAGACATAGACATTATCTATCCAAAACACATGATAATCTCCCACCTTAAGGGTCAGATACTTTTTCTTTCTTTTTTTTCCTAAATCTGTGTTCTCCACAGTGGCTAGTTTTAGGTTCTGTAGTTCCAAAACTTCTAAGCTCTGCGGAGTTCAGTAGACTTGAATTCAGGCTGTGCGTAGTTGTTTGGTAGAAAATGGGCAAGATCCTAGGCCTGAAAGACTCGGGTCTGTTGCTAAAATCCACATGCCACATATATGCAATACACTGTGTCAAGCCTCTGAACTGGGTTTTGTTTGTTTGTTTGAAGTTTTGCTCCAGACTACTATGATTGGGGACAGCAAAATAGCAGCTTCCTGGCACAAGCAGGAGCTCTGCATCAAGACTCCACATCGGATCCAGACAAAACCAGCCAAGGGTAGCAGCAGCGGACACAGCCCTCGGAAGAGTCCTCTGTTGAAAGCCTTCAGCCGGACAGACTGGATGACAGCTGAGTTGTTAAGGCAGTTTTTCTTAGGAAACAGAACTCTAGTTTTTGCTATAGCTTTCTCATGGCTCCACAGGGCTAAGCAATAATTTAGAGCAATAAACCCTTTAGTACTAGCAGAGAATCTGGCTATTTCAGTGGGTATAATTTAAACTTTTAAAAGAGATTCTGTACTTTTATAAAGATGTATTTTATATAACTTAAATACTAATGCTAAACTATACTAGGTTTTTTTCCTTGATTGTTAATTGCAACGTATGTTGTAGTTTGCACAGACTTTCATGCATAATTCACTTTAAAACGTATAGAATGTGTGGTCTAATAGTCTAAAGCTTTGGGAAAAGTTTCCACAAATCTTACCTCTGAAGGTTCTTCTTGTGGTTCTTCACATGGTGGGCTCCTTTCACCGCCACTCAAGCATTCCAAGTTAAGGGAAGCAGAGTACCATGGTCTGTACGTAACAGGCTCAGCGGCAGCAGAAGTTTCTCTTAAACTCTGTCCTAAGCCTGGTGCTTCTTCTGTAAGCACTACTACGAGCACTCCAGTAACAAGTGGATACTGTTAAGCTGTGGTCGCCAACACTATTAAACCTCCTCTGCTGTGTGTGTAGCCCTTCTGTAGAGTTTTCTTCAGCCCCGGTGTAACTGAATACTCACTACCTCAGTAGGATGGAAGGACCGCGCCTTCTTTGACTCAGCCAGTGCTCGCTATAGTTGGGCTACAAGCCAAGAGGTCCTCACAGAGTATTAACAATAAATACTTCTGGCCTTCAAGCTCTAAAGGATTGCAGACTCCTGACAGCTTTTCTGTAAGACATGCCTGTATTTTGTACGAGACTGACACGGTGCTCGCTGGCTGTTATTTTTAAATAGTATTCTGTCTATTAAAAGCTCTGCCTATGTGGTAGCAGCATCCCTATCTCAGCCAGAGAGTGTTCCAGACAATGGTTCTCATGTGCCATTTCCATGCTGCCCTGGGAAAACTCTGGAACCAATGTGGCCCTCCTGGAGGCTGGATGCTCTGGCTTCTTACTGAATGCATCCTCTGGTCCTACAAGTCACAGAGCCACAGACAGTCTCACTCCCCACTTTCTCTTTTGTTATATTTAAGATTGGGAGCCCAGTTTCCAGTGGGTTGTGATGGGGGTCTTCATTGTACAGAGCATGACATGGAGGACCTTGCATAGCCCTGCCCCACACCCTGCCTCTGGGTTGCAAGCCACTTAAAATTGCTTCTTTGCACCTTTGCCAGGGTGAATTCTGGCAAAGCCTACACAAATCGCCTTTACAACAGCAGTGTATAAAAGTTTATCTGTCATTATACCTACGATAATTTGGCTATTGCAACCAGTGCCCACAGCTCCTATGTCCTTGTCTCCAGCAGGTCGGTACCTGTCAGCAGCCAAGGGCAAGGCTCTCTGGAAAACACAGCATCATTAAGACTGTTCTGTATGCACCCATTTTGTAAGCACATGCACACTTTACAGTTGGTGAATGCTGGGCGTCTGTTTTCTTACAGCAACAAGCTATCATCCATTTCTACAATAAAGTTGTCAGCATTCATGTCAGCAATAAAAGGACTACAGCTCTTAAATGTTGTCAACACATGCTGGAATATAAATGCATTGGCTGCGGCTCACATGCAGGGACTCACATGCAGGGAAGGAGGTCTGAACTGGCTTTGAGCCTTCTCCTTTACTTCCTCTAACAAAACTGTTCCTAATGTGTTAAACATAGGAAAAGAAAAGTTCATGTTCACAGCATCATGAAACTAACAACCTAGTAATATTAAAGAACATGGGGCCAAGCATGGTATTATGGTTATAGTTCAAGTCTGAGGTTAGCCTGGTTATAGCAATACTCTGAGATAAAAAAGTTCATAAGAATGAGCCAATACCACTGAAAATGTAACTCTGGTACCAGCAGTGAGGTCTGCTGTAACAAGGACGGGACACGCCTTTTTAGCTACTGAGTCATTTGCCTGGCCAAGCTGTCTTCATATCCATCATTGACACATATTCCTTAGATAGTTAATGTCTGGAGTGTTACGAGTTATGAACTAGAGGTTATTACAGTATAGTCCCAGTCACATTTTATTGTGGAACCAACACTAGACCCCTATAAAGAGCAAAAGAAGCATTAGTCACTGGGCACTTCAGAAGCAATGTGAGACTCTCATTTGGAGGTATATATTGTCTGTTAGAATGTTATGCATGCACCTTCACAGTGGAGATCATATCCAGGCCTCTTAAACACTGGATATGCTTTGCCACTGCGCTACACACATTCTAGCCTTTGCTGTTTGTTCTACTATAAGGTCGCAAATAATTTATCAAAAGTTACAAGTTTCGGCAGGAGCAAGCGGGGCTGACCGGAGCGAGCAGGGCAGACCAGAGCAAGCGGGGTTGACCGGAATGAGGGAAAAAAAAGAAGTTACAAGTTTAGCCAACTATCGTAGAAAAAGAATCCTGCTTTCACTCTTATCAGGCAGCAATCTAAACAACAGACTGGTGCAGAAACACATCAGTGTGCAGTTCTACTTTATCCACTATGCATGAGCTATTCATAGCTTCTGATGGATCCAGATGGCAGAGCTATTAGAAAAAGGAGCAGGCTCAAATCAGAGTTCTCATCAAAGACTAAATAAATAGGACAATTAAAGTGAGAAAACTTTTAAAATGGGACTGTGAAGACAGACAGTGGAATTTCGTCTACTGGGTGCCTCTGTTGGACTGGGCAGTTGTCATGAGTTTGGATCTGAGAGTATCACATATAAACTTCCTCTCCACTCCTGGCAGGGACACATGAAAAAACCCTCTCCCAATGGAACAAAATACCTGATAGCTGCTGTGGCCATCCCTATGTCCCAAACGATTACACTCCTTATGCCTTTGCCTCAGTCTTGCCCTGGGTAGGTACTGTGTTCAATATGGACTCACTGAATCCAAATGCCTATAGGATCCACACCTACATCCTCCAAACCGTCATCTGCCTCCATTTTTGGATGCAGATACCTTCCTAGTGTTTTCTTTTCCCCTCAACCTTATCTGGTTCACCCCTCAAATTCTGATTTTCTATAATCTGAGCAGAGCATATGTCCTGAACTTTAGCCTAGTCAGAACTGGAGTTCAGAGACTCACTTTCTTCAGCTCTTATGAGCCTCAAAATTCTTTCCTATCAACTCTTGTTCATATAACTGTTACCCATGACTCTGACACCCACTAGTCACGTCTTCCTTCAAGAACCTAACTGAAGCATAAAAGTGCATGCATTCAGATAAACAGGGTCTTCTCAGGCCTGCTGTGTGAGTCTCTAACAGATACCCAACTTTTTGGACAAATGAAGGGGACCTTTTTTTTTTTTTAATGAAGGTAAACCCAAAATCATTCTTGGAGATGTCATCTTACACGATGAACTCTGACTCCATGGGTGATGTGCTGTACCTCTATGAAGTTCCCCATTTAGTATGAGTACTCAAAATTACCCAAGGTAGCTAAAAAAGAAAATCTAAGATGATCTTTATGTTCTTATAATGGTTAAGTTAGAAGAATAAAGCCATCATGAGGTTAAAAGTACCTTCAAATCTAAGGTTGTAGTTGTAGATGGAATGCTCGCCATGTGTCCAATTCCCTGCACTGCATAAAATGGGCTTGGCAGTTTATACCTATGATCCCAGCACTTGGAAGTTGGAAGACAAAGAGGAGAATCAGAAGTTCAAGACCACCCTTGGCTAGATAGGGACATTGAGGATAGTCTGAGACACTCAAGTCCCTGAAAGTAATGAAAGGGAGGGAAGGAGGGACCCACAACAGAAAACAGTCTGTCATGCTATGAGGATTTCTTCAAAGCTCATGTGGAATCATAAAATAGTATCTAGGAAAATTAAAAGGGTGCGTGGGAAGGAGAGCATGTGGTCAATTTGAACACATTAATAGTAAATTCCAAATCACCAATAATGTGTTGGTGTCACATTAAGGAAAGAAAGCATTTCTTTCCCCTTGGTGTCAGTTAACCAAGTGTGAGCTCAGACTTGATTTTCTATTTCATGTTCCCTGTGTCTATTACATGAGTCTCAATCTGTGCCTGCCTGAAGGCTGTCTTGTAAATCTATCCCCCCCTGTGTGTTCATCTGTCACAAAGGGCTTTGTTCTTTATTGAGCAGCCCAGAAAGCATAACATGGAGAAGGAATGAGGGATAACAGAAATCTTTAACAGAGTT
Organism: Mus minutoides; assembly: GCA_902729485.2. Lineage (NCBI taxonomy): Eukaryota > Metazoa > Chordata > Mammalia > Rodentia > Muridae > Mus > Mus minutoides. The sequence continues at coordinate 3,168,157 of LR749494.1, read as the reverse complement.
TTACAAGGGATTATTAAATCAGATTCCAATTAACCCCAACTGACCCAGATAACAGTATTTCAAACACTATTGTTTATCGGGCATTATTTAAATGTTGTGTTCAACATTCATGGTGGATATTCGTTTTAGAAGATTGCTTTCAACTTCTGTGTTTCGGCAAATGACACTCATTCATTACTGCTGGTCAGAGACATGGAAGAGTACACGATTTAAGATTACAGCTAGGCACAGGGAAATCCAAGGGTAAGTAAGGGTGACTGTTAACACTGTTTTCTTAAAAGCTGAGCACACAGTAGGATAGCATCTTAAGTCACAAGTGACCTCAGGGTGTACTAACCTTGGCTGTAAGGTCCATCAAAAGTTCCAATCCAGTCTCTGGGGAGGACCAAAAGCTAATATTAATATTAAATATAATTTAATTTAATTAAAACAATGTCTACTGGTACATATAGGAAAATGGACTGATGAAATGGAAACATAACCTAGATAAGGAGCTAAGTCCATAAAGGTGTCAGAGATCTGTCAATACATGATTCCTCAAAATAGTCATGGAACAGATGGCTAGAGTTTCTGGACCAAACAGGTTACACCTATGTAAAATTAGGTTGGTTTCTTTAACCTGTATTTTGTACTGGGATCCAGAATTTAGAAATGAAAAAGCAAAGCCATCAATTCTCCAGAAAAAAAAAAATCAATGGATTGCTGTCTTGGTCTGAAGTGAGGAAGACAGTCTGAGTTGATACAGAAAGTACCAAACAACTGGTATAGGAAATGAGACCATACCACAGCATGGTAAAACCATTAAAACAAAGCCAAGTAACAAACTGGAAGAATATAAGCTCATCACACTTGAAGAATTAATACCTCTAACAGGTGAAGTGTAGTGCACAAAGAACACTAAGCAAATTAAGAGTTAGCTGTTAATTTTATACATTTAGGTTTTAAAATGAACATTTTAAATTCCCATCCTCTCAGAATGCCCAAATCTAGCATTTGAACACTGTCTCTGGCAGTGAGGCCACGGAGGAGCAAGCACACATGTACATGAGCTGAGCTAGTCCCTGTGGAGGGCAGAGTCCAAGTCTGTACCTCTCAAACCTACACGTGTGTGTAGCCTTTCACTTCTGAACACTTAGAAATGTACATATACAAATGTGACATGATATGTGGACAAGGTCTAGAAACAACTCAAATGCTCAAGAATGGTACCACTCAACTAGATACTGGCATAGCCATAGTAAGGATACCAGGCAACCAATAAAGTGAAAAAGCTATCTGGTGGTACATGGCCACTGAAATAATCAGGTGATAAAAAGCAGATAGTATGTATGTGATATTACTCCAAGTAAAATAAAAGCAAATAGAGAAATAAGGCTTTATAATATTTATATATGTTGGCATTTTTTTTAAAGGAGAGGATGGAAATACAAAAAGCCAGGGGCAGAGGGCATGTGTGTGCACTATGGGAAGCTGGGAAGACATTGTGGTTTTAGTGTATGCTGTGTTTTTTAACCATGTGAATGTACCACCTATTTGGAAAGTTAAATAAAACAAGCATTTTTTTAAGCCTATGACTCAATACAAATCATAGAATACTGTTCCTACCTTTCGATTGAATGGTAATTGGCCCACATTATCAGTACAGGCTCTGGTGGTCCACTCACGCTCTACGAGAAATGAGCTTAGAATAGAATAGAAAGCTCTGGCTGAGTCTCAGACCTCATCTGTTTTCATGCTTTAGGAAACACCAGTCCTTATCACCTAGTGTGCTGCTGCACGCAGAGTCCTCAGCACACTCAGCCAATGACTGCCATTATGACTGCAAGAAGAGTCCCCCTCAGACTACGCAGAAGTCTATTCCCCCCACCCCCATCCATAAGTTATAATCACAGTCTCATAAGAAGCACTTGATATGGAGGAGGGGGATAGACGAAGAAACAAGAGATTGCAGAAACATGTATTTTAATTCATGGTTCAGACTCTGGTGGTTACAACAGCAAATTATTTGGAATTCTGCTCAGAAAACTCAAAGCTGCACCTGTAGATGTCATTTCAAATAAAGGACACGTGGATTTATGTACTTGGTTTGGACCAAGGAATTTCCATGACAGCATGTACCTGGTCTGAGCCTTTTAGTGACTAGCTATGGGCTCCTGCAGGAACCTCAGCCTGCAAACTGCTGAGAAGCCTGCTGGGAACTGTTTTCAGGTGTCCAGCTGAAGGCAGTGCTGAGGAAGACCAGCACACTTGTCCCTCCTTACACATGGTGGCACCTAGGCAGGGTCGAGAGACACGGCACAGCATTTCACACACAAAATACAGGGGCCAACATCTGACTTGGCAAGTTTTAAAATTGATTTATCTTGTTGTTTGGCTGATCCTCCACATAATCCAAAACAAGAGGAGCACTGAACATGGACCATTTTAGTATGTAAAATCTGTCTAACATGGATGCCACTAAAGGAAAATATAGGCCACCAATGAAAATACTTCCTCTTCACATTGTTATGGCACCAGGTACAATCGTTTCAGTCAGGCTTGCTGTCAAGTGCTAGATTTTTACAGCAGGTGATGAGACACAGACCAACAGCAAGTATTTTGTCACTCAGCGAGTGACAAGCAATCTCAGCATGTAGGGCTGGCATTTCCCCCAAGCACGGTGACAGAGCTGGCAGACAGCCTCCTACAGATTCATCGTCAGGGTCACCAAACAGTCCCACAGTCTCCACAGTCCTCACATGTCATGGTGACGTCGCTATGCACACACCAACACACCGTAACGTATGTAAAAGTTAATCCAATGAATACCAACTTCAGAATACTTCCCTTACTGAAGAAATTCATTACAACCTCAGGACATTCTAACAACCATTTCCTTCAACTTCCTAGAACACACTCTGTACTACTGTGTGTCCTAAGCTTAGAACAAATCATAGTTAAGAAAAATTCAGCAAGTGGAAATGAAGATTTTTTTTTTTCCCCACTTAAGCAAATAGTTTAAACAATAGCATCTAACTGCAGTGGTGATAAGTGACATTTCCAAACAACCTCCACATTTAAAATAAAAATAAACAAAGTGCAAAATTTATTTCCACTTTTCCTTACATTCTAAATGGGCACCACAGAATCCGCTGGTGTACAGGGCAAGGTCACTGGCATTCACTTTGTGGGCTTTTTGTCTTACAGTGGCCCGTTCCCATCACATGGCAATACTTGCAATTCTTTAAAAAATAAAAGGCAAAGAAAAAAGAAAACTTCAAGCCAGCTTAAAAAGAGTAATCAACTGACAAAATTCACCACTATCAACAAAACACTAAGTTTATAAAGATTAGAAATGAGGATCAGAAATAACCATAGAGGCCTCAGGTCTCATCACACCTCTGTAGTGGAAGACTAGGCATTCAGAGGGGAATGAGCTAACTTAATAATCTGGCCTACACCATGAAGTTACAAGGAACACAGTAAAGACTTTGGCAGATAGGATATGGATTTAAGAGCACTTACTGTTTACTTCAGAAAGACAGAATCGAAGGAGAAGCGAGATTTTGGACTCGCATAGATAAAAACCTTTCAAGTAATCCCATTATACACTGCCACCTTTAAAAGAACCAAGATTTAAGATATTTAAATATTTTAAATCCCAGGTTTAGAAAATGACAGTTTAGGGCCTTCAAGTCCTCCACTGCCTTGAGTCACCAAGGATGGCTGATCCGGGATGAGCTGAATATGGAGGGACAGGGAGGCAGTGACAGCCATGCTGAAGCAGCTCACCAGACAGTCGCACAGAAGAGGTAGAGCATTGCATAGATTGTGTTCAAAATCAAATATTGAAAATGCTTACTTTAAAACAGCAAAATTTGTGTGTAATCCAATTAGCATTATAAACCCATAGGATCCCATTCAAATTTTGTGAAGAAAAAAAATCCATTAAATAAATAGGGCTTTTCATAAAATAACTGAACATGTCTATAATCAGAAGAGGAACAAAGAGAAAAGCCAGAAAGGGAGCTGTGGGCTTTAGGTAAAGGACACTCCACTCTTGAGCCAGCCTGGGGTACACAGGCCAAATGAGCATGGGAGGGCACTTACCCACCTTCACCAAGGCAGGTCCCTTTAGGCCAAAACCACAGCAGCAACAGCAACTAAACATCTTAACAGGGTTGAAGTCCCAGGAAGTTATCCAGAACCTCTTACTAGTCACTGAAAGGCCTATTCATTATAGTGACAGCCCTGTATTACAGAGGATGACACACAGTGTTAGGCAAGTCTAAAATACTAACTACCCCAACTCTAGATTTCTGTCACTGGGACCAGCGCTAGACAGCACTGGCTCCCTGGTTCTTTTTTCTACAATAGATAGAATAGTCTTCTCAGGATAGACACAGTCATTTAAAGTTTGACAACTAGGAATGCAGGGGAATACAATACAAACAAAATGTGAAGCAAACATGGCATTAGTATAACTTACAATTTTAAAGGATATACTTCATTTATAAATATCTCTAATTGATATTCTATTAAGGATCATAAATATTCAAGTGGACATTTGAATTTTCTCTTAAAGAGTTCAGAATTCTTGAAGTCTTAGACACGTAGTCTTTTTGTCCAGTGTCCAAGGCTAAAAAGCTTCATATAGTCCGCTATGTCTATGAAGACATAGAAAAGTCTTCATTACCTCCTGTGCTGCAACAACGCTTTAAAGTTCTGTAATTCTCTTATGCTTGTAGAAAGTCTATAGGAAGAAAACAAGTGCATATTAGAACATACAGAGGGCATGTTGTACACAAACTTCAAATAGCCAATTCTGCTTCCTTGAGCTATATAACCTGGAAGCAAAGAATCTAAAAGAACCAAAACACTGAACTCTGACAATTCCATTTAAAAGAGAAATGCTGTGACTCCTACCAAAGCTGACAAATCATGGAGCTGTGGACCTCCGGGCATGCTTAAAAGGGCTAAAGAAACCAATCTGTCTTCACTCTGAGACCATCCGTGAGAAGCAGGTGTGGTGGTACATATACACCTTTGACTACAGCACTAATGAGACAGAAGCAGACAGAGCTCTTGAATTTAGAGCCAGCCTGGTCAACAAAGTAAGTTACAGGACTTGCCAGGGCTACACAAGAGAAACATTGTCTTGAAAAACGAAACAACCACAAAAAGACTATAGCTGAGCTATGGATAGAGTGCCACCATCTACACAGTCCTGCCCACTCCCAGTACCCATCTACACTTATGGCATTGTACAAGTAGTTACTGGCTCAATGAATAAATAAAGAGCTCAAACACAGAAATCAAACCCTGGGATGGGAAGAATGGGAACCTACAAGTTCCTTTCCCTTATGATCTCCGGATTAACCTAACGAACCTAGTATTTCTTCTACAGCCTAGCGATAGTGTCCACCTGTCAAGTATACATACTTAACAAATGCAAAGGACATAACCAAAGTTAGCTACAGCTTAGCTTTTACATTTTTAGGTAAAATTAGGATCAAATATTTTTCCAGGAGCCCCCAGGTCTCAATGGGTTCTGGGCGTGGGGCCAAGGTTTGCCGAGCCGAACTGCTGGCAAGTAGCAGGCCAGGATCCCAGGACTCTAGGACTTGCCTCCTGTCCAGCGCCCCTTGGAGGGAGAATGGGTTCTGGACACAGGGCTGAAGCCAGAAGGGAGCATTTATGAAAGCCAAGGGCATTTTAATGAAATATTCAATTAAAATTTTCCTTTCTCAATTTAATTTTGTTTGTGCTTAAACTATTTAAGTTATTTAACATCTTTTTCATTTCAAATAATCTACGTTTCACCTCGCCTCTTCCTTATTATTTTTTTCAGACCTCAAAAAATGCATAAACATAATGCATATCATAAATGATATTTCCTGAAATATAAAAACTTAATCAGGATCCTATCTACCTTGTGGTTTGTATCTCAATTAGCACAGACATCTTTAAATACAGACAAGAGCTGGGCTAGCCGTCAGTTCACCCTAGGGCTTGAGGTAGGGTCAGTGAGGTGGTCAGGTTCCACTAGAACAAAACCCTGCCTAGACAAAACTAAGCACATGGAGGAACTAGGTGAGGGCTTTGGCATTAGCTGGGACATATCTAAGTTATCTTTGCATGATTGGTCTCCTTTGAACTTAAAAATCACACTCATAAAACATACATATTAATCTCTGTCATTTGGTCCTGTTTTAAAAATAAACTTTCCCCTGCGATTTGACTTAGTTTGTTCTATTGTTACAACACAGAATATTATTTTCTATGATTCTTTTCCTTCTGCTTTATATCCCAACACTGTATATATTTCTATAGATAAATTCAAATTACTTAAAAAAACATTTCTGATAATTATATATATGTGTATGTGTGTATACATACACACACACACATACATACTAGGAAGCTATTTCCCTCATGAAATTGAGAAAGCAAATTGAAAAGTACTGTAGCTGCAAACTATCAGTTCTTCCTGGGACTGATGGAGAACTTGCCTGTCAGCCTGGAGGCCACACTGAACAATGGATTTAAGGTGTTTGTTTGAAACAAGGTCCTTACTACATGGGCCATGATAGCTAGCCTTGAACTCATGGTCTGTCTGCCTCAGCTTCTCAATGCTGCAGTTATGAGTGTGTGCCACCACAGCCAGCATTTATCTGTCAGCAAACCAAACCAAGGCATACTTTTGGAGAAAGATAATCTTTGCAGTTGAAACCTGGAAGGAATCAGGTCTCAGCTTACCTTCCAAAAGCATTTAAAAGAGCAACTATTTCCTGCCGAGTGAGCTGGAAGCCTTTAGATGGGCTGTTCTCCGGAAGTTTTTGGATTTCCTTTTCAGAGAATAGTATCTTCAAGGCAGTTCCTAAACCCTGAGTCTGAAAAAAAGAGTCACAAATTTAAAGTTAACTTTACACAATAGCTCCTATGAAAAATTACTCAGGGAGGACCCTGAAACCAGTATGAGGTAACTAGAGAGACAGCCAGCAGCTGGGAATGCCACAGCTCTTCCTTAATCCAGTGGGGCTCATAACCACCTGTAACTCCAGCTCCAGGAAATCTGGCACCCTCTACTGCCTCTGTGGACACACACATATCCTAAATAAAAACAAAGACCATCTCTTTTTAAAGTCCTATGAAGGGAGCTTTACAACTGAGTGCTGGACCGTGCGGGAAGCAGCATTTATGCCCTCACAGATCACACACCCATAAGCACACTTCTCAGAACCTGAGCAATCTGGTGCTTGTTGAACATGTTTCTGTTCCAGATTACTAAAATGCCCGTTTTTATCATCAGAGCCACAGTATTTGACTTGTAATCTCGAAAGCACTACTTCTTATGTAATACTGGGGATGTAATTATCATCATCATCTTTGTAAGAAAAGTGAGAGCCAGGTGGCCACAGCAGTGCTCACCTTTAATCCCAGCATTCCAGAGGCAGGCGGATTTCTGAGTTCTGGGCCAGCCTGGTCTACAGAGTGAGTTTCAGGACAGCCAGGACTACATAGAGAATGCACCACCACCACAAGAAGAAAAAAAGAAAAAAGAAAAGAGAAATAAAAGGAAAGATGGCACACACACCTGCAATTTCCCCCACAGTCTGCATTTATCGCACCCAACACAGTCCATGATTCGTGAGATGTTCTTGAAGTGTAACCGGAATTCTTCCTGGTATACAAAAAATATCTGAATTAGACTTTTCAAATTAAGATACATTTGGTCAAATTACACATATAAAATACATTTTTTTTTGGTCTTTTGGAGACAGGGTTTCTCTGTAGCCCTGGCTGTCCTGGAATTCACTTTGTAGACCAGGCTGACCTTGAACTCAGAAATCCGCCTGCCTCTGCCTCCCAAGTGCTGGGATTAAAGGCGTGCGCCACCACGCCCGGCTATAAAATACATTTTTAAGGTTTACAAGTGACTGTTGCTTTTCAGTCGTTAAAACGATCTGAATTTGTGTAGTACAACATAGTACATTAAATAGCAGACATTAATAGAGGTGAAGATTCATGTTGCACATTATTTCAACACATTTTACTGAGAAGGCGCTTTAGTGAAGGGCTGGAAAGCTAACAGTGAGAGGCCTTACTTGTGAGAGCTGAACTGTCGCTTATATTGAGTAGCTTCTAAAATCTAGTATATCCGGGTGTTTTCTCACAGCAACAGAAAAAGTTACTAAAGTGAAAGCTAATTTAGAAGCTTGGCCCTGGAATAGATGCTGCTATAAATCCATAATGCCACACTGTCACTGGTTCTCAAGCAACATCATCTCAATATATACCAACACCTAAGGCAACTAACATAATGATGTAGGACACTGGGAGTGTGGATGAGCTGAGGTGTGGTTCCCACGCTACCCTCAATTACCTTTAATGACTTGGCCCCCTTTTTGTCACCTGCAAACATGGATTTCTCATCGAAGTGCATAGGAAAGGACCTGATGAAATGACAAGACTATCAGTAAGTTACCAATGAAAAACCCAAGTACTAGTCTCAAGAGTTTGTAGCCTACAAATATTTAAAATCTGTTATTGTTTATAATGTGGGAGGGTAACAGGTCACATATACACTAATAGAGAAAACTACATATGACTTTGTAATTTATAAGGCTACACTATCTTTTTCTTATTATTAATTATTGTATTCATTTAAACACAAATGTTGCCCCTCCTCCTGGTCCCCCCCACACACACAGAGTTCTTACTCTCCATCTCCCCTCCCCTTTACCTCTGAAAAAGAGTACCCCACTCCCAGGGCATCTCTGCTCCCTGAAACAACAAGTCTTAACAGGATTAGATGTATCTTCTCCCACTGAGGCCAAACAAGGCAGTCCTCTACTACACATGGCTGGATGCAAACCAGCCCATGTATGCTCTTTGGTTGGTGACTCAGTCTCTGGGAGCTCCCAAGGGTCCAGGTTAGTTGACACTGTTGGTCTTCCTAGGAGGTTGTCATCCCAAGACTGCATTATCTTAAAGATGCAGTATCTTAAGGAAATTGGTAAAATTATTTAAAAGTAAGAAACAATCTCCAAGTATGCCAACACTCAATATTCTTGTACACCTTAATATGTAGTTAACTTTAGGTCCTCCCCATCTGCCTTCTCCTTCATGGTTAACAACCAGTGAATGTGTTTTACAGGATAAGGAAGCTTTAAAAGGTTGCGTTTTGGAAGGGAGCTATCACTACTGTGGTGGTGTGAATATGCTTGGCCCAGGGAGTAGCACCATTAAGAGGTGTGGCCTTGTTGGAGTAGGTGTGGCTTTGTTAGAGGAAGTGTGTCACTGTGGGGGTGGGCTTTGAGACCCTACTCCTAGCCACTGGAGTCAATCTTCTAGTGGCCACAGGAGAACTCTCAGAGCCTCCTGCACCATGCCTGCCCAGATGCTGCCATGCTCCCGCCTTGATGATAATGGACTGAACCTCTGAACCTGTAAGCCAGCCCCAATTAAATGTTGTCCTTTATAAGATTTGCCTTGGTCACGGTATCTGTTTACAGCAGAAAACCTTAAGACAACTACTTTTTATGTTCACTGTAATGCTTATACTTACGACACTATGCAACTTTAAGCAGTAACAGAAATACCACCATTGTTGGGGCATTTTGATGCTATATAAAACCTTAAATTCTTCAGTAAAACATACACAGCCTTTTTCCAGTGTAAATACTTCCGCAGCCAGACTTTAGAGAAGCTTTGTGTTCAGCTTCTGGAAAACCACTGTGCTACACCACTGCTCCTGTGTCTCTCTTCTAACCTCTAGTCAGGTCTTTATCACCCCTGGCTCCACGTCAGCTGAGCAGTGGAAGATTCCAAGACACTGAACGCCAGGCCTTACTTTGTATCCTGAAAGATGCTGAGCAGAAGGGTCTTGGTGTCAGCATCATCTTCCAAGTTGCCAGTATAAAGATCAACAATCGAGCGCTCAAAATAAGGGGCCACCTTTGACAAAGCACGAAGCTCTATCAAGTATAAAAAGTACAGATTCTTTAGCCTTCTTGGACCTTCCCCCTTTGTTTCCACAGGGTCAAAGCGGCGTTTAAACTCCTTGATGTTAGGTCCCCAACTGGGTTTACCCCAGGTTTCTGCAAAGAAAAAGCAATACATTCTCGTTTAGCATGACATGTTTGGTTTTGCTCTGCAAAATGTGTTGAACTTTCCAACACTTTTTATGATATCTAGAAAGTAAAAAGTCTCCATTTACAAAATCTGATTACCTTCCAGAAGATAATTTGCACACAGATGTAAATTGATGCTGGCATGAAGTCCTGATATAAGCTTATAGAAGACTCTTTTCTCAAGACACAAACCTATTCAGAAAAACAGGAAAAAAAGAACCCATATCCATTAGCTAAAAAAATATCAAATCAAAAACAGTTAGTACATGGGTTTCGGGTTAATATTCAAGGACACTGCTATGGCTGAAATGTGCAGTGTCCCTGCGGGCTTAGGTGTGCAGTGCTTCTTGGGGCATAGCTAGAGGAAATACAGCACGGGGAGGGGGCCGGGCCCAGGGAGGGCAATAGTATACACATCTGCTTCCTGCGACTCTCTGCTCCTGTCTTCAGTACAGTGTCTTCTGCCACACATTCCCTCTGTCATGATCTGCTCATAGCTCAGGACCAAGTCACCATGGAGTGAACCCTCTCAAAAACTGAGCAGCATAAATTGTTCTGTATATAAAATCTTGGTCAGCTATGTTGGTCCCTTGACATAAAAGTCACTAACACAGATAATAAAAACAAATCAGGAGATAACTGTATAGGCAATTAGATGAAGATTTTTGACTAGGAAACACTAAGAATGCTTCAGAATAGACTTAACTGAATACAATGAAAACTTAACATAGAACAAGACAGAAAGGCCTGGCCCCTGAAGGTGGCCCAAACACTGAATGCAGCTGTGTAGTTCCTAGGCTACCAGAACACAGTTGCACAGGTTGTAGACTAAGAATGCACTATATACAACTACCAGGATGAAGTCATTGCTTTGCCTTAGCAATCCCTTTGTCGTCTTATACCTTCCCTCTGTGTTCTTTGACTCTTCTTTGTGGTGGAGAAAGAAGGGCCTTTATGGGCTCTTGCCCTGGGATGGGCTAATTCCCTCTATTGACATATTACTCTACTTACAGAGAAATAAAACCTAGAAAACAGACTCCCAGAATTTTAACACTTAAAAAAATGGAGTATTTATAATACAAGCCTCACCACATGGAATTCATGGATGTGATACAAAGTCACTACATGTAGCTTCCTTAACGCACACAGGCTTCTGCTCAAGACGTATGGCAAATACCCACATAGTCCCATAATCCTTCCCTCTGCTGCTACTTCATAAGACTTTCTTGTATAGTAATATACATTATAAGTGCACTTAGTGATACCAAATAGTAAACTTGAAAATGGCTGAGATAGGCCTGGAGTGAGGCTCAGCAGCCAAGAATATGCTTAGCATGCACACGACCCTGAGCTCAACTCCCAACACTAAAGTAAAAAAAATAAAATAAAATAAACCCCAAGGCTAACATGTTAATTCACACTGTACTTATTACACCATATGAAGAAAGGAAAATTTTGAATGAACATTCTTTAAAGAAAATTTAAAAATAAATGAAAATGCAGAACAATAAATTTAAATTATGATTTACTTTACGTGCATGAATGTTTGTTTGCATGTATGTATGAGTACTGTGTGCATGCGTGATCCCTGCTGAGGTCAGAAGAGGGCGTTGGATTCCAGGGACCTAGAGTTACAGATGTTTGTGAGCTGCCATATGGGTGACAGGAACCAAATTCAGGCCCTTTTCAAATGCACCTAGTATTTAAGAATCGTTAGATGAAGTTTTTCTTTACCACCAAACAGGCTTTGTTTGCTTTTTAACATCCTTCGTACTTGGAAAATGTAAACTTTGGAGCACAGTCTCATTTATGTGCTGGAGAATTTTAACATAAGAACATCTATGTGGCTTATTGTTGGATCTTATCAAGGGCTCTCAGACCATTAGTTTACTCCTTACCACAGATGGCTCTGAAACAAACATCCTCAAACTAGGAAAAACAATTCTTTTGAAATCTCATTCTCTAATTCAAAGTGTTATAGAGACCAAAATATAGAGATTAAATTTTACTTGGTAGCTTTCTCCAAAAAGCATATGTCAATTAAAAATGATTATAACTACTAATAAAAAGACTTGCTAAAATATTAAGTACTAACTTCAAGGAAATTTTCCTTCAATACATACATAATCAAGCAATTGGCCACATTTGAGATTCAATTTCTATTTCTTCCAACCTACCTGTATACGCAGTGCTTCTGACTTACAAAATGGCCAAAGTCTAGAGAAGGAACAGCAAGTAAAGCCAGGTTCATGAAAATTCACAGGCCTAAAAACCAGGGCCTGGGAAACTAAGCAGAATTCCTATCTGCAAAGCTCACCGAGCTCATAAGCTGGAGTTGAGCAGGCATAGTAAGGAAGGTGGAGCAGAAATACAAATTCTGTGACCTGGGTGAGCTCAAGCAAAATACTGACATCAAATACATGCCGATTGACTGCACCACACAGACACACAACACTGGCAGGAAATGCTACAGGCCTTCTGGCCCAGCTTGGTGCCCAAAGGTTGGGCTTTGTCTACAAGAGCAGGCAAAAGCTTTCACCTCTTGCTCTGAAATAACACACAAAAGACAACCTACAAAGCCAATTCCACCAACTTCTAGTTCTAATGATACATAGCAAATTAGACTATCCAATTTAGGGAGATCTCTTTTAGATTTAATGACACTCAAGTTATTTTTCAACAATGTATTTAGGGGACACTGAATATATGTAAACATGTCTCTCATTAGAGGGCTAGATTTACTACTGCCATAGAAGCGTTCTGCCTTTGACTGTCACTTGGCTGTTCTCAAGAACTCTTCCTAGTGTCATCTCTACCAACAGTGTAGGTAGCAGCACAACTATTGTCACCCTCCAGCTCCAGAAGACAAAGTCATCTCAGAAAAGGCTGAGCCAGGTACCTGTAGCTGAAGTGCTCTCTGGACCCACATTCAGGGACTCTGGCAGCAGAGCACAGGTGGGGTGGTTGATGCACAGCCTAAGGTCAAGCACTGCCAGCGACTCCAGCCTCCTCCAATATCAACATTCAAGTCTCTTACCACCTCTCTGAGTCTCAGAAGTGTCCAGATTGTGACCCATGTGTAGCATGCATCCAAGAGTATTGATAAATGCAATGCAATACATTTCTAGACACCAGTATCATATCACAGCGTCAAAATGTTGGACACCCCGATCTTACTTTCCACAATGTTCATCTTTAGAGTAGACTTATTAAGTTATGCCATCTTTTACTAAAAGTATTTTCCAACACAACTCATAACAGTATTCATACATGTTCACCTTATAATATATATGTGTGTGTGCGTGTGTATGTACACATATACATACATAGTTGACTAAGAACCAACAAATTATGTTCAAACGAAAAAACAGCCAATTAACAACCAATGAAATTGACTACTTAGAGTTTAATACTGCTGGAAGCTTAGAGCTATGAAACAATCATTTCTCTCTTTCATTCAGCTTGCTAATCCTCCACTAATATAAAACAGTTTAGCATGATTTCAAAATCATCATATTCCCAGTTACTAGCCAAAGCTGTTAACTCCTAGAACATTTAGCTTTTAGCCAACAGTCTTCCTATTTCCAATACAGGAAACATGAAGAGTGAACGTGCACTGCACACTACACTGTTTTTTCATCAGACATATGCAGACAAGTGGGCACGGGCAAACATGTTACAGCCTTCTGAATGCACGTTACCTCGTCTTGGTTTACATATCACAAGTGCCTCCTTACTAAGGGAAAGAGCTCCACTTTAAAAAGTAGACGTGTTTGCTAGTTACCAGTAAACTGTGGATAAGACAGGTAAGCCTGAGGAGTCCCTTAGGAACACCTAGAGGTCCTTCAAACCTGTGTATTCATCTGGTACTCATTTTTGGCTCCCCAATAGCCCCAAGATTTTCACATAATTTTAATCACAAAATATAACAAATGAAACAGTGGTATTTTTTTCAAATATTATTAAGTATCAGTTGTGTAGATAATAAACCACAGATATAAAGTTTACCTTCTAGCCACGTATAGAATGATTCTCCTTAAAAAAAAAACAAAAAACAAAAATTTGGTTAAAATATTTTAAATATTCATGTATAAACAATAAATCAGGTCATTTGAGGACTGCTTCTAGAAATGTCTACTTCTTTAGGCTAAATAGTAAAATGGGCATATGTGTCTAGAAAAACCCACTGATAATTTAAATAGTTGTGGAGAGTTTTCTTATATGTGTTTTGATTATTAAAATAGAAGACAATGCAGTGTAAATACTAAACTATATCTTATTCACTAAGGTTTAAATTCAAAAGCATAGGCACAAACAATAAATCTGTCTGAGGTAACAAGTATAGTATTTAATTATACCAGTAAACTATGAATATAAAAATTAAATTATAATTACTCAATTTTTCTTAAGCCAATAAAGGAAGGTGTGTTTCCTCAATTAGCTAAGACTAAATTTCAAAGGATAATTTTCAATGTAATGTTTAGAGTGACAGTGACTCTTGTGGGACCTAAGACTGAGAGGGACTGAGAGGTCAGGAAACACATCTGCAGCAGCAGTACATTCTACTACACAGCATGAAGGCCAGAGTTAGCAGCAATGCCTGTGTCCTTATAAACCCGTGAGAGATTTTAAGTGTCTTTGACACAAAAAGAAACAAAGTACTGATTTTGTTCAGCCCCTCCCCATGACACACGCTTCAAATCACTGCTGATGAACGGACAGACTTGTGTCATTAACAGAGAATTGCTCCTGGGAAGTGCTGCTGCACTGAGAGAATGACAGAATCCTTGGCCCACAGAGGTGCTGCCCAGTCTCTGGGACGAACCTTGAGAGTTCTTCTGCACCCTGAGTGCCACCACCGCACCTCACCCCAAACCACCAAAGGCAGCTTTCTGCAGCCATCCGCTCCTCCTACACTGGCTAAGGGTTACTATCACACTTACTCAACTGGCAGCTCCCAAAAGCTTCCATGTGGCCTTTTTTATTTTTTTAATTTAGCTTTCTTTTTATTATTATTAGGTATTTTCTTATTTTACATTTCAAATGCTATCCTGAAAGTCCCCTATACCCTTCCCCCACCCTGCTCCCCTACCCACCCACTCCCACTTCTTGGCCCTGGCTTTCCCCTGTATTGGGGCATATAAAGTTTGCAATACCAAGGGGCCTCTCTTTCCAATGATGACTGACTAGGCCATCTTCTGCTACATATGCAGCTAGAGACACGAGCTCTGAGGGTTCTAGTTAGTTCATATTGTTGTTCCTCTTCTAGGGTTGCAGACCCCTTCAGCTCCTGTGGTACTTTCTCTAGCTTCTCCATTGGTAGCCCTGTGTTCCATCCTATAGATGACTGTGAGCATCCACTTCTGTATTTGCCAGGCACTGGCATAGCCTCTTATGAGACAGTTATATCAGGGTCCCTTCAGCAAACTCTTGCTGGCATATGCAATAGTGTCTGGGTTTGGTGACTGATTATGGTATGGACCCCCTGGTGGGGTAGTCGCTGGATAATCCATCCTTTTGTCTTAGCTCCAACCTTTGTCTCTGTAACTCCTTTCATGGGTATTTTGTTCCCTGCTCTAAGAAGGAATGAAGTATCCACACGCTGGTCTTCCTTCTTCTTGATTTTCTTGTGTTTTGCAAATTGTATCTTGGGTATTCTAAGATTCTGTGCTAATATCCGCTTATCAGTGAGTGCATATCTAGTGACTTCTTTTGTGACTGGGTTACCTCACTAAGGATGATATCCTCCAGATACATCCATTTGCCCAAGAATTTCATAAATTCATTGTTTTTAATAGCTGAGTAGTATTCCATTGTGTAAATGTACCACATTTTCTGTATCCATTCCTCTGTTGAGGGACATTGAGTTCTTTCCAGCTTCTGGCTCCATGTGGCCTCTTAACCATCCCTTTAGATGAGTTCAGTCCTTCCCACTGCAAACGAGTTACACAGGACAGACTTCTGCTCAGTTCCCTGGCTGCTGCTATTCCAGCAAGCCTGCACTCGCTAATTCTACTGCTCTACACCTGCTCCCTTAATTAAGAATTCATCTTAAAGACCACTTCTTCCAGGAAACATTTCTCATCATCATCTCATGCACAAGGGTGCTTTGTTTTGCCTTACTGAGTTACACCTGCTGGTGGGGCTGTGTGTCTGGGTTTCTGTATGTCTGTGGCGTTGGTCGTGCATTGCATTTGTCTTCCTCTGTGTGCAGTTTATACATCCTCAGTCTGTATAGTGCCACTGAACACAGGTAAGGGGAAACAGACTGGAATAACTCTCTGGCTGTTTCATAGCCAAATGCTGGAAAATAGTCTTTATAAAATTAAGTACATTATTGAAAACTGAAAATGTAACTTTCAAAGTCAATAATAAAGAAGTCACAAATTATCTGATAAAAGTAACTTTGCTACATCTCAGAATCTTCATGAAGATTAAAATAAAAATACTATCTACTGTGTATGTGGGTGGGAGGAGAGGTTCTTGCATGCCTAGCAAATGTGTGGAAGTCCCAGGACAATTAAAGGGAATCTACTCTCTTCTTCCATCATCTGGGTCCTCAGGATCAAACTCGGGCCACTAAGCTTGGCAGCAAGAGTCTTTATCACCAACATTCAAGATTTCATTAACAGAAAATGGGAAACTTGGAAAATGGACCTACTTTATGAACTAAACATTTAGGGTTAAACAGTCTCATGCTTTTTTTTTTTTTAACATAAATCAACTTTATATTTAAAAAATCTTATTACCAGTCACCATTCATTTCTGAAAAAAAAATAGACTAAGTCATCTGCTTTAAAAAAAGAAAGGAAAAAGAAAAAGAAAGAAGAAAGAAAAACACCAAATATTTAATAGTTAAAAGATTTCTTCCAGGGGGCTGGTGAGATGGCTCAGCCGGTAAGAGCACCCGACTGCTCTTCCGAAGGTGATAAGTTCAAATCCCAGCAACCACATGGTGGCTCACAGCCATCCTTAATGAGATCTGGCGCCCTCTTCTGGAATGCCTGAGGACAGCTACAGTGTACTTACATATAATAAATAAAATAAATCTTAAAAAAAAAATTTTTTTTTCAAAAAAAAAAAAAAAAAAAAAAGATTTCTTCCATGGTTGAAGTAAACATAAGAGTTTCAACTCACCATCATCTTCCCCTAAAAGAAAAAAGAGAAAGACATTATAAAATGTCTTACCCAACTCAGATTCCAGCCCTGCTAATTAATACAACACTAATCCTCACTGTTAAACTGTTTACTGTATCGTTAACTCTGATCACTATTGCAAGCATCCTGCAAATAAGGTTCTTAACAAAAAACGCAGGCCTAAGAGTACAAGATTTTCACATTCCACAAAAGAAACAGATGGAGGAGGTGGGGAGAGGGGAAAGAAAGGGAGAAGGGAGAAGGAACTGGGCCTGGCAGCACAGGTCCATAATCCCAGATACTTGGGATGCTGAAGGCAGGACCCTCACTGAGTTCAAGGCCTGTCTGTCTGAGTTTTAGGCTCAGATGGCAGCTCAGTGGGACTCTGGGGAACCGGAGTGTAGCTATGCTAAAATGTTAATGTTCCCAAAGCCTGGAATTTCCGTCTTCAGCACATTAAAAGACAGGAAGCAACTGAGATGGCCAGAGGCAGCTAAGTTCAGTATATATCAGATATAGAAATATCCTCCAGTCCCTACCCACCACCTCTGTGGATAGCACAGCCGCCATGCTGGGTGTTCTTCTAGAGGATTATTCGTTTGCCTAGATGACCTGAATGAGAGCAAGGACATCGTCCTGAGGAGGGAGAGGTCTCAAGGCTGAGCTGGCTTCACTGTTGTTCTGCCTGTTGCCTTTGTCTGACAGCACAGTTTATTTCTCAGGAAAAGGTTCTGTTGCTTAAAACCTTTTGGAAAAACAGAGGCCTAGAGATGACACTGCTTCAGGAATAGAGTGGACGAAACTTTATCCCGAGCAGGCAGAGCCCTCCTTGTCAGAAGAGAGCCCACCAATAGCATCAGCCAGAGCAGCGGGCTTCCTTGAGCAGCAGAGCTGGGCCTACTCTCACTGCCTGGGCCTGTCTTTAAAAGTTTGTCCCTGGTCTACAGAGTGAGTTCCAGGACAGCCAGGGCTATACAGAGAAACTCTGTCTCGAAAAAAAACCAAAAAAAAAAAAAAAAAAAAAGTTTGTCCCAGGTTTTCTTTTCTTCCAGCTTCTCTTTGTTGATTTCTTTCCCCTCTTCCTCTGTACAGCAGTTTCTTGTCTAATTTATGGTAAATGGAAACAAAGTGTTTCTTTGTATCTGGCATCTTTTGTTTAAAAATAAATTGTATTTTCTATTTTGAAACAAAGTAACCAGAGGAAAGGTCTGCAGAAATGCCTTCCTTAACTATCCCGGGGAACAGAAGAGGGAAGGATGTCTTCTTGTCCTTTAGATAGCTTCTACAGTGTCTCGATTTTTCTAACACTTTGTGTAATTAAGACATTGAAGTTGAAAAACCAAAGTTATGATGTAAAAGCAGCAAAAGACACAAAAAATAAGTTATGACCACTCTGTTCATAATCCCAACCTTACCAGGCAGTTTCAGAATGAGCTTGGAGAATAGCATTTTGCCTAGATAGAGCCAGCATCTAAAAGCAATGCCTATGTTCAATTATTCCACATCTATGTGGGCCTCAGGCCAGAAGGTCCACTTCATCTTCATAGGAATCTCCACTTTTTGTCTTAGTCCTGACCTGAATTCTGGACTGGTAGGTCAGCTACAGGGTCAGTCTTCAGGAATATACTACTCCTAGATAAGAGGATGAAGATGTCCCCACTAACTACCGCATGCCATCTGAACAGCACAGTAGCTGACAGAGATGTTTTAAGAGGTGTGTCTGGGCACTACAATCTCAGTGTCACATGCTGTAGGCCAAGAGTTCTTCCTAAACATGAAAGTTCTTATATGATAATGGCAGATGGCACTGCCACCACATTTACATCAAGTGAACTAAACTTAAAACGCCAAACCATAATTCAGGCTCACACTAACCACAGAAACACTTAGTGGCCAGCTGCTAACTGGCCACCAGGAGCTGGAACAGTGCAGGAGTTGGAGCAGCGTTGAGGGCAGCCAGACTGCCTGCATTCTCATCACCCTTTCTGTACAGAGCATGGTCCATAGGTAGGTACCCCAGGCAGCACAGAGTGTGTTAGATAGGGCTCTGGTGCCGCACAGCCCCTGTGTTGTGTGCTCACCTGGCTCCCAGGTAACCTGTGTGCACTGTGGAGCAGCTGTGATGAGCCCCTTACTCTCTACCTTGCATACACATAACCAACTAGGACATTGTTTCTCAACCTGTGGGTCACACGCCCTTTGGGGTTGGCTGGCCTTTCACAGGGATCACCTAAGACCATCAGAACGTACAGATATTTACACTATAATTTATAACCGTAGCAAAATTACAGTTTTGAAGAAGCAACAAAGATACTTTTATGGATGGAGTCACCACAATGTGAGGAACTCTATTAAAAAGGTTCCAGCATTAGAAGGTTGAACTAGTGTTTAAAAACATGGGGACAGGGTTCTCACTCTCTGGCTTCTTAATTTACTGCTGTAGGGCAGGACCTGGCCTCTAGAGCTTGAATTTCTCAGGAAATCTAGGGTATGCATAGATCACTCATATCTTCTCATCTATCCTATGCCAAGCTCCTACTTCAGGACCTACCACAGAACTCCAGAAGACACCCAAGCCTGTC
Source organism: Mus minutoides (assembly GCA_902729485.2). NCBI lineage: Eukaryota > Metazoa > Chordata > Mammalia > Rodentia > Muridae > Mus > Mus minutoides. The sequence goes on along the minus strand of LR749494.1, from coordinate 3,148,323 downwards.
CACTCCAGAAGACACCCAAGCCTGTCCACTCCAGAAGACACCCAAGCCTGTCCACTCCAGGAGACACCCAAGCCTGTCCACTCCAGGAGACACCCAAGCCTGTCCACTCCAGAAGACACCCAAGCCTGTCCACTCTTACTCGCCTTAATCACTGAAATGAAGCCAAATATAAAATTGTTGCTTTGTTTTTCTTCAATTTGAAAAAGCATGAAATGTATGGAAAACCTACCTCTGCTGGGTGCCAAAGGATTTAAAGGACGATAAACAGATCGAGGCCTGAAAAAGATCACAAAACTCAGCTGTAAGATGGTTTAAACAAGACCCGCCTCCCCCACTCCCCGGCCCTCAATTACTTGAAGCAGTTTTCTTCATAGATGCTGTTCCACACCCTCCACGCTGAGGAGCCCTTGTAGCCAGTGTACCGTTCCGGGTTCAGCAGCAGGTCCACGTACTGTGCAGCAGGAGACCGCTCATCTGCCAGGAGCAAGTGGTAAGGCCACTGAACCTCACTACTCACCTACAGCTCGGCGCCACAGAGCAGCGACTCCCCAACCAGAGAAGTTCCTGGGTCAAGTCAACTCCACCTCGCACGGTTGGGTGGTTAGCCCCTGTGACTACACTTGACCCTGAATTTGTAGAACTTGGACAAATTACTCAAGAGAAGAAAGAACAACTTCTTCCTTTCTTTGGCTCCTCGAAGTTCACTCGGAATGTAACATTCCCCATCTTAGTTATAACCACCCAGGAATAAAAAGAAATAACAGAATCAGATTTAACCACACAAGAGTAAAAGGAATCAGATTTATATAATTTCTTTCTATAATTTATCTATCTCAATATAGACTCGGAAACACTTTTTTTATTTGTTTTTGTTTTTTCGAGATAGGGTTCCTCCGTTATAACCCTGGCTGTCCTGGAACTCACTCTGTAGACCAGGCTGGCCTTGAACTCAGAAATCTGCCTGCCTCTGCCTCCCAAGTGCTGGGATTAAAGGCGTGGACCACCACCACCCGGCTCAAACACTATTTTGTTACATCTTGTATTACAAGGATTTTTCCATTATTCTCCACAGAATAATTTGGTCACTAAACTTCCTCTTCCTTTCCTACTTGATAATGTATTTTTCTGTCACTGGACAACATGCATTAGATATTCACTGACTCCTGTCCCCATAATCATAGGAAAACCTGGCAACCTGGCCCATGCCCTTCACGGACTACCTGCTGCTATCATGATGTAGGAGGATAAAAAGGTAACCACAAATTGTCCTATTAAATGGATTGAATACAACAGAGATAACGGAAACATGATTTTTATAAAATGCAAGATCTTATCGCTAATCCTAATCACAAAGACACAGGAAACAAGTTACAACTGGATATACAAAAACTCACAAGCAGTTTGACTTGAAGCCATTAATTTTAAAAATCCTAACAAAAAACAAAAATTCAAATCATGAGGGTTTTTTTAAAGACTGTTTCCTGCATGGTTTGTCTCCTCGGTCATTGCCCATGGGACTATGAGAAGTCGTAGGAAGATAAAGGCGCAGACTCAAGCCCAGCTCCATCTCCAGCGCTGTGGAAAGGGACTGTACATCACTGGGCAGTGGGTGCCCTATGCTCTGTACACCAGCCACTAACTAGGACAGAGCCCGGGAAGAGTGCGGCAGAGGATTTTTTTTTAAAGCATTGTTTTGTAGGGTTAAGGATGCAGGAAGCAGCTAAGTGAGGTACTTGTGAAGCTCTGGTTTTTACTACCTTTAAAGCAAGCATAACCCTTAAGAGGAAAAAGTATGTGTGTGTGTGTATGTGTGTGTGTGTGTGTGTGTATATATATATATATATATATATATATATATATATATATATATATATATATTGATTAAACAATGTTAAAATGTTCTATTTAATTTCTATTTTTTCCAGAGTAATAAAAAGACAATTTTACTGAGTACACTTCAAGGCCTGGGCAGGAATAGAATGGCCTTCTCATTTCACTTCTAATTTCTGTATCATTCATCTTAAAAATCTTACATATGGGTATTTTGCCTACATGTATGCTTCTGCACCACATCGTGCAGTTCCAACAAAGGCCAAAAGAGGGTGCCAGATCCCCTGCAGCTGGAGTTGCAGACAGCTGTGAGCGGCCATGTAGGTTCTAGAAATTGAGCCCAGGTCCTCAGTAAGAGCAGCCATTAACTGCTGAGCTATGTCCAGCCCCAGTTACATATTTTTAATTTCTTTGAGCTATTTTTTAAGCTCTGTAAAGCATATTTGGTTATAAATAAAACTTCTTGACTATCACTGAATGTCATTCATGTATTCTCTGGTATAAATATGCATAGTATAGACATCTATATTCATTTTAAATATATGCGTATGTGTATATATACACATATATATTCTTATATATCATGTGCAGGGTCTGCTATGAATGTGTAGGTAGGACTTGTGCCAGTCTCCTTACTACAGAAAACCCACTCAACAACTATAAAGAAAAGGTATTTACTGAAAAGCCCTGTCCAGCCCTGACCTACACTGATGACATCAAACCATGATGATTTACAATGTATTTTAGTGAGTCAGCAATGTAGCTCAATGAAACCATACTTGCCTAGCATGTGTGAAAGCCTGTGGTTGATACTCAGCACTATGAATGTGTGTACCCACACACAAATCATCTAAGAATTTTAAGGAAGTTTTTTAAAAGTATATAAGCAATTGTATCAGTTCTTTTAAAACTCATTAAATAAAACTTTTGTTCTTGGTTTTGTTTCAGTTAAAACATCTTTTAATACTTTTTCTTTCAAATCACAAAAGGGGAGGATTTGCTAACTCATGGAAGGGAGCTGGCAAGCTACCCTCGTGCCTCCATGTGGCTTGCTGCTGGGAGGGACTGTGTTTAAGTGCTGCTTTCACATCACCCTGGCAGCACTGAGAGAGTGCCACAGAGATGGGGTCGACAAAACCCCAAGATTTCTATTTGGTATTTACTGAACAGTCCTGTGCACCCTGCCCTACACTGATGAGGACTGCCTTCTGTCCAGAGTGAGTGATGCAGCTAGTTACCACAGTGGTGCTGAGGCCATCCCCCACCTAGATCAGCTACAACATTGATCCTACCTAACTCACACAGAAATCGTACTCTCTCACTGGCTTATAATCCCTATGCCCCTCTCCCTGAAAGTTTTCTTCCCCCTTCAAAGCTATCTTTTCTATTTGGCCATGCTAACGATTATCTAAGGATCCGGAGATTGGGATTCTTCTCTTCCTAATTTTGCAAATTTATCAAACTGGATTAATATGTCTTCCCTCAAATGTAGCATTGTTCCAAATGAATTTTTCTTTAACTGTCCTAATTTAGTAGCAGTAGCATGAGGTTGCACCTTATTTTCTGGTGTACCAAGCACAACCCAGTCACTCCCTACACATTTCTTACAATGCAGTGAAGCATTGGGTCAGCTCACAGTGCAGACTTGTTGCATACATTACAGATTTAAACATGTTAATATTGGTTGCGCTTATAAGTCTATTACCAGCCTTATCTAATTTGTTCCAAATTCACTATATAAGCATGGGCTGCACACTTGAAGAGAATCCATAGTTTATAAAGTTCAAGTAATCGGAACAGCCAGATTTGGAAATGGTTTCTTTGTACAATGCTTTCAAATGATTAATGAACATGCCCCACCCATCACACTATTTAGACCAATTATTCATCTAGCCAAGTATTCATTAAGGACTTCCATGTCCACATACAAGTCTGGACATTACAGCTGAGTCAAAGAGCAAGCCCTTGTCCACAGATCTATCACAGTCTAACTGAAGAAGGCAGACAGCACACAAACCAAACCTCCTAAGGAACAGGCTGCAGGTACATGTTAGAAAGTGGGCTGGGCACAAACCAGCAGTGGGGTGCCTGAGGGAAAACAGGAGCCTCTGAGCAGAAGTATGAACGCAGGGAAGCAGCCAGCTGTGTATAATGCTAGCAGGGGAACATGGAGAGCACCCCGAGTTAGCGGGTATTAAACCACAAAGGTATTGAAAACCTACTCCTTGACCTATACGAGTAGGAGAAAGTAACATCAACAAGATATCAGAAATGGGTGCATGCGGGTATTTTCATGAATACATTTGAGTGAATATTCTTGAGGCTTTAATTTTAATCCACTGAAATTAATACAACAGGCACACCTAAACAACAATCCTGGATCCTGGCAACAATGACAAATGACAGGTAAAAATCACTGGGGCACAGGTGGACACTGCTATTCAGAGGAACAGTATATAGCATAGTTTCATATGCATGTAAGTATATAAAAGTCCTGTTTTAAATTCATAATCCTAAAAATCTTAAAGTAGAGCTAGAGAGATGTCTCAGTGGATAAGACACTTGCCCTGAAAGTATAAGGACCAGAGTTTGTATCCCAAGAAAACCAGGTAAATGTTTGACTGGAATGGTGGCTACCTATATAACTCCAGCAGCAGGAGGCAGAACTAGGGGCTCTCGGAGCAAGGTGGCTAGAGTAGCTATAGTAAGAGAGCTACTCTTCCCAATGATGGCCAACTAGTACTGCAATCTTTATATGCCCCAATACAGGGGAGCGCCAGGTCCAAGAAGTGGGAGTGGGTGGGCAGGGGAGCAGGGAGGGGGGAGGGGACTTTCGGAATAGCATTTGAAATGTAAATTAAGAAAATATCTAATAAAAAATTGGAAAAAAAAGAAAAATGACAGAGGTCAATAATTAGTTTCCTATATTGAAGACTTCTCAAATGAACTTGCATATAATTTGCAGTATGTTGAATATACAGATAAATTTTTTTTATGTGTATATACATGGCTATAGGCACAGGTGTGAAGGTCAGAACCCAATTCTTATATGTTTGTTCCTTGTTCCCAACATTAGTTACAGAATTGAACTCAGATTTTCAGGCCTGTGCACAAAGATTATCTGAGGCATCCTACTTGCCCCCATTCATTTTTCTTGTATGCATTCATTTGTCTCATTTAAATGTATGGTAAACAACAGTAAAGTAAAAATTAATAAAGGCATTTCTAAAAATACATTTTAAAAATAGTTTCGGAAAAAAAAAAGAGCTGTAATGTCAAAAAGAGAGGTCCTAAAGACCTGCCTAAATATACTCACAAGGCATACCTTCCATATGTATGTACAATTTAAGGAACCAATGTGGGGTTTGGTTTTTTGGTTTTTGTTTTTGTTTTTTCTTTGTTTTGTTTTTTCAAGACAGGGTTTCTTTGTGTAGCTCTGGCTGTCCTGGAGTTAACTTTGTACAGTAGGCTAACCTCAAAAAGAGATCTGCCTGTCTTTGCCTCTCAAAGGTGTGTGCCAGCAAGTCCAGTGAAAACAGTATTTAAAACAACAACAACAAAAACTGGTTAAAATGGTCATGGTGGCTGTGATGGTTTGAACAGGAATGGCACCCACAGATTCATAAAAGTAAATACTTAGTCATTAGGAAGTAGTGCTACTTAAGAGGGATTAGGTGGTATGGCTTTGTTGAAATAAGTGTGTCCTTGTTGGAGGAAGTGTGTCACTGGAGGTGAGCTTTAAGGTTTCAAGGGCCCAACCAGGGCCCAGTGGTACTCTCTCTTCTTGCTGCCTTTGGACCCAGATGTAGAACTCTTAGCTACTGTGTTGGCCTGCTTGCTATCAAGTTCCCCACCGTGTGGATGTCTGACTAAACCTTTGAAACTGTAAGCAAACTCCAATTAAAGGTTTTCTTTTTGTAAGAGTTGTCATGATCAAGGTGTCTCTTCACAGCAATAAAACACCGACTAAGACAGTGGCACATACCTTTCTTAGCACTCAGGATCTCTAAGACTTCAAAGCTAATCTGTTCTACATGAGTTCCAAGGTAGTCAGGGCAACACAGAGATAATCTGTCTTCAAAACAAAACAAACAAACAAAAAAACCAGGGGTCTGCAACCCTATAGATGGAACAACAATATGAACTAACCAGAACCCCTAGAGCTCGTGTCTCTAGCTGCATATGTAGCAGAAGATGGCCTAGTTGGCCATCATCGGGAAAAGAGGCCCCTAGGTCTTGCAATCTTTATATGCCCCAGTACAAGGGAACTCCAAGGCCAAGAAGTGGGAGTGGGTGGGGAAGCAGGACGGGGGGAGGGTATAGGGAACTTTCAGGATAGCATTTGAAATGTAAATGAAGAAAATATCTAATAAAAAATAGAAAAAAAAGTCTTCATGCTTAATTTTTAATCGAAAGAAGTGAATATAATAGGGTTTGTTTGTTTGGTTCATCTTTTTAAGATGAGGCTCTTGCCGGACGTGGTGGCACACGCCTTTAATCCCAGCACTCGGGAGGCAGAGGCAGGCGGATTTCTGAGTTTGAGGCCAGCCTGGTCTACAAAGTGAGTTCCAGGACAGCCAGAGCTATACAGAGAAACCCTGTCTCGGAAAACCAAAAAAAAAAAAAAAAAAAAAAAAAAAAAAAAAAAAAAAAAAAAAAAAAAAAAAAAAAAAAAAAAAAAAAAAAAAAAAAAAAAAAAAAAAAAAAAAAAAAAAAAAAAAAAAAAAAAAAAAAAAAAAAAAAAAAAAAAGATGAGGCTCTTCCATAGCTAGACTAAATGTAGCCAAGGATGACTTTGATCTTGATCTTGATCCTCCCTTCTCCACATCCCAAGTATAGAGATCACAGGTATGAGTTGTGGCACTCAGCATACTTGAGTGTCAACCAGAGAAAATGAAAGAATTGTGACATAAACAATGCCAACTACTTGAGGTATTTCCACTGAAATAGAGATGACAGCAGCCAAAGAAGTGGCTCTAACAAAACCACCTACTCTAAGCCTCACAATGGGGCCGTCTCACATTGCACTGCTTCTATATTGTTATATCCAGAGAAGTCATGGGGACACTCTAGCTCGCAGCTCTCATCTTGATTCTGCTACAGCAGAAGCCCTCTGTAACTTATCTTAAGTGTATTAGAGCACAGTTCTGTGTCATCTGAATGAGAACCGTCCCCACAGACTCATGTCTGAATACTTGGTACCATTAGAGGAACTGTTTGGAAGATCAGAAGTTGTGGCTTTGTTGGTGGAGGTGAGTGAGTGGGGGTAGGAGCTCGTCTTTCAAGACTCCAACCATTCCTGGTGTTCCTGCTCTCTGCCTTGTGTTCGAGGTTCAAGATGTAAGTAAGCTCTTAGCTATTCCTGCCGCCACACCCTCACTCTGCCACCATGAACTCGGGCCCCCTGAAACTGTTAAATCCAATTAAATGCTTTCTTTTATAAGTTACCTTGATTGAGGTATTTTATCACAGCAATAGAACACTAAGACAATCTGAGAATCCTCTTCAAATCTTTACAAAGCAGTGTAACCACCTGAGAACGCTAAAGGACTTGGGGACTTTCTGCTTCCCACGTTCCATTTCCATCTGTGTAGGTTGGGGCTCATTGTTCTTTCCCACTTTACACAAGTTAACACTACAGGAAAAAGTGGAGAGAGGTCAAGGAATGATTTGAATACACAGCACAGTGGAAATATTCTCGGGAAAATTTGAGTTACTGTAATTCTCTTTTGCTAAGTGCTAGTCACTTGGCTGGCCAGAGCCTGCCAATCACCCTTCCAAGGATGCTTGGAAGGAGAGGGCTGTGAGAGTCAGAGTCCTCCCCAGTACTGCAGGGAGTAGCTCGCTATGAGTTGACCTGTTCATGGCCTGTTCACAGAACTAGAACCAAGTGACCTAAAGTGAAGGGTCACAGGAGACAGCATGATGGAATGTTAAAAATACAGGCTTGGGACTCAGATCTAGGACTGAATCATGCCTCAGCCTCTTGCTATTATGTGGTCTTGAGCAAGTTATTTGCCTTTTGAGGCTCAGGTTTCTCAGCCATAGAAAGCTGTAAAGATCAGAAAAAAATAACAGGGCCTCAAACATACTCTCTCAATAAATGCCACTATCAATAGTAATGAGTCCACAGGAAAAAAACCAGTGTTTCAGCACTAAGGCAGGTCATATTTTCAATGGTTCAAATGTCTTACAAAAAGCTTCAGGGTAAAGTGACGGCGACAAATTATTTGATTACCATCAAGCTCACAAAAGTGGTCCTGAGAATCATCATATCTCGCCCAGTCAATGAATGCTTCTTTGCTTTCATTACTATGGGAAGAAACAACAAAAAAAATTATATTTGGAGCTGAAATTTTAACATTGCATTCTAGTGAACAAAAATAAAGATAATTTCTTCAGAAGATGATGCCATAAATTCCCTAAATTCTAGCAGTAGTTAAACTAAGGAATGATAAAGTCAAGGCATGAAAAGCATTCTTATCACTTTTCATGGGTTGTTTATATTGCTTCACTACTATAAAATAATTCTTAGCCCTAGTTCAGTACTTTAATTTACAAATTATATAACAAACACATACAAAACTCAAGGTCACCATTCCAACTGACAAACAAATTGTAGTAATTTTTTAAAAAAAACCAGAAGTTCAATTTGTTTTTTGAATTCTTTAAATGTAAGTTGCTTCTATATTTATAGAACCCCCAAATACCAGGAACTTTATTATATTGACTAATTCATGACGCATGGGCTCACACTCTGCATGCTAGACTATTCCTCTTATCACAGTTGACTCTCCAATCCTTGGATTTTCAAAACAGTGCGGTGTTGTGTAACTTAGGCTGGCTTCATAAACTCGCCATCAAAGGGCTGGGATTGCAGGCGTGCACCACCCAGCTTGGTGCTACACTATTCCCCTCTCCCAGTCCAACACAGCAAGTAAAACCATGTGAGGAGACATGAGACGGGGAAGTGGAGGTGGCATATGTACAAATGTTCAGCCATGAAGCTGTGTATTTCAAATATGCACATCAAACTGTGTTGTCAATTAGACTTAAAAATAAAGTTGTTTAAAATTATACTACTAATTGTTAGAGAAATGCAGAACTAGGATACCTCTCCCAGTTCCTTTCGCATGTAGGGTGCACACGTGTGTGGGGTGTGTATGTGTGTGTGTGTGTGTGTGTGTGTATGTGTATTTATACATGTGGGCATGTAGTGCCATACTGCACATATAGAAGTTAGAGGACAACTTCTAGGGAGGCAGTTCTCTCCTTCTAGCCTTGTTTTGAGGCAAGGTCTCCTTTCGGTTGCCAGTGTGTACTCCAGCCGTCCCTGGACTTCCAGCCTTTTGTCTTGTCCCTACCTCCCATCATGCCACAGTAGAACTGCAATTACAGATGTGTATCACTGCATGGCTCTTCTTCTTTTTTTTTTTTTGTTTTTGTTTTTGTTTTTGTTTTTGTTTTTCGAGACAGGGTTTCTCAGTATAGCCCTGGCTGTCCTGGAACTCACTTTGTAGACCAGGCTGGCCTCAAACTCAGAGATCCACCTGTCTCTGCCTCCCAAGTGCTGGGATTAAAAGCATGCACTACCACGCCCGGCTCTGCATGGCTCTTAGCATGAATTCCAGGGATCAAATTCCAAGTCGGCAAGTCTGTGTGGCAAGCACTCTTGCCTACCGAACTATCTTGCCAGCCTCAAACTATGAATGGTTATAAACCACTAGGGGCAATGTAATTTGCTACAGTAATTTTGAGAAACCATTTGGTAGTATTTAATTCCACTTCCACAATTATTCCAAGAAAGGTACAGCCTAGATGTTCTTAAAATGACTTCTAAGTGAATCTATCAATCAATAGAATTCCCACAACACCATACAATACTATGTGCCAATGAAAAAGAAGTGTTTATTTATTCAAGAACATAAAGGAAGCCATAACATACTTTAAAGAAGACAGACACAAGAGGGTTATGATGCCACATACTAGTAATCCCTGAACATAGGAGGCTCAGGCAAGGAGATTCATCAACTGCAGGCCAGCCTGAGATCCTATCTCAAAAAAACAAAAGAAGACTAGGCATGGTAGCCCATGCCTTTAATCCCAGCACGTCTGCCTCAGAAGGGAGAGGCAGGCAGATTGCTATGAAGTTGAGGCCAGCCTGGTCTGCATAGTGAGTTCCAGGCCAGCCAGGGCTATATAAAGTAAGACCCCATCTCAAAAATAATAATAATAATAAAACTAAAAACCACCCACAAATACAAAGGAACATATTTTATATTATTCTGTTCATATAAATAAGCAACACGAATTTCTAATCCTGGTGCATTTTGGAAGGTGGTAAGAGCTAGGAAAGTCACATGGTCATCTGGGTAGTATGGACACTACTAGGTTACAGCTATAAAGGTAAGTTCACTCTGTTAACATCTTATTGTTACTGTATTATATTTAAGGTTAATTAAAAAAACTTCTCAAAAAAAAAAAAAAAAAAAAAAGGCCGGGCGTGGTGGCGCACATCTTTAATCTCAGCACTCGGGAGGCAGAGGCAGGCGGATTTCTGAGTTCGAGGCCAGCCTGGTCTACAAAGTGAGTTCCAGGACAGCCAGGGCTATACAGAGAAACCCTGTCTCAAAAACCAAAACCAAAACAAAACAAAAAAAGCAAACAAGTAACAAAAAGTAAGTAGGTAAGTAAAATACAACACATTTACACAAGAAAACATCTACCAGTTAAAAGAATGAGATAAATCTGTTTCAACCCATGCCTAGAAAGCAAATTTACAATCAAGAAAAAAGTAAAGAGGACTTGGAATATAGTTCAGCAGCAGAGCCCTTGACTGTTACAGGTGAGGCCCTGGGCTCAGGCCATAGCCCCATAAAAAAACATTACCCAAAATTGTGGCATTCACAATTTGAAGAGTGATTTTGTAGCTGTTTTTATATCATCCTTTCATTTTTCTAAAGTTTTAATAGTAAATAATATAGGCTATTATCTTCATATTACAAAGATACTAATAAAGACCATTAACTTTATGACTTAATGGCAATTATAGTTTATAAATATAAATCTAAACAAATAGAAATTTTAAAAGAATTTATGAATATTGCATCCCAAGTACAAGTCACACTGAATTACTTTATACTGAATAATCCAAGATTATAAATTATTCTGACCTTCAAAAGCAAGTTTCTGTTTAGAGCAAATAAGAAAAAGTCAGCAGAAAAAAATTATGAAACTTAAATTATGTTGAGAGCAGCTTTCATTACTGCAAATACACAGCCTGGATTCCTGCCTATTAAAGACTCAAGGGCTCAGCTCCTTCCGCACAATGTTCATGAAGAGCAGAAAAGCTTGCCGGTCCACTCATCCTCTGCTGTTATCACCCAGGCGAAAACAGGACAAAGGGTGCGACTGTGGGCATTGTTCTTTTTAGAAGTTTATTAGCTGAAATGTAACCGTTAAGTAAAAAAAAAAAAAAGTTCTATCAAAATCACAAGGTGGGCAGTGATTGGGCAGTGGTGGTGGTGCATGCCAGCACTCAGGAGGCAGAGGCAGGCAGATCTCTGATATCAGCCAGCCTGGTCTACAGAGTGAGTTCAAGAACAGCCAGGGCTACACAGAGAAACTCTGTCTCAAAAAAAAAAATACACAAAGGGACTGATATAAATAAACTAAGTACAACTAGACTTGCCTTAGTGTGCTGTTGATGGCACCCAGCTTATTAGCCTGCTCACAGTCATCCAGTTCTTTGGTGCTGTTGGCTGCTTGCGAGTACTACAAGAAAGCTCAGATGTAGTTAAATGACAGTGATTAGCTCTTCTTTAGCAGTCAATGATGGCACGTTCTATCATCCAAATCCTTACAGTTAGAAAGACTTATTTTTTTAAAGACATGAATCTCTACCATTAAGTAATGCAAATGTATTAAATATGCAATAGTGTGCTGGTGATGTTGTCATCAGGTAGTAAAATTGGATAAATATGTATCTAGAGTTTTACAAACACATAAATCCTTAGAACAGCAGTCTTCAACTTAGACCATAACCCAAGGCAAATTTGTTTTTTAATATTACAACATCTTAGTATATTGTATCATTTTTAAAAGCTGAGATACCCAGATCTTATGGTCCAGCATCACTTCTATACACAATTCTAGGGAAACTTTCATGTGCACACAATGAGACCAGGTATAAAAAAATGCCAGTGTTTCACTGCAAGAGCAAGGAACGAAAATGGCTGAAACGTCCACATGCAGGGTGGCTAACTATTCGTCACACATGAAAGCCAATGTGTAAACACAGAAAGGCTTACAAGCAAAAGCACTGAGCCAAATACAAACAAAAATGTATTTCCAAATTGAAGGAATTTATATTTATACACTGTTTTTCACTTTCCATAAAGTAATCTATATAGTACTGAGGACACACACTCTGAAAATGTTACTTATAGACAGATACATATGGAATAAGAGTAGAACCACTTAAGTCACTTCAGGAAATGGCTGGCTCTGGGGAGGAGTAAGTAAAATGGGATTAGTGTGGTGTCAGGGGAGTGCAGTGAGCATCGGTACATGGGAGAGGTGGATAGAGCAGGGACACAGTACAGAAGAGGGGGGCAGCGAGAGTGGGAAATCTCCGTGTATGTGCAACATTGGAAGATGAGAGTTACTTGCCAGCTAAGAGCATAGCTTACCCCAAAATAAATAAAAATAAAAAGTACAGTGAATATCTCAACACCATTTCTAAGTGCTTGGTTCAAAATAGCTTGAGAATACTTTTTTTATACAATAAATTCTGAATCTAACAAATACTAACTGAAACAGAAGACTTAAAATAGTTACTAGTATTTTTGCTACAATTACAATTGAGAGTTTTCCCATTTAGAGATTCTGAAAACAGATAAAAGAAGCTAGGCATGCATAACCTCACTGCTTGATTTGAGAGTTGACATTCTGAACTCTGAGGCCAAGAGTCATCCCCCCCCACCCCAGGTAGATTCATGACTCTTTACTGTCCCCACGATTTGAAAAAAAGTCAAGGAAGAAAAGTAACTCACCTTATTTGAACGCCCGGCTTTAATTCCAACTGGAATTTTACTCTTAAAAGAAAAATAAGACCATTACTTAAAAGGTAGTCAGAGGGATGGGTACTATCAGAGGGAAAGGAGGGAACAAAAGGACACTGATCTCAAAACGCATCTGTATTTTGCTTCCTATGTTTGACTTCTCTTTTTAAAAGCTATGTTTTATGTGTATGAGTGCTTTGCCAGAATATATACACGTGCACCTCAGTTTGCCTACTATCTATGGCAGCCAGAGACAGTACTGGGTCCCCTGAACAGTGGTTATGGCTAGCTCCAAGCTACCATTTGAGTAGTGGTAACTAAAGCCAAGACTTCTATAGGAGCAGCAAATGCACTCTCTCCCCAGCCCCTGCTATGAGTTTTAAAATAAACACTGTGTTTATTTCTTACTAGAAATGTATCACAGAAGTGGCTATAGTGCACTACATATGGAAAGTAACTGATCGCTTGAACTTATGATTAAAACACTCAATTTAGAAACCTATTATGAACCAGCCAGCATTGTGGCTCACACACACATTCCCCTACCTGGAATGTAACATTCTCTTGGTAGCAAACATAACCTTTAAAGAAAAAAAGCATTGAAAACCTACTCTAACTGGATTTTCCTACTTTATGCACTGAAATTCCCATTTTAAATTTGAAGTGTAAGGTCCAAAACTTCTCTTTTGGCCTATGAAACAAGATGCAGATTCAACAAAGCCCTTGTAGGTCTAATCCTAGATTAAGCCTCTGATCTTCCTCCCGTTTAGAATCAGACCTCTGTCCACACCCATCACCAATGCCACTGGATACACCAATTTCTCAACCCATCTTTTAAGAACTCTAATCATAAGAGTTGAAAGCTTATGACTCTTCTGACAAGTCCAAGCACAAGAATACTGGCAACGGTTATGATTTTTTAAAAGCCAAGAAGCTAGTTCGCCCCTTCCCACTCCCCATTATCATACTCTTACTTCTGGACAGGGCTCCACATGACAGTCTTTTATTGAGCAGTGGCCATCTTCTGCCCAGAAAGGACATGGTCGTTTCAGATTAACCTTTCCAGGAAAAAACAAATCAACATTAGTGATCGGGCATGGTAATTACAGAATGTTTGCAGATATCACTGTGTTGGGCACAGTGACACAGTAGTGAGAGGGAGGGAGAAGCTGCTTGACCCTGTGGCGTGTACACAGTTCAGACAGTAAATGACTACGGCTATGCAGGCACTTGGATGGAGTGTTAGCTTTTAATGGCTATAGGTTCTCTGTCATTGCAAAAGAGGGACAGCATTCAAGTTCACTGCTCGTTTAAGCACAGTTGTCACTGGACAGCATTTCAGAACGACTTTAACATTCTTTCCCCAAACACCAACCACCTTAGCCTTAGGGCTTCAGCACGACCTTAGTATGTGCTAAGCACTGGCAAGCTGTCAGACACCAGACTAGGCTCAAGGCCAACGAGAGCCTTCTCTTCTAGGACTTATAATATCCTAAAGAAAAATCAAACACTCACACGTTTATTTCATTGCAAACTGTAGTGTGTGTTCCAAAAGAGAGCCTACAGTTTTGTAGTCACAATGCTGATGGATGGAGCCTCTGAGGAGACCTTGTTTTAGGAAGATGAAGGGGGGGTGCATTTGCCTACATCAAGGGAGAGCTTTGATGGTGCTAAAAATGAAGAATCACCAATTCCACCATTTTTGGTGGTAAAAGAATGGACAATACGGGTAGAGGTCACATGGTAAACACCAGTTCCCATATTCTTCATACAACAGGAAGTTGATAATCCCACATGACTTATAGATATATTGCCCAAGCTAAAACCCAGACAGTTTTCCGTTTCCTCCCTTGCTACTTTCTACCACTTCCACCACCATCGCGTCTCTTGCCCAAGCATCTGCAATAGTTTCCCTCCTTCACCCCCTACCTATTACACGCAACAACAGTTATATCCAAACCAAGGCAGACCTTTCCAGTGTCTGCTCAGAACCGTCCTGAGCATTTTCAGCTCTCTACCCCTGCAGCAGCTCTACACACACTATGTAACCATTGTCACCTGCCTCTCTTACCTCATCTATCACACTGCATTTTTGCTTGATATACAGGGCTCTGTAAGCTCCAAGGCCTCTCTCTATACTGCCCATTCTCTTTGTCTGAATTATTGTTCCTACAGAAGGCCTCGACCTTACTCAAGTCTCTTGACAGAAGCAGAACCTGACCAGACTAGTATTCTAAAGTAGTACTTCGAATGTAACCAACCCCAAAATATTGCTGTGTCGTGTGTGTGTGTGTGTGTGTGTGTGTGTGTGTGTGTGTGCGCGCGCCATGTGTTCATGTTCACATTTTTAAAGCTGGCCCCTACCTCTCTCTCCAATCCTCCTCCTCATTCACCTGCTTTCTGTGGCCTAAGTCGCCTTCTAGTTCCTCAAATAGACGAAGCTTACTTCTGTGTCTAAACTCTTAAATCTATTCACTCAACTTCCCTGAAGTGCTTTCTCCAGATCTCACCACCACTTATACTTTCACATTAGAAAGGTCTTTGCAAACCGGGCGTGGTGGCACACGCCTTTAATCCCAGCACTCAGGAAGCAGAAGCAGGCGGATTTCTGAGTTCGAGGCCAGCCTGGTCTACAAAGTGAGTTCCAGGACAGCCAGGGCTACACAGAGAAGCCCTGTCTCAAACCCCCCCCCCCAAAAAAAAGATCTTTGCTCAAATATCACATTAGCATAAACACCATCCTTTCCTGATCATTTCATTAAAGCCAGGCTACCTATCTCTGTATTCCTTATCCTCATGCCATTTGTACTGTCTCCTGCTTTATTTTCTCTATAGTAGCCACCTTACATCTGGCAATACAGTTCAATGTCTACTTATTTATTGTTTTTCTCCCTAAGCAGAACAAAAGCTTTGTCTTCCTCACTGCTGAATCCACAGTACCAAGACTAGAGGTCATCAGTGTGACCAATTAATTGCCGAGCTACCAAGGTGGGAGGTTACTTCCACCTCCAACAGCGACTTGTTTCCAAAATTCCTAGATTGTATATGTGTGTGAAATCACCTTCTCTTAGATTCCCACTAGTTAGCACACTGTGAATGGGTAAATATTTCTATTTCTCTCTCAGGCAGGCTGAACAAGAAGCAGAGCATCTTTCTCTCAAATCCCTGCCTGTTCCTGGGATAAAGGCATCAGCAAGATCAGGGCTACACCCTCTTGGGGGACAGGCATGGATATGATTGGTCATATATGGAACAACCTGATCGTGTTCCATATATGACCAACCTGATCGTGTTCCTGATCGTGCCTGATCGGTTAAGGCATTTCTAAACAAGCCTATGTTGATTGACCACACTGTTATTTTTGCCTTAGCTCTCATTTCCCCTTCTCCTGTAACAGCCTTCTAATTTCCCTTTCAGAAACAATGATCCCTTCATGCTCCTTGGAATAGCACTGCCACCCAAGGTATCCTTCCTTCTTTTGGTAAAGGAATCACATGGCTTCCTGGACAAATCATGATTCGCTCCTCCAGAAATTTGACTCTTTTATAAAGAACAAGAACAATATGGGAAAATAGTTAATTTGGCCTGAAGGGCGGATGCTACAGCTCAGTTTAACAGTGTTTGCCTAGTTACTCTAGGGTCAAGCACCCACCTCTGACACCTTTTGGTGTCATCATAAAGAGAATGCCCATTAGTGCCTGCTCTTCTTTCATCTTTTCTGATGTGTACTACTTCACTTTGTCTTTTAAGTTTGTAAACTCCTCAATTATCTTCTCTTAAATTTATGTTTTTTTTTTAAGTCAACAAAAGTATCCTACTTAGGATACCCGGCCTATTATTTCTTCAATTTAAAAATGTGGATAGGAACAAAAATTTCACATGAAGATTAAATGAGATATCCATTCATCTAAAAATTCAATTCCTCAATGGGCCAGGCCTTATATGAATACAGAATAGAAGATGCAATCCCAAAGAGAGGTGTGCTGAGTGAGGGTTGGGACAGAGGCAGTGGAAATGTTACCTGGACCCCAAGTAAAAGCACAGTCTCTGAGAGCAACACAAAGTTTCCGCTGGATTCGACTGAACCATACGAAGCTGGCATGTTCAACCAGTTTCAAAACATTGAAGTAACAACTTCATTTTGGTTTATCTAATATTATGAAGATAATACACACAGCCACTCCTGTCATGCAGGGACTCGGGAGCACCTGTCTTATTTGTATGAAAAAGACCCAAAGATCAGCCACAGTTTTAGGTCAAGGTTATCTTTGAAATAAATCCACCAACTGTATTCCCAACAGATTCTGTACAGAGAAGAAACATTTCCTGCTTTCTGGATATCCTTTGCATCTGTAGTCAAAGGGATGGATTCCCAATTTGTAATTTTCTAATTTATCTTCTTGGACAATCTACAATTGCCAAAAACTAAAGTTTTCACCCTCAAAAATATTTAAGGACCTAAGATAATCTATTCAGAGTCATGATTAAAAAAGAAACCACGTTTAAATTTTAGAACAAATTAAAATAAAAACCAAATTATCTACCAGTCAAATCATAAGAGCAAGAACAAGATCAAGGTAAAGCCAAGCATAGCTTTAAAATATAGCTGTAAAACAGACTGTGCAACACACAGAAAGGAGGGACTGAAGAAACGGA
This sequence comes from Mus minutoides, assembly GCA_902729485.2. Lineage (NCBI taxonomy): Eukaryota > Metazoa > Chordata > Mammalia > Rodentia > Muridae > Mus > Mus minutoides. The sequence continues at coordinate 3,130,774 of LR749494.1, read as the reverse complement.
GAGTGAACATGGTCAAAGCGTATGATGGATTTGAACCAAAAGAGGCCATCATGTCGCCCACTGCCTTGTACAATGAATAGACATGAATAGTTGTTTTAACTCACTAGGCTATCCCCTTGGTACTGTCTCCTTAGAAATATAAAATACATTTCTTTTCGTTCTGATTGGTGATGTACATCTAAGACTGCTCCTGCCTTTCCACTGATATTTTAGAAGGCCTAGGACTCATGCTAGGTTAAAAATGGAGCCCACAGAATGACGATGAAGGCATGTTCTACTTGTAGCATGGCTTCGTTTGCAGCCTCCACAAAGAGCACCAGTCATCTCCAATTACTCTGCGATGCTTAAGATACACCCATTATACCAGCACAGTGCTCCGCTGCAGCCTGCCAGTGAGGTCCAGAGATACACCCATTATACCAGCACAGTGCCCTGCTGCAGCCTGCCAGTGAGGTCCAGAGATACACCCATTATACCAGCACAGTGCCCCGCTGCAGCCTGTCAGTGAGGTCCAGAGATACACCCATTATACCAGCACAGTGCCCCGCTGCAGCCTGCCAGTGAGGTCCAGAGATACACCCATTATACCAGCACAGTGCCCCGCTGCAGCCTGCCAGTGAGGTCCAGAGATACACCCATTATACCAGCACAGTGCCCCGCTGCAGCCTGCCAGTGAGGTCCAGAGCACAGAACCTGTGCTCACAGAGGCTGACAAAGTCCGTGTGGACTCAAAACTGAAACTGAAAGAGGAAGAATTCCCAAACATATGAAGAAGGGTTCTGAATCTTGGTTTGTAGTAAACAAGTTCTCCACAATGACATTTTTTTTTAAAGATTTTGAAAAACATAATAAAACAAGTCACATTTGCAGACAACTATATAGAAATCTTTGGATTAACAATTAAAAATTGGCACCTTACCTTGTAATAACGAAAATAGTCTCGTTCTTGTAACTTTTTTATTTTGGGAAAGATTTTGTAGGTGTTGAATTTATCAATGCTGTCAATGTCACATAAGCAATCATCCAGAACTCCAGTCACCTAGAATACAGATATGAGTAAGATCTAAGATATACAAATCACTAATGCTTAGACATTAACAAACCTACTATTTTAAAGGATAATTTATTCATTCAAGTAGGCCAGTTTTACTGATTAAGGTTTATAACATTAGGGCCAATGAAGTGTCTTAGTGGGTAAAAATGCCTGCTGTCAAGTCTGACAACATGGGTTCAATCTCCCTCCATCTGGTGAAAGGAGGGTACCAACTCTTGAAACTTGTCCTCTGACTTTTATATGGATGCCACATCACATGTATATTCAGTCCCCAACACACACACACATACACACACACTAACTACTATTAAAAGTATTTTTAAGACATAACATTAAAGCAGTCATTTTTTAAGTATAGCAGTTGAATATTAAAAAAAAATCCAGGAAAATTACATATACCTACTTTGAAATACCAATCCTTTTAGAGTTCAAAATGGAAGATACTTCTGCCTTTCCTCTGCCCAGTCAATAAAAATCTTAGCTGCCACTGGATTCAGACTAACCTAGAAGTCACAGCCTGAAATGCCTCTGCTGAGGCCATCTACACCTTTCTTTTAGGTTGCTATTTATGTTGCCACATGGGGTGTTAAGAACTTTAGCATATCACATCATTTACTCTTTAAAGCTATCCTGTAAATAACCCCCACTGTAAGAAAATGATGGTTTAACAAGCTTCCAATGATTGTTTTACATACACGGAACCTAACTCCCAAATCTATCAGGGAAAGTCTGTGTTCTTCCCCACTACTCCATGAATCCATGAAGAGAAACAGGTACATATGAGGTAAATTTTGAGTCTGAAAGATTCCATAAGACATCCTTCAGCTTGACTAAAAATGACTCTCAGTACCTATGCACAACTTGGATTAACCCTGGGAGGAGCCTCCTAAGTAAAGAGCAGCATTCCCCAAACTCACACGCTACGGTTCCAGGTACAGAATATTCTGAAAAGCTTTGGAAATGGTGGAAAGTGTGATGGCTTCAAGCTGGAGTAGGAACAAGATGGCTCAGCAGGTAAAAACATTTATCCTCCAAGCTGATGACCTGAGTTCAATCCCAGGATCCTATGATGGATAGGAAGCAGCAATTCCTAAAGGTGTTACCTGACCTCGGCATGTGTGTCTGCACCCACACGCACCCACACCCTCCCCTCCAAGATGATGATGGTGATGGTGATGGTGATGGTGATGATGATGATGATGATGATAGAACAGGACAGATGCTTCAATTGAGCATCTACACCCACACATTGCAAGCATGCAGACATGAAATAACGAGGAGGATAGGAACAGAACAGATGCTTGACGGGAATAGCCTAAGCCATATTTTCATTGTGGTGGTGAATGCATGAAACACAATATAATAAAAATGTGAATACAAGCCGGGCGTGGTGGAGCATGCCTTTAATCCCAGCACTCGGGAGGCAGAGGCAGGCGGATTTCTGAGTTCGAGGCCAGCCTGGTCTACAGAGTGAGTTCCAGGACAGCCAAGGCTATACAGAGAAACCCTGTCTCAAAAACCAAAAAAAAAATAAATAAATAAAAATAAAAAAGTGAATACAACTGGGCAGTGGTGGTGCACACCTTTCATTGAAGCACTTGGGAGGCAGAGGCAGGCAAATCTCTGAGTTCGAGGCCAGCCTGGCTACATAGTGAGTCGCAGGATAGCTACAGATACACACAGAAACCCTGTCTTGAAAGAACCAGCCCCCCTCCCCCAAAAATATGTGACTATGTACACACACATAATATACAGAGAGCCAGGACAATAGCAAATCATTCTACCAATGGCAACATCCTGTTTACAACTCTCTCTTTTTAAAATGTTACCATTGTGTAACTTGGTAACATGACATAGTATTTCTCTGTATTTTTTCCTACAACTGCACATGAACTTGCAACCATCTCAGTTCAAGGTTTTTAAAACAATGGCACTCTGCCTATGAAATGTTTTATTCAGGAAGCCCTCAGATAGGAGGAGACATAGAAGTAGTGATCAGAAGCAGAAGTTCTAGCCAATTTTGTTTTTCTTTCTCAGCATGGAAATGTCTCTCTCAACTCCACCCCACACGGACACAGCAACATGTCACCTTTACGTAAGGAACAAGGGCTGGAATTCCCCACTTAATCTCCCTGTTTCCTAGTATCCTGTAACTAACTCTTAAATTTCATTAAGCTTCTAAGTTCTCTAGTCACAGCAATCATATATACATACGTACATGTATGTGTATGTGCACGCACGCACGCATGCCTGTGTGCATGTGTGTGTGTTTAAATATCTTTTCTAATCTGGGCATGGTAGCATATGCCTCTAATCCCTACATTCAGAAGGCAGAGGCTGGCAGATCTCTGCATTTGAGGCCACCCTGATCTACAAAGTGAGCTCCAGGACAGCCAGAAAAACCCTGTTCAAAAACAAACAAAAACCCTTTATCTGGTAACTGTTCTTTCTTAGTAATGCTTTTTAAACTGAAAACTTTTGGTTTGTAAACTATTATTTTCTTCAAATATTTTCAGGGGCTGGGAAGATGGCTGTCAGCAAGATGCTTGCCACACAAACATAAAGGCCTAAATTCAGATAGCCAACACTTACATAAAAACCCGGGAGACAGCACTGGGGAGGCTGCGACTGGGGCTCCCTGGGGCTTGGTGGTCAGACATTGTAACTGAATTGGTGAGCACCAGCTTCATCAAGACTCAAAGAATAAGGTGGAGAAAAGATTGACAGCACCTAATGTTAACTTCTAGCCTCCATGTGCATGTATGCACACACACATAGGCCATTTTCATTGTGATAAGGATAAATTACTGTTAATGCACATCTATAACTTTTAAAACCTGTGTATCACCAAAAGTCTGAAATGTAGATGCAAATATTTCCTGTATCCTTGAAGTTCTTTCTCAAGTACAGCTACCTAGAGCTTACTATTGTATACTAAAGCTTACTATTCTGATTCTTTGTAATGCATCCCTGAATATACTCACAATTCCCGTTTTAGTAACGTTAATGTCATTTCATTTCAGTTCTTCTGCAAAGGTGTGGCTTTTGCTAACATTTTACTTTGGCATTTATCGATGATGGTGAGTTTTATGTGTAGCTAGCTCATTCACTCTCCCTGATATAAATGCTGTATAATATGAACAGCTTACCCATTCCATTTTGTTCCAGGCAGAAGAACAGCCCAAGATATGCAAATCCCGATTCCTAAGACTCTATTGCACAAACCTAATCTTAGAAGGATACTCTTTTACAAAGTAAGTGTCTTTAAAGATGTGACTAGGGCAGGCAAGATTGCTCGGTGGGTAAGGATGCTTGCCTGGCAAGCCTGGCAACCTGAGTTTGATCCTTAGAACCCATGTGAAGTTGGAAACAAAGAACTCCTCTGACCTCTACATGCAGGATATGGCAAGCAAGCATACATGAATGTGCAAACACACACACAATATACAAATTTTAAAGAAAAATTTAAAGATGTGATTAAGGATCTTTTGTTTTGTTTTGTTTCTGTTTTTTAAGACAGGGTTTCTCTGTGTAGCCCTGGCTGTCCTGGAACTCATTCTGTAGACCAGGTTGGCCTCAAACACAGAGATCCTCTGCCTCTGCCTCCCAAGTGCTGGGATTAAAGGCATGCTCTACCAGTGCCCAACATGATTAAGGATCTTAAGGCATGATGATTATATTGGATTAATAAAAAGAGACCAATAGAGTTAACAGAATGAATTCCTTATCAGAAAGAGGCAGGGGTGCTGGCACTGGAGTCAGGAGAAATTAGAAGAGTAAAGTACTGTAAGTACTGATAGTGAAGATATAGGAAGAAGTCACAAGGCAAAGACTAAAGACGCCCTCAGAAGCTTGGCAGAATCAAGAAACAGTTCTCACAGCCTCCAGCATTCCCACCTTAACGATAAAATTAAAGATATTATCACTGTAAAACTCATTTCCAGATTTTGGTCCTCAAAACTATAAGATTAAAAACATTACATTGTTTTGAGTGACTAAACTGTGGCAATTTGTTATAGCAAGACAGGTAACAAATATATTCCACATTGATTATAAATTTTGCTAAAGAAAAAAAGCCATAGTCGGGCGTGGTGGCACACGCCTTTAATCCCAGTACTCGGGAGGCAGAGGCAGGTGGATTTCTGAGTTCGAGGCCAGCCTGGTCTACAAAATGAGTTGCAGGACAGCCAGGGCTATACAGAGAAACCCTGTCTCAGAAAAAAAACCAAAAAACAAAAAAAAAACTATATAGTCTAAGCAACAAAGACACTGGTGACCTTGACAAGAGAGAACAGTTTCAGGGCAGTAGTAGAAGTACAATATGGCACAGTCTGACTGTAATGAATAGGTTAAACAAAACAGGACAAGAAAAATGAAATGAAGACAGCGCAGGAATCTTTCTAGATACAGAAATTAAAAGGGGAAGGGGCAGCTCAATCAGAAGGTGCTCAATGAGGACCAGAGCTCAACACCAAGAACCCAAGACCATATGCCAGGAGGACAGGAACAGCTCATTAGGGCAACAATACTGAGGTGGGGGAAATGAAGACATGACGGGAACCACATCCTTGAGTAGGAAAGAATAGATCCGAATACACGTTATAAGCTCACAAATGATTCATCCATAGCTGTAACCAACAGGGTCACAACAGTTGGTACAGAGTCCAGGAAGTGGATTACTCTGTGGAAATCCTCTTTTGTTAGGTGTGAAGCTATCAACAGAAGAGCAGGTGACAAAAGATGAAGTAGGAAAATCTGTAACAGTTATTTCTTAAACTAGGTATAATCCGCTATTTAATTAATTCATCCTTTGAGTTTGAAATTTTACTTCCCTTCCCCCTGGTCTTTTGAGACAGAGACTCACCTAGCTCAGGCCAACAAGGAGTTGGCTCTGCAACTAAAGCCAACCTTGGACTTCTGATTTTGTTCACTCACTCTTGAGATTATGGGTGCATACCACCAAACTTGGGTTAAATTTTACTTTGAACATGTCAATTTCATTATTTTTAATCTTTTGGCCATTCTTTTAGATGTTTAATACTTCTATGCTTTTCTTAAGTACACTAAAACTGATATTAAATTACCTACTTAAAAATTTCAAAACCTAAGGTATTGTCTCTAGTGTTTCCACTTACAGGTGTTCCTCAACTTTCCATGAGAAATCCCCTCCCCCAACAAACCCACTAAAACAAAAATATCAAATGGAAATGCAATCGAGACACATAGCCTACCGTACAGCATGGATCAGAAACTCAGGAGACAACTTGTGGAGTACGAGTTGTTTATTACCTTGTTTATTACGCTTCTGTTGGCATAGCTAATAGTGAACTGTTGCTCACTGTCCCTTCCTAGCACTGAAAGTACAGAACTATCATAACAGAAAAAAATGTATAAAAATACAAAGTAGTTTCTACTAAGCAGATATAACTTTCTAACCTGTGTAACTAAAAAAAAAAAAAAAAATCCAACCATCATAAGCCAAAAATCCAACCATCATAAGCTGGGAGCTATGTGTATCTGATTCAAGGTACCCTACTGCCTTGTGGCTTGTGATAACTTTTTTTGGCACACTCCTAGCTGTTTACTCCACTGGACACTATCTCTGAAATCTCTTAAGTCCTTGAGTTGAAAACACACTTCTCTAGGAGGAATGGCTATTTGCTTTCTCTGGTAACCTGGGTTTGCTGTGAATTCCACTTCTAGCCAAAGCTCATCCTAGCACGAATGATACAGAGTGGGCCTGAAAAGGCAAGAGAGGGAGGGGCTGCTCACACTCACAGATTCAAAGCCCAGTTTTCATCCCCTTCTTCGCAACTTTTTTCCTTTTCCACAAATTGGGACTCATTTTCCATTCACACTTACACTAACAAGGTAGTTCTTTGGGGTCTCTTATGATTTTTCCATTTTAGGGAAGACACTGGGGTTATTTCTTGCCAATTCTACCCCCCACGAAGCTGTGAGACCAGAAGCTTGGTCTTCAGGTTTAAAAGAAACAACTCCTGGGGCAGTGGAATAGTTAGGCACTGTGAGTCCCACATTTCTGACCTCCGTTGAGTGGGGAGCTCTGTGTTCCTTGATTTCATGCCACCTCCACGTGGGCACTTTAAAGGATTCCAAATATATCTGACAGAACTATCCTTTTACAGGAAAACTGTATGTTAGCATGCCATGAGCCATATTTGCATTTCATTTATAAGAAAATGGGGCATCAGATATACAAATGAACATCCTCTCACATAGTCAAAAACATTTTCCTGCTTTCGATATAGAAGGCAAAGTACCTATTTCCTTAAATGACTTTGATTTCTTGTGAACAGAGGTGTTTGTTCAAAAATTCTAATTCTTCCTTTTACTCTTCCCCCCTCCCCCACCCCCAAGTTTAGAATGCATGAGAAGTAGAGGAACTATCTGTCTAGGTTCCACCTTCTGGTTTTCTGGTCTCTGCTTTTCTGTCCACTAAAGCAAGTATGCTGATTTGTTACTGCTGGGTAGAGCATAAAGGGCTACATTAGGGCCCCAGTTTATGTTACTTAACAAGCCAATTAAGCTCTCTGAACTTCACTTACCACTACAGCCTTATATGATATGACCCAAATAAAATGAGGTAATATATAATTAAACATGTTCCAGGTTAAAGTGCTATATCTAAAAATGTCATCAAAACTGTATTTAGAAAGTACCCACTGGAAATAAAATATACTTTTGTAGACTGGCACACTGTTACTTTGAAATGCACAAATATTTAATTGTTGATATATATATTACAAATACATATATCCACAAATAGAATTACAGGTACATTATAAACCACTAATTACATGTGATTACTGGTAGCTAGAGAAACCTTAAGTGAAGCTTCTAGACTGGTGATTTAAAAAGTATACAATTAATTTATGACATATATCAAGCAAGAAAACAAGAAATCAGACTGTATTTAAAAGTTCGAAATGTAAGTTCCACTCAAGCCAAACACTCAAACTACAAAGTAACTTTGCTATTGACAGCCTAGGAAATTTATTTTTTCTAAATCTGATAGATACACCCAGAATTCTATCATAGTGTTTTCCAAGCCCGGCTAACATGTAGTGGATAGAGCGATTGCATCACAAATACTTACAAGGCTTGGTTACAAATGCTCATTTCTTGCTCAGTTCCAGATGGACTCATAATACACAGAAGGGGAACAGAAAATCTCCACGTTTAACAAAAGGTTTCTTTCCCTTTCTTCCTTCTTTTCTCTGATTGGTTCATTGTTTAGTTTTTTTGAGAGAGGGTCTTGCTATGTAGTCCTGGCTAAGCCAGAAACTCAATATGTAGACCAGCACCCAACCTACAGCAATCCTACTGTTTTTCCTACTGTTTGTGTGTGTTTTTTACTCCTGAGAGCTGAGACTACAGGTGTATGCCACTGTTCCCAGCTGTTTATTTTTATCAAATCGTTCATTTAAAGAGAACTCACACATGGACACAAGCAGAATATTCTTGTATTCTAGGACTTAGTCCTGGGCACCATAACACCATGAACAAGGCTAAAAAAAACATGTTTACACGGTTACTCTCACAGTTACCATCATTTTTTTTCCCTCTTAGCAATGAGCGCTAATTGCTTCAAACAGCATGCCCCTCATTATCAGGTCATCTGAGACACTTTTGTTTTTCTTCGTTTTTTGGCTCTTCGAGCTAACACTTTGCAGCAGGTGCAGACAAGATATAGCAGCATCTGGCAACCTGGTCAAATCTTCCTTACTAAAAAAGAGTTAGAGCAAACCTACCTCTTTTCAAGGCAAGAGGCCGTGCTTTGGCTTTCGAGTACGTAGTGAACACTTCAGTAATACCTGTCTAACCAAGGCAACCTCAAAGTCTAACGGACTGTCCAGCCAGCAAGCCTCACTATAGATTTAAGAGGCCCACAATAGGGGCCTAGGCCCTCCAGTGTCATAACTGGGCTCACCTGGCATGCTACTTTGCATACGTAGGTCAGGTGGGTAATTATAAAGCGGGTAAAGCCTATAGCTATCTCTAGAGCACAAGTTCAAGGAAATGAAGTGATGTCCCCTCTAGCCCAGGAAGACGGTGGAGGGCCTGCCTCCCTGTCATCTGAGGGAGGGTGACAGAGGTTTGTGTCCCCAACACCATCACTACCACGTCTTGCTCAAGACCTGTGTCTCCCGTCAACACCACAATGATAAAGCCGCTAGCGCTTACTGGCCGTCACCATCTTCCTCTTCCGTAAACCATCACCACCCGTGTCGTGTCCCCGCGCCCGCCGCGCTTTACAACAGACGTTTCCCGCACTAGCCGGTGCGGTTCTCAGTCCCTGGCTGGCCACTCGCACCTGCACCTCGGCCTCTCGGCGACGCCGGCGTGACCCGTCCCCTGCCTGGTCCTCGGGCTTACCTGCGTCTTGACGAGACTTGAGAGGAAGCTCAGGGTGACAAGCAGTTGCACCACGGCCGCCGCCCCCTGCCCAGCAACGGCCCGGCGGAACCCCGGACTCATGGTGACCTCGGCCGCTGCCGTCGCCTCGGCCGATCGGGGCTGGGGAACGGCGGCCCGCCGCGACGACGACGGCAGGGGGCAGTGCCCGGGAGCCGGGAACCTCCAGGACCCGAGGTCTGAGCGCCGGTCTCGGGCTAGGAACACTCTACCGTTCCCAGCAGCAGCGACTGCTGAACCAGTGCTGCGCGCCCCCGCTTCATCCCAGGAGGCCCCGCCCCCGGCGTCCTAAGTTATGATCACGCCCTCTGCGCAAAGCCTTCTGGGAGTTGTAGTCCCTGTAGCCCCTTGGGGCCCCCCCACAGTGGGAAGGTCTCGAAAAGGGAGAACTACAGGCTCGGAGGTCGCTCTGCCTCCCTGAGGCGGGGCTCCGCGGCGGCCAATGAGGCGGGACCACGAGGGCTCCAAAACACCCAGGAGCAGGCGGGAGAGCGGGTGCTATTTTAGGGGTTGGCCTGAGGTGGTGGAACCTCCGTTTCGTCGCTCTGAAAAACAGGACTGCCCACCCCTACCCCAGCAGGTCTTCAGGCACAGTGCCAGTAGCTCCTTGTCACCGCTTGACCTCCTGGAGCCAGTATTTTCTCGCCAGACCGGCAGAATCTTTGACTTGCTATTCGCTATTCCCGAGAGCTTTCTTTGCCTTTTTTCTCACCTCTGCAGCTACCTAAAACCACATGGCATCTTGTCAAGAAGTCTTCAGCACCTCCTTCATGTCACAGGCCCCAGAAGTATCATTGCCTGGTGTCTCCACTGCTCCTCTACCAACACCAGAAAAATCTATAATACACTTTAAAGGATCAAGGAAAACCCCAATCTATACAGTGAAAAAGAAGAATCGGGATAAACGCACAGAAAAGCTTAAAGGGACATAGACTATCCCAAATTTAACACATTCTAGATGGTTTTGTGGTCTTAATTACACCTCAAATATTGTCCTGGGATTATGTAAGATTATGTAAGATTACATAAGCTTCCTGTAGTCCCTAGCAAATAAGTGATCAATTAATTAATGGTAATCGCTAACTTTACCGATATTCCTGAGTTACAAGAAACTTACATTCAGTAGTGTGTGTATCAATTTGTCATTGTTGATGTAACAAATGACCAGAAGGGTAGTGATTGAAAACAAACCCAATGTATTATCTTACATTCTGGAAGCCAGAAAACTAAAACAAACCGTATTCATTTGGAATATTGCAGAGAATAATGTTTCCTTGCTTTTTCTAGCTTCTATGGCCAATCAAATTCCTAGATTCAGGACCTCACACGACACAGTGGTCACCTGCTTCTGTCGTCATGTGCTTTCTGACCCTATCTCTCTTGTGTCCCTACATATAAAGACCTTCGATTGCATGGGGCTCACCCAGATAATCCAGGCAATTTCCTGATCTCAAAATCCTTAATCACATCTTCAAAGTCTCCTTTGGCCTCTCTAGTGTAACATGAGAACATTCGCATCCATGATTCCATCTAGACCCACTGCATGATCTGTAGTGTCAGCCAGAAATGAAAGTCCAGGGGAAATGTGAAGAATTTTAAGACAGTGACAACTTAACAATAAACCAGTCCAAGGCCCTGGAACTTCACGGGTCATCTTCCCGTGTCACCAGCTCCCTTTTCTCCACATTTCTGTTGCCTCCACATTGACCCAGGTCTGTCTTACCTACACAGCTAACAGAGAACTGCGTGTGACTTACTTCTCAAAGCTGCCTTTCTATGCTCTTCATTTCTCTGTACTTTGGATATGCATGGGACTTTCCTCAGGCTCCTTTGTGCTACAATTGGCCCAGATAACGTATACATCGTGGAACATAGCCATTTTTTTTCTAGTTATAAACTGCCTTATTTTTAAATCTCACATTTTTAATATCTGACATCAAGGGCAGAACCCCTGCCTGTCAGTCATTCAGAGCACTTCAGGGCCTGTCACAAAAGAAAAACCTGAGCTTTTCTGTCAGCTTTTCAATTGGTAGAAGAAAAACAAGTTTACAAAGCTTATAATGACACGAATTACAAAGATTATAATGGCACACACGGCATTTGTTTTAGCTCAGAAACTTGACTCACAATGTAATGTTTGGAAACAATTTTTTCTTTCTTGGTGAGTGAAATCAGACATGGGTGTTTTTCATGAAAAAGAAAGGTTCACATTGCCCTGTGCTGTGATCTGTTTTAGCGTTTGTTGTAATGAACAGGGTGAGGAGATGATTCATTGATGAATAAGCTACTGTCCTCTGTTTTAGCCTTGCTGTCTATTTCTTATTAGAGCAAGCATTGGATTTATAATGATACCCATGCTCCTTACCTACACTACTTAACTTCAAACTTCCCATCCTAGTTATGGCTTTGCAAGTTGAAACAGGAAGACCCTTCGTAGCAAGCTATAGAAAAATTCAGATCCAGCTAGATTTCAAAACAATAAGAAAACTAGTAGTGAGCCAGAAAAACTGACAGCTTTGGGACTGAACAAGGCTTCATCACTTACCTCTCCAGAAAAGTGAGTCCATCGGGGTGTGACTCAGGGACCAAAAGGAGCAGGGACCATTGGCTGGTGTTTTTCAGAACATTTCCATTGGCTTGACTAGTTGTTTTCAGTTACTTTTCACCCTCTATCTGCCCATCAAACTTCAAATTACTCCTCAAGTTTGGCTGAGAGAAGGGGAGAGGAGAGAGAGAGAGAGAGAGAGAGAGAGAGAGAGAGAGAAATAGAGAGAGAGAGAGATAGGGAGAGAGAGAGAGAGAGAGAGAGAGAGAGAGAGAGAACAGAAATACTGACAACCCTGCAGGATTACAAAGAATGGGAAGAGTGTAGGTACACAAATTCATGGAAGCCATTCTATAAGTATGTCTCACAAATTTACTTTTTTTTCTGTGGTGGTAGAAATTGAACCTAGGGCCTCACACATACCAGACAAGCACTCTACTACTGAACCCTCTTCATGGTTTCATTTTTAAAACATTTTTATTTATGCATATATGTGTGCACATGCAGTGCCTGCAGATGACAGAGTAAGGAATCAGATCCCTCTGAAACTAGAGTTATAGGAGGTTGGGGGCTGCCTGATATGGGTGGTTGGGACAGAACTGGGCCCTTCTGCAAGGGCAGCAAGTGTTCTTAACCACTAAGCCATCTCTCCAACTCCCTTTTTTTAATCTTGCTAACTTGCCTAGAGAGGCCATGAGATTTCCATGTACGTGCCTCAAGCCTCCTGAGTAGCCAGAATTGCAGGCCTGCCTCCAGGCCCGGCTTTAAATGCACTTTTTTTTTTAACCTTGGCTTGCACTCCTACATTCATTAAATTGTCACAGATGTCCTGGTCTGTGGGTACACAGAAAAGTATACCAAATAAAGCTGTAATATGTTTTTTCAGATAATGCAATTTATTATTTACAAACCACCTGGCTTAGACAAGCCTAATGTTCTGGAACTAAGGGACAGGAAAATTATTTTTCTTTCAGTGGAAAAAAAATATATGAGCCTCACAGATCAATTCTGGAAAGAGTGAGGACCAAATTTGTCAATTAGTACAAGTCATTCAGGGCAAACAGTGATGATTTCTCATTGACATGGGGAGGGTGGGCCAATGTTCTCAGTACAGATGATCTGTTACTTTTCTCATTGCTATGACCAAATGCTCAGCAAGAAACAACTGAAGGGGAAACAGGTGAGTCTGTCGTGGGGTAGGAAGACACACCGAAGCAGGGGACCAGGCTCTAATCTAGTAGTGGGAGCATGAGGCTAGGAAACAAACAACAAAAAAAGTCAGGCTTCAAACCTCAAGGAAGGCCAGGCGTGGTGGCTCATGCCTCTAATCCCAGCACTCGGGGGCAGAGGCACGAGGATTTCTGAGTTCGAGGCCAGCCTTGTATACAGAGTAAGTTCCAGGACAGCCAGGGCTATACAGAGAAACCCTGTCTCAAAAAACAAAATAAATAAAAATAAACCTCAAGGTACCCATCTACCTACCCCTACATACCACATCATACACACATACACACACACACATACACACACACACCAAAAACTGATTTCCTCAGGCAGGTCCTCCTTCTAAAGGGCTAACAAACTCCCAAAACAGCTGACCAAGGATTCAAATACAGGAGCCTCTGGGGACATTTTATATCCAAATTATGACAGATGGTGAGGCATGATCTCGTTTCCTGTAACTCTCAAAGGAGCCTAACGGAAGGAACTGAGCATGGGTGAACTGAGTATGTTTCACCTTTTGGAATGGATGCTGTCAGTGGTACTTAACCACTGAGCCACATGTCCAGCCCTTTTTTGTTTGTTTTATCTTGCTAAGTTGCACCAACAGGCTTTGCCGTTTTGACTCTCCTTCCTCATTCCTCTGAGTATCTGGGATCACAGGCCTCTGTCACAAGGCCTGGCTTTCAGATTCACCCTTCAAGGGAGATGGCTCAACTGGCAAAGTGTTTGTTATAAAAGCCAGAAATGTGGGGACAGCATTTGTTATCCCAGTACTGGGAGATGGAGACAGGTAGATCTCTGAGAGCTTCCTGGCCAGCCAGGCTAGCAGAACCTCAAAAACTAAAATGGAGAGTAATTGAAGGGAGAACTGCATGTCAGCTTCTGGCCCCCCCCCCCCACACACACACACACAAAACACACACACACCACACCACACACACACACATACACATACAGAGAGAGAGAGAGAGAGAGAGAGAGGGAGAGAGAGATTAATACACCAACTATAGTCAGAAATACATGCACAGGAGCAGAGAGGTCATTTCCTCAGGTTCACTGTTCTGCTTTCAAATCTGAGTGTTTGTTTCCATTCCTCTTTCAGATTTCTTTTTCTCTGCTTCTTCCTATCCCACACCCCCTTCCTCTATAAGGACGACCAATCACTAATCTCCTCCTTCCTGTACTTACCAATGCTAGGTTGTTCTACCCGAAACTCTGATAGTATTCTGGTCTAGGTTAGAATTCACTTTTCCTGTGTCTGTGCATTAGATTCCATCTAGAGTATAAAGTTTTCGGCAGACCTATCTCGCACTGTATTCTTTTGAGTGCTATCTCAATCCGTATGAACAGCAACGAATACGTGTTTGTTGATTAGTAATTAGTATTTTTCACTCTCTTCAGTTATGTTATGACTTGCCAGGATACAGGGCCCCTGAATGTTTCCTGTGGAGGGCTGGTTAGCAGCTTTATTTTGAAAAAGAATGTTCTTGGAAAATAGAGTAAAATGAAATAGACCATTTTTCATTAAGAAATGAGCAGAGGTAGATTTGGAGACAAAAGAAAAAAGACTAGGAATAACAGATTGCCACACTGCTGGAATCATTCCTGGAAACAATTATTTTTTTAAGTTTTGTTTTGTTTTTGTTTTAATTATGTGTTTGGTTTTTTTGTCTGCATGTATGTCTGGGTACCGAATGGGTGTACGGTGCCCAAGGTGACCAGAAGAAGGTATCAGATCCCCTGGAACAGTGCTGGGAATTGGATCCTCTGGAGGAACAGCCAGTGTTCTTCACAGTTAAGCTTTAACAGTTTTCCCTCGAGGGAAATGGGGTGACCAGTGGGGGGCACAGGGCAAGTGGCAGTAAAGGGAATGAGTCCTATCAAAATGTTTTAGATCCACATATGCAAGTAAGGCCTTTATGCTATAAAATTAACTTCTCTTTCATTGGTTAACTTCAGAGCACTACTTGAAATGTCTGTCCTGCTGTTAGCAAAGACTTGGAAACCACCTCGGTGGATGACCATAACAAAGAGACTCAAGTTTAACATGGTGGCACTAAGTAAGCACGTTCCCAAGGCGTCTTCAAGTGCATTGTGTTTCTTTGATGGCTTTCTGACACGGATAACTCCTACTGAGGAAAATCTCACCAATGGCTCTAAATAAAAGTCAAGGCAATGGAGTGGAAATTTAGTAACCCCAGTCATTTTCTCTTGATAGCAAGCAGAATTGTGACCAATGAACCCACAGGGTGGCAATCTGGTGTGTTTAAACAACTGTGTTGATAAGCCTGGTGTGTCAATAAATGACCATGAGGGTGGGTTTTTTTTCCTTTTTTTTTTTTTTTTTTTTTTTTTTTTTGTTAATAGGATCTCCATCTGTGACTTATTTACAGGGGACTTTTTGCTTGGTGATCACATCTCTGAATTTTAACGGAGGGGATTTCTTCGCCTTTTCTTTTGCGATGAATTGGGATTAAAAGTAATGAAAACCAACGAGCTTGGCTGGCGTATGGCTCTGTATTCACTGTTCTCTCTTCTAAAGTGTTCCTTCTGCATCTTGTTATTTACCCAGCTGCACTGGTCAAGTGTGTTCACTGAATAGCATTAAAACTGATAGTCTTGAATCCGTTGAGAAGTGTTGCTTTTCCTAAAGGCATTTACAGGTTTGTGCAATTTGAGTAAAACCTTTTGCGTGACAGATTCAGTACTCTACTATGCTAAAAGCAAATATATAATCTTTTCTTTTCTTTGTGACACTTGGGGTTGAAGCTAGGCTTTCACCCATGATAGGCAAGTGATCTGACAGTGAGCTATATCCTGGGGCCTCTTTTTACTTCCTATTTTGAGATATGGCTTCATTAAGTTGTTCAGGCTGGCCTGGAACCCACACTATAGGCTAGGCTAAGCTTAAACTTGTGATCTTCTTGCTCAGCTTTCCAAGTAGCTAGGATTATAGGCCTGCGCCACCAGGGGTGGCAATAATCTATGGTTTGATGAGAGTGAGGACCGTTAAATACATGGAAAAACAAACAAACTAGAATCATTCTTATGCCAATTTCTACGTCCCGCCTTGAGATAGTTAATGTCTAGAACCACCTAGGAGACAAGTCTCTGGGGATGCCTTTCCTGGAGTTTCTAGGATGGGTTAACTGAGGTAGAAAGACCACCCATAACTATGGACAGCCAGGGTCCTGGACTGAATGAAAGAAGAATGCACGATGAATACTCTCTCTGCTCTGTGCTTTTTGCCCATGGTTACATGAGCACTGCATGTCACTCCTTCTGCCATGCTTCCCCTGCAATGATGGAATATATGCACAGACACTAAGCCAAAATGAGCCTGTCCTTTCTTCCTTAAGTAGCTTTTGTCAGATATTTTGCCAAAGCATAGCAAGTACTCTAATGAGTGCCTACTATAGATTTAATGCTATGTGCCCCTCCAATGGTATTTGCATCTTGTGCCTTTGAGAAAAGCCCAGTGAATGGGATTAGTGGCCTTACAGATGGAACTCTAGGAGGCTGCAAGGATGGCTCCGTGATTAAGAGCACTGGCCACCTTTTAGAGGTCCCAGGTTCAGTTCCCAGATCCACATGGCAGCTCAAAACCATCTGTAACTGCAGTTCCAGGGGATCTGACTCCTTCCTGTGAGCTCTGTGGGCACCAGACATGCATGTGGTGCACAAACATACATGTGGGCAAAACATCCATACATGTAAAATAGAAGCAGTTAAATCTTGCAACAGGGACTCTAGGAAGCTCCTTCATTCATTCTACCGTGTAAGGACACAAGTGCACAAGAGTCTATGAACCAAACCTGCCAGTCCTTCAATTGTAGACTTGCTTATATTGCCTTCTTTTTGGCTGGAATGTAACTCCACAAAGGAGGAAGAGATTTGCCTGATTTTTATCATCTGCTGTATTCTCAGCACAAGGCAGAGCACCAGACATAAGGAAGTAAATCAGTAACTATTTGTTGACCTAGTGAATGACAACATAGACTTCTTGCCAAGGACTTTCCAACCCACAGTCCATAAATGTCCTGCAACCCAGTGCTACAATAATAACCTTATGAACAATGAGGATAACAGAAGCAGCCTGGCTTAGGAGGACTGGGTTCCTAGTTAAAACAGCTAAAATAATACACAGAAGACAAGGAATGAAGCAACCATGAAGGCATTTCCCGGTGCCCCAGGCAGCAAGAGTACTGAAGCTGGTGACAACTCTATCTCTGCTGAGCCACACTCAGAGTAGAGTGTGACAGCAAAACATAAGCATAATTAAATCAAAGTCACACCACTTGTTATCCAGCATGTGATGTATGCCTCCCCTCTCCATGTGCCCAATTCTAGGGCTCTCTGAGAACAGCTACTCATCTGGTCTACACAGAGTGAGGAGAAAAGAACCCTCATAAGCATCAGAGCAATGGGGAAAGCATAACTGATTCTTACTAAAAACACCAAACTTGCTAATGACCGCCAGAAATCCCAAAAGTTAGGGACTGGAGGGTTGGCTCCACAGTTAGAAATGCTGAATGCTCTTGCTAAGGGTCCAAGTTCATATCCCAGGACCCATGTCTGATGGCTCACAACTGCTTGCAACTCCAGCTCCAGAGGACTGGCCTCTGTGGGCACCTGCACACACACACACACACACACACACACACACACACACACACACAATTAGGAATATAATATTTAAAATTAAACTGAAAAGCTGAGAGCTAAAATTGATATGGTTCAGTTTGTAGAGAGTTTGCCTAGAATCACAAAGTCCTAGATTCAATCGCTGGTACTGTCTAACCATAACATGGTAGTGTTTGCACATATATAATCGATGGTAAGATATATATTAAAAAAGAAATCTTGGGGGGCTGGAGAGATGGCTCAGTGGTTAAGAGCACTGACTGCTCTTCCAAAGGTCCTGAGTTCAAATCCCAGCAACCACATGGTGGCTCACAACCATCCAAAATGAGGTCTGACGCCCTCTTCTAGTGTGTCTGAAGACAGCTACAGTGTACTAATATAATAATACAATAATAAATAAATAATAATATAATAAATAAATCTTTAAAAAAGAAATCTTGGAGTTATTTATAGTCATGTTTGTTATTCTTATGATTATATATTGATTGTACTGAGCAAGGAGTTTCTTTATGACGATTTTGTACATGCAGATAATGTACTTTTTTGTTTTGTTTTGTGTTTTGTTTTTGTTTTTGTTTTTCAAGACAGGGTTTCTCTGTATAGCCCTGGCTGACCTGGAACTCACTTTGATAATGTACTTTTAATCATATTCAAGAGATGTCTCAGCAGCTAAGAATACTGGCTGCTCTTCCAGAGGGCTGAAGTTCCATGCCTAGCATCCAAATGGCAGCTCACAACCATCTCATTTCAGGGATCAATTTGGTGGCTATTCCTCCCTCTCCCTGAGCATCAATAAAAGCAGAGAGCTCAAGGATCTTAGTCCCCAATTTCAATATATTGCTACAAATTTATTCCCATATTGTAACTGCTTGCTTACTCTTGTGGACTAGGAGTTTCCCTGTCGTCATCCTTCCAGCATGCTCCTCCTCTATTAAACAGGATAGGCTAACTCTCTGTTGTCTTTCCACTAAGACATAAAGTTGGAATAGGTGACTATCCTAGAGGGAATGTCTTTCTGTTTGCTAAACAGAAACAGTTCTTCCTTACAGATAATTCCATGCTGAAAAAAATAACCAAGATGGTGAATATGATTAATTTTTTTAAATTTAATTTTATGTACATAGATGTTTTGCCTGCATGCATGTCTATGCACCACTTGCATGCCTGGTGCCTGGAGAAGCCAGAAGTGGGTGTCAGATCCCTTGGAACCAGTTATAGACAGCTATGAGTTGCCATGTGGGTGCTGGGAATTGAACTCAGGTCCTTAGGAAGATCAGCCCGTGCTTTTTACCATTGAGCCATCTCTCAGGACCTTCCAAACAATGTATTTATCTAATAGCTAACAACAAGTGTTTTTGTTGTTGAGAATTAACTCACTAAATCTTCACAACAGTCAGTAACATTTTGCTGTCCCCATGTCACAGGTGGCTTAAGCAACTTGTCTAAGCTCAGGCAGCTTCAGAGTAAATGGAGGAATCAGATTCTGAAAGAGGCATTTTCTTTCCCCAGAGCTCTCTCTCTGAACCACTGGGAAATCTTGGTGGATCTGACATCTTCTCTTGATACCCTGCCGTGGCTGTCAGCTTTATACTCCCATCGCTTGCAAACCATGTTGGGAATCAATATATGAGAGGAAAATAGAGAGTATTCTGGGCTTAAAAATCACTGAAAAAATAGCATCTACATCCCCTGTAATAGAATTCAAATCGGATGATTGGCTTGTGACTCCTGGGAAAAGACAGGGCCATTGCTTGTTTTAAAAGAAAAATGTTGAGAAATGGGTTGGGGAAGCTGTTTTTGTTTGTACAGTGCTCACCGTGCAAGTATAAGGATCTGAGTTTACTTCTCTGCACCTATGTAAAATGTTAGGTCCAGTGTCACACAGCTATAACCCCAGCCACCAACGTGGCAAAGACAGGTAGATTCCCAGGGTTTACTGGCAAGCCAGGTTAGGTTAATTCTGTGAGTTTCAGCTTCAGTCAGAGACTCTGTCTCAAAAATAAGGTGAAGAGTGATTGAGGAGAACACCTGATGCTAATCTCTGACTTACAGGCACACATGTATGTACACACGTACATATACACACAAACACACACACTGAGGGACTAAATTGACTTTGAACTCTATCTGCAAGGAGGGAACTGGTCTAGCTCAGAGACGCATTTCTTGCGTAAAACTCAGCTATAGATGATGCACAGAAAATGAAGGGAGACCTCTCTGCACGGTCAGCAGCAGATTCACTTGAGGAGAGGGCAGGCAACCTTTGTTCTCAGGGTTCCTCAACTTTCCTTACAAAATGCTCTAACCACTGAGTCTCAGACTGGTGTCCCATGGCCCCCTATGACTCATGGAATTTTCCTGTTTAGCTTACAAAGTACCACCTCCCAGACTGTTAAAATACTGAATTAATTAACAACACTTAGCTATCGGGGAAATTTACACTAATATCCAAGGCTCCAAACCAGCAGCCATTGTGCCATTAGCATGGGAGTATATGCCACTTCCCATAGGCCCCGCTGACCCCAGCAGCCCATGCAACCAATGTCCTTACTTCTCAGCTCCTAATAGCAGTTGAAGTGGCTGACCTGATTACAGCCCCCCAGGTGCTTCCACTCACATCAGCTCTTTTCCTTAGGTGCCTGTCAGTTTTCTGGTGATGTCTGTCCACTTCATTAAGTCAGTCATGTGTAAATGTAAAAGCAAAACAACAACAAAAAAAACCTCTTAGGCTCACATCAATGCTCACATCATCTCCTCAGAGGTTGTGAAGGACCGAGTGTGTATAGTGAAGACTGGGTTCCTGGAAAAGCTATTTTATCAAATGGCCTTTTGGCAGGACTTGCTTTGTAATACATCATCTTCAGAACATAAGTTATATACTTTTTAGGACTGTAGAATTATTTTTTAAAGTTTTTAAATTTTCATTTTACAAATGGTCTTTTGAAGAAATTTCTAAATGCTAGAAGATGCTAGAATTGTGTAGCTAATACACCTGTCTTAGTGTTCTACAGCAACGAAGAGACACCATAACCAAGCAATTCTTATAAAGGAAAGCATTTAACTGGGTGTCTTGCTTACAGGCATATTCCATGATTGCCATGATAGAGAGCTTGGTTGCGCTGCCTGGTGTGAGCTTTTGAAATCTGAAAGCCAACCCCAGCAACACACCTCCTCCAATAAAGCCACACCTCCTCTAATCCTTCTCTGCCCCCTGGAGAATAAGCATGCAAATATATAAATAAGCATATGGGTCCATTCTTATTGAACCCACCACAAAACCTCAATGGCACATCTGCAGAAAGCTGGAGTCACCATCCAGTTTTACAGACTTACTAAGGGATTGTTCCTCAAAACCTCCTGAACCAGCATACACAAACATGGAAAGACAGAACCCTTCAGAGGGAATTTTATCTTCTCCTGAGAGACAATTAACGATGTCCCAACTGTCCCCAAATGTCTGATTTCCAGGGATACTTCTGCCTCAGCCTCTAAATAGCTAGGATTACTGACAGACCACCACACCCAGCAAAGAATTCACATCATGAAAAAAATTTTAGGTGAATTTTAAAACTTATTTTAGTTAGCATATAAAATAATGTGTTGAGGTTTGATCTCTTGCTGTGTATTGTCATGCTAAATTCTGTATCCTGTGGTCTAGGCGCCTCAAGAGGAGGGAATTCTCGTGTATGCCAACTTTCGTTGTGCAAACCTTGCTTTTTAAAGCTATTGATTAATAAAGATGCCTACAGCCTGTAGCTAGGCAGAAAAGAGACAGTTCCTGGGCTTGGGGCGGAGGAGGGGACACAAGGAGAGAGAGCAGGAGTAGGAGGGCACCATAGGGGAGGTGGATCATAAGCACAGGGCCATGAGGTATGGCCGTTGAAATAGGAGCGGCCCAGGCAGAACATGGCACGTGATATCCAGGGTTACTGACAGGGAAGTAGATAAACTGGCATAGAGGGTAGATTCTGCCCAGCTCTGATGCTTTAAGGCTATAAAGGTTATAAATATAAAGGTTTTGTGTCTTTTATTCGGGAACTAAATGATCTAAGGTAGGGTAGAAACCCCCAAATAATATTTACTGCAACAATAATGGTTTCATTATGACACTTTCATACATGCATATGATATATGATATGATGCTTCCTCCTATTCATCCACTACCCTGCTACTCCACCCCTCTCCTACTAGCCACATTCCTACCCCCCAACACACACACACACACACACACACACACACACACACACACATTAAATCTAGATTCTCTATTAGAAAAAAAAAAAGCAATACTTTTCTTTTTCCTACATCATTATTGTCTTATTAGAGTTTCTATTGCCGCGACAAAAACACCAAGTCGAAAAAAGCAACTTGGGGAGGAAAGGGTTAATTCGGCTTACACTTCCAGATCACAGTCCTTCACTGGAGGAAGTTAGGACAGGAATTCAAGCAGGGCTGGAATGTAGAGGCAGGAGCAAGTGCAGAGAGCATGGAGGGGTGCCACTTACTGGTGTTACTTAAGTACAGAGAGCATGGAGGGGTGCCACTTAATGATTTACTCTGCCTGCTTTCTTATAGAACCCAAGACCACCAGACAAGAGACGGTATCACCCACCATGGCCTAAGCCTCCCCACCCCCCCCCCCTTAAGTAGTTGAGAAAAACACCTTACAGCTGGATCTCAGGGAGGCATTTTCTTAACTGATACTCCTTCCTCTCTGATGACTTTGGCTTGTGTCAAGTTGACACACAAAACCAGCCAGTGTAATTATCCTCTCGTTCTTCTCTTTCCTGTTAGGAACATCCACACATAAACCACATCTACTTTCAAGTCATACATACATACATACATACATACATACATACATACATATTTTGCTTAACATAATGATCTCAGGTCTATCCATCTTCCCCAAAATGACATCATTCTTTAAGGCTGGTTAAAACTCTATTGAAGGGGCCAAAGATGACCTTGAACTTCTAATCTTCCTGCATCCACATCCTGAGTATCAGTCTCACAGGCATGCACCACTGTGTTAATGGGGTGCTAAGGTTCAAATCTAGGACTGCGTGCCAGACAAGCACTCTACCATCTGACCAATTCATTTCTAACTTATTCTTGAAACCCACTCTGCAAAGAGAAATTCCATTTTTCTAAGTTGTAAAAAGAAGAGGGAGAAAAAAAATTAAAACGTTCTTATATAACATCCCAGCCGCCCAGCGGCAATGTCACAGATCTATCTCCTGCAGTTTCCCTAACCTTCGCTTTCCGTAAGTAACCTAATTTTTTGTTGTCATAAAACATTTTGCCATTAAACTGGGTCTCTTTCAAAGACTTGGCTCATTCTCTCTACTGTGTCCCATTAGGTTTTACATCCTCAAATGAACAGTCATATTGCTTCCTTCTCCATCAAAAGAAGAAAACTAACATAGAGAGAAGGCTAGTCAGCCAAGTGCTTGCTGTACTGGAATGGGGATCTGAGCCTGCTCCACAGAAGCCATGGAAAGGCAGGAATGGTGGGATGTGTTTGTAATCTCAGCACTGAGGGGGTGAAGACAGGTGGATCCTCTAACAGATGATCCCCAAGTCCCCAAGAAGCCCTATTCCTAAGAGGAAGTTAAGCAATTATCTGAGGAATGGCCTCTGGCCTTCACACGCATAGGTGTGTGTGCCCACCCATGTGTGCTCTTGAATGTGTGCACGTACAAACACACACACACACACACACACACACACACACACACCTGCAAACAGAAAATAAAAGAGAATCCATAGACAATGATCCTGGCAGGGGCAGGACAAAGAACACAGATTCACTCGCAGAAAAGGTCCCTTTTGAGGAAGGGAAAAACGCTGCTCTTTCTCAGAAGAAGGAAGCCCAAGGTTTATGCCATAGCACCAGAGAGCTGGCCACCTCAAAACAGGGTGCTAACCTGGGGTTCGTTGTGAATTATAGCAAAGCAGGAAAATCAGGCGCAACCAGCAGGGGCAGCAGCTTTAGTAACAGAAGTTCTTCCCTTCCACTATAATTCTGAGCTGTCCCATGATGTGAAGGGCATTTACATGAGCACCCTGAGGAGGGACAAGCTGGGGACTATAGGTGCCAAGCTTCCTTAATGAAAACCGTCCTGTGTTGTGAGATATAAAGAATCTTCCTGACCTTGGGGACAAGAACAAGAATGAGAGTATTGCCGGGTGTGGTGGCGCACGCCTTTAATCCCAGCACTCGGGAGGCAGAGGCAGGTGGATTTCTGAGTTTGAGGCCAGCCTGGTCTACAGAGTGAGTTCTAGGATAGCCAGGGCTACACAGAGAAACCCTGTCTCGAAAAACCAAAAAAAAAAAAGAATGAGAGTATTACATACATGGCCAGCGCTCCCATCCTACCAAATCTTGGCATTCCTTCCTCTATGACAGTTCCTCTCTCAAGGCTCTATGGTTCTTCTGGGTCAGAGATTCCTGTTGACAGAGTAAGGATAGGGTAAAGAGAGCATTCTGCTCACTGGGCTCTAACTGCTTGGGTCTGAAGCCTGGCTCCAGTCCCGAGATTCAAAAATGCCAGCAGACACTGCCCAGGTTCTCATCTAACATAGCAAACATAGCCCAGTGCTAACAGGCTAAAGCTTGAAATAGCTCACCTCAACCCCCAGAACTCATGTCTCTAGCTCCACATGTAGCAAAAGATGGCCTAGTCTGCCATCATTGGGAGGAGAGGCCCCTTGGTATTGCAATCTTTATATACCCCAATACAGGGGAATGCCAGGGCCAAGAAGTGGGAGTGGGTGGGCAGGGGAACAGGGCGGGGGAGGGGGCGGGAACTTTCGGGATAGCATTTGAAATGTAAATTAAGAAAATATCTAATAAAAAATATTGAAAAAAAAAAAAGAAATTTCACTTCAGGCTGGTGAGATGGCTCAGTGGGTAAAAGCACCCGACTGCTCTTCTGAAGGTGATGAGTTCAAATCCCAGCAACCACATGGTGGCTTACAACCACCCATAATGAGATCTGACGCCCTCCTCTGGTGAGTCTGAAGTCAGCTATAGTATACTTATGAATAATAATAAATGAATCCTTGGACCAGAGAGAGCAGGGAATGAGCAAGCGGGGCAGACCAGAGTGAGCAGGGAATGAGCAAGCGGGGCAGACCAGAGTGAGCAGGGTTGACCAGAACGAGGAAAAAAAAGAAATAAATAAAAGTTAAAAAAAAAAAGAAATTTCATTTCATTGGCTGCAAAGTGTGTTGGTGCTACCTATAATGCCAGCACTCGAAGGACTGAGGGGAACCTGGGTTGACAAGGGAGACCCTACTCGATACTAATAAATAATAAATAAATAAGTAAACAAATAAAATATCTCTAAGATACAACATTAGCAAAACCAAAACAGAAGTGTGACCAACTATTAAGAGAGGCATATTGTGATGATTATAAAGATAGCAGCACACTCAGCCAAACTCAGAATGGAATTGCAGTCCTCTGGGTCAAACACCTTAGCATTCAAAGCCCACCAGTATTTCACCAATATTTATAAATAAGGCAGTGAATTCTCAATTGATTATAGTTTTACAAGACCTAGTTTTACAAGACCTCAGGGCACCAGTGTAGCTGCCACAGCTCCTGCACAGTTTTGAACATCAACTTACTCCCTCCAGGAAGTCCGAGGGGCTTACCAGTCAACTGAGGCCAGGCTTTCTCAATAAATTTTTAAAAGACTTATTTATTTATTTTATGTATATGAGTACACTGTAGCTGTGCAGATGGTTGTGAGCCACCATGTGGTTGCTGGGATTTGAACTCATGACACACACACACCCCCAAAGAGCAGTCAGTGCTTTTAACCGCTGAGCCATCTCACCAGCCCTTAATATATTTTTAAAGGTTTTTCACATGTTTGATATCTGATCAAGTTTAGGTTTTTGTTAGGGGTGGTTTGTTTATTTATTTATTTATTTATTTAGGGGTCAATATGAGCAGGCACTGGCACACATGTGAAGGTCAGAGGACAACTTGTAGTTGTCAGTTCTTCCACTGTGTGAGCCCAAGGGATTGAACTCAGATCCTCAGGGTGTAGGCATGCCAAAGCAACTTCTCTCATTAAGTCTCAGAGCAAGGCCATGAGATGGCTCAGCCACTAAGTATGATGACTTATCTCTATATGTGTATGTATATATGTATGTATCTGTGTGCATGTATGTTTAGGAGTACATATATTGACGGGTGCTTGTAGGAACTACAACCTTCAGTGTCATACCTGGGATGCTGTCCACCTCTGTGTTGAGTCAGGGTCTCTCACTCACAAGGCTCACCACATGCATGGCTGGCTGGCCAGTGAGCACCGGGGCTCTGCCCATGTCTACCTCCCTGATGCTGGATTGCAGCATGGATCGCACATGGCTTGTCCGACAAGGTAATGAAGATCAAACACAGACCTCTGTGCTTGCAGGGCAAGTGCTTTTCCTTTTTTTTTTTTTAATAACTTTTATTGATTCTTTGTGAATTTTATATCATGTTCCCCAATCCCACTCATCTCCCCCTCCCTTTATATCTACCCTCTGCCCTTAAACCTTTCCCCCTATAGAATACAAAAACAAAAACAAGCAACCGACTGCCACCACCACCACCAAAACCTCTTGGTGTGGGAGCTGTGGTGCGTCGCGGTGTGTCACACAGTATACCCCTTGCGCAAGTACTTTTCTGACTGAGAGCTCTCTCCCTTATCTGTTTTTGTTGTTGTTGTTTGATTGATTAACAAGCCTACAGCACCTGGTATTCCCAGGTAGTTTCCCATCTGTGTACTAACCACGCCCCCATCTGCTCTTAGCTACAAACCATGTTGTTCCCTTCTACAGAAAATTTGAGTCTAAGGTTACGCACTGGTCTTGATATGTATTTATTATAGGAAGCACAATTTCAGCTTTCATTTGGTATAGAAATTTAACGTTGCTAAATTTTAATGTTTACATCTTCCTCCTGCATTACCATGGCAATCATCTACGACCTCAGACTTTTAAAAATATATTCACCAGGAAATGTTCTCATGAGTTTGCTTATGCAGGAAACAGTACTTTGTGCTTTTTCTCAAACCTGTTCCAGAAAAGCACATTATAGCTGGGCATGGCACAATCTTTAATCTTAGCATTCAGGAGGCAGAGGCAGGTGGATTGCTGAGTTTGAGGCTAGCCTGGTGTACAGCGCAAGTTCCAGGACAGCCAGGGCTAGCTACATAATGAAACCCTGTCTCAAAAACCATATGATTTTAAAGGACTATATTTTTAAACTCTGGGTCTTATGTATCTCAAGCTGGCCTCAAGCTCATAGTTTGTTATATAGCTGAGACTAACCCTGAACTTCCTGCTTTTTTCTCCTTCTACCTTCCAGTTGCTGAGATTCCAGGTGCACACCACCACACATAACTATAAAGACTATTTCTAGGTAAAATGTGCATCCTGTCTCTCCTACACTCTGAGCATCTCCTTTTAGAAGGTGTAAATATGGCATTCTGGATAAGGCAACATGAGCGAAGTGATCTTTCACTGGCAAAAGATGCCAGAGCTTTTCCCAAAAATGTTATCAAATCAACACTGCAGAGGACATGGGAGGGCAGGTAACCCCATGAAGTTGTGACTTCATTTCCTTCAGGTGTCTATTCAGAAAAAAAAAATCACTGATATGGAGACAACCCAAGTGGATGGATGGATGTGTGGGTGGGTGAATGAGTGGGTGTGTACATGTATGTATGTAGTATGTATGTATGTATGTATGGGTAGGTAGATGTATGTATGTTTGGGTGTGTGAGTGTGTGTATGTATGTATATATGTATGTATGTTGGTGTATGTATGTATGTGTAGATGTGTGTACATATGGGTGGGTAGGTAGGTGGATGGATGGTTGGGTAGATAGGGGTGGCAGGAGAAGGTTTAGGAGTGCCCAGCCTTTGAGGTAGGCAAGGCATTTTAAAATTAACTGGTGTGTGTGTGTGTGTGTGTGTGTGTGTGTGTGTGTTTATTTTCCATTCTTGGATCTGAGATAGATCTTGGGCAGGTGCGCGATCAGCTGGGAGTACAAAGTGGTGCAGCCGAAATTTCCCTGCTACAGTACTGTGGGAAGACTTGAATGTTGCCGGTCCAGAGGCTAATTATCTGATCTTGAGCTATTTGAGTTCTCCAGAACAGCCATTTCATGGCTCCTCTGTGTCTGAACTAACATCTTGTGACTTATAAATATAAAACTTTTTGGAATCTACTAACTTAGCAGACCATTAGCTTCCAGTAACCCTAAAGCTAAGACTGTCATCAGATAGCATCCTGGGCCTATAGGAGAGGTTCCCCCAACTGTCTGTAGCCACCTCTCTGATATCCTCACCAACATGTTTTAAACATGTCTTGATTTATGACTCTCTTCATTCTGTAAAACTATAAAACCTCATGAAACTGCTTCCACGTTGGAACGTGGAATTTGTAGTAACTTAAATCTGTGTTCCAAGGCCACTGTCACGAAAAATGGCTCCAGGATAAACGATCCCTTGTTCCCTTTAAGATGAGGGCTGCGCTTTTCACATGAACAGAAGGAAGGGAAGAAGAGAAGGAGGGAATTCCAATATATGGAGAGAATAACAGGTTCTAGGGAGCAGGTGAAACAGGAGAGAACAGGTGCAGAGCAGTGAGTGAGTGTGACATCAAACAAGCCTACGTATTTGGATGCACCACAGGAGAGGGTGGGTAATACCCATCTATTGCATCTGGGACTGAGTCCAAAGAATTAGATTCTAACTACTCTCGTCACAGGAGCAAAACGAGTAACTATGTAGTATGTGGATAATTAATGTCTGTGGATATGTTAGTTTTCTTCCCATAGCACCATTTAATACCTCAAAGACACATAGTGAATTTGATTTTCTTTAAAAAAAAAATAAGAGAATCAAAAATATCTTTTTCCAAGCCTAGGATTTTGCTCTGTCCATACTAGGTAAAGGACTCTCCTAACTGGCTACATCCCCAGGCCAAGCGATCCAACCATCTTAGCATCAGTTTCAGGTTTTCTCCCCTGGGTTGGGAGGATGCTATTTGGCAGAGGTTGCAGACTTGCTGTTAGATCACTCTGTGCCCAGGGCGAGTGTGGATTAGATCTCATTGAGTTTTCTCATTAGCTTGGCTCTAGCCAGGGCAGGGTCATTCCTCAGGCTGGGTTTCGTTCACTTGTCACTTTAATGAATAAGGAAGAGGCTGAAGAACAGCTCTATTTCAGCGTGAAAGTGTTACCTTGAAAACATAATAACCCAATTTGCATTTTAAATAGCAAGATGCTCCGACTGAGGAGCCAACTGAATTTTGATGCTTTTGTTTTCCGTGTTATAGAGGACAGGGTTTATATCTGTGAGTTCTTGTTTGCTATTAAGTTCTCAGACCTTTTCCTAGAATCTCTCTCTCTCTCTCTTTCATAGGATAATCTCAATCATGTGACTTTCCTACCCCAGCTTCCTGAGTGGTGGGATTGTAGTCATGTGACCTTCCTTCCCCAGCTTCCTGAGTGGTGGGATTGCAGTCATGTGACCTTCCTACCCAGCTTCCTGAGTGGTGGGATTACAGTCATGTGACCTTCCTTCCCCAGCTTCCTGAGTGGTGGGATTACAGTCATGTGACCTTCCTACCCAGCTTCCTGAGTGGTGGGATTACAGTCATGTGACCTTCCTTCCCCAGCTTCCTGAGTGGTGGGATTACAGATGTGCCACCACACCCAGCTATATTTAGACTCCACAGAAACTGAAGTTGGAAAATACATTTTTGACCCCTGCCTCTTCCTGAACTCAACTTGGGCTCAGCTCTGAGTTCATGGAATAAGAAACAGCCCTTCTTTGTAGCAGAACCGTCAGCCATGTCCCATCTGGAGCACTCCCGATGGCATTAAGTAACACCCCTAAAACAACAAACAAGGACAGACAGACATGACAGCTTCATCAGGTTTCCTTAAATGGACCATGTTAGTCATGTTCCACTAAACCCACAGCAGCACCTAGCATCTTGTGGACACATAACAGTAAAGGTTAGCTAATTAATATTCCTAATTTATTTCAAAACACAAAATTAATAGTATTAACTAATACTGTTAAAGTAGATGTTAGTGTCATAGGAGAAAGAAAGTAGGCTATACAACTGGGCACACAATGTGTGCACTTTACTGGACCAAGGCCCAGTACAGATCTAACTATAAAGCTAACAAGGGATCAGGATCTGGAAAGATAGCTCAGTGGGTAAGAGTTCATATTTGAACCTGAGTTCAAATTCCTGTCACCTATATTAAAAACTGAGCATAGCCATGTGTGCCTATAACCTCCATGTTGGGGACTGAGACAGATGGATCCCAGGAGCTCACTGGGTAACAAGCCTAGTCCAAAGGGTATGTTTCAGGTTCAGCAAGAAATTCTATCAAGTCTATCTCAAAAAATGGAGGAAGACACCTGACATTCTTCTCAGACCTTTGCATGCACACACATGGTACATGCACATATACCATGTATGGAGAGAGAGAGAGAGAGAGAGAGAGAGAGAGAGAGAATATCAGGCTGTGAGTACATACAAAATTCTAACATCCAAAACCAGTATCTGCTATGATAAGACACCACGACCAAGGCAACCAAGGAAAAAAGACTTCATTGGGGGCTTACAATATCAGAGGGTGAGTCCATGACCATCAGGGTGTATAGCATAGCAGCAGGCAAGCAGGCAAACATGGTGCTGAATCTGTAACTGAGAGCTTACATCAGGAGACACAAGCAAGTGGCAGAGAGAGCATATCTCACTCCTAGTGATGCACGTCTTCCAACACTGCCACACCTCTTAATTCTTCCCAAACAGTTCCCTAAACTGGGGACCAAACATTCATATATATGAGCCTGTGGAGAGCATTCTCATTCAAACCACCACATTCATAGAACTCCACAGGGGGCTCCAGGATGTAGACAAGACTGAGTTTCCTAGCCTCTGAAGAGCAAGGGAGGCTGGGTTCAAAGACCCATGTCCCTGACCTTTGACCACTCCCCACTGTGCATATATGCACTCCAAATTCTAACAGGTACAAACTGCCTTTGAAAGGAATGACAGTCTGTCAACACCGAAAGGGTAGGCATCCATTGGAACTAGAAAACCAAACAGCAATTCTTTTTGTTAACCCAGCTGTGAGCATAGGCACTAGGAAAGCCAGCTGCCAGAGTCACAGGAGTCCTGCAGTCCTGCAGTCACGACTGTCACATGAACCACCGTGACCATATGGTCATGCACAGGTCTGACTTCCCACAAGGACCACTGCTTGGTTGATGACTGTTCCTTCCTCTATGATATCTGCAGATCTGCCTTGCTATCCCACCTCTTGTTGAGTTCTTCCAGTCCCTATGACAGCGTGTCCCTGAGACAACATCTCACTCCTCATTTCCAGGAAATCTGCCTCAGACGCAGTCATCAGAATTGATCTCTGTATCTTGCTTAGGCTGGCCTCAGACTCCAGGGGAGCCCAGGCCTGGTAAAAGGTTCTAAGGCTCCTGAGGAGCACTGGCCTCATTGTCCTGAGTCAATACAATGGGTTCAAGCCAGGACGATGGCTCAGCAGGTAAAGTGCTTGCCCTGTAAGTAAAAAGACATAAAGAGTTCAGAGGACTCGTGTAAATCCAAGGACCCATGTAAATCCAAGGACCCATGTAAATCCAAGGACCCATGTAAATCCAAGGACCCATGTAAATCCAAGGACCCATGTAAATCCAAGCAAAATAGTTTGCATCTGTAAAACCCCATGGACCACTCATAGGAGGTGAGACAGGAAAACTCTCAGAAGCTCATAGACCAGCAGACTGGATTGTGAATCACTGAACAGGAAAGAAGAGACCCCTTGACCCCCATCTCAAGCGAGGTAAAAGGTGAAGACTGACACCTGGGGTTGACACCTGAAGACTGACCCGCACATGTACACACACCTGTGGCTCCACTGCACCTCTACTCCCATGAGAACACACGCAGAAATAAAAATTTCAAACAAACAAACAAAAGTAATGCGAACAGACTACCAGCCTGTCCCAGATGCTCTCTGAGAGATCAGACCTTAACTGAGAGTTCACGATAGATCACTCATGGAGGTGAGGAGCCACCTTGAAGCCTGCCGAGCCACCTTTTAAATCTTGACACACAGCTGTCACAAAACCCCCAGGTGCTGCACTCCCATGGTGTACACAGTTTAACTCGGCATCCCATAGGAAAAATCTTCTTTAACGATCTTTTGACACAAAGGCCACCAGCCATGGGTACAAAGTGCACTGATAAGCTACTTCAATGCTGAAATATTTCTGGCCTGCCAGGTGTTTGCATGTGGTGCGCGCATGCCCCAGAAGCTGGGATGAATTCCTGACCAGATCACTAATGCATGGAACACTAATACCACCCTCCCAGGCAGGTACCGTTGTGAACCAGTTCATAATTTATAAAACAGGGTTACAAGCCAAGAAATAGCAAAGAAGCAAGATTCGAATCCAGGAGGTCTGACGTTGCAACCAGGAAGCTCCAGGAAGCATCCAGAACATGGTTCTCATTTCACCTTTGTGCTAGCCCAGCCCCAACCTCTGATAAACTGCTCACATCTAGGGTCAGATCCTTTTCCTGCAAGTTTGGAATGTCCCCACAATGCTCCTGTGAACTCTAACCTTGTGAATTAACTGTCTACTTGACCATTTGTCAAGCCCATATCTTAGTCAGTAAAGTGCCTGCTATATGAATATGAGGCCCTGAGTTTAATTCCCGGAACCAGTGTAAAAGGCTTAGGTCTGGAGGCACCTGCTTGTGATCCTAGTAATATCAGGGAGGTAGACACAGGTGTACCCTGAAGCTCCTTATTCAGCCAGACTACCCTGCTTGGCAAATTCCATGCCAGTAGGAGACCTTTCATTTAAAAAAAAAAAAGAGTGGGGGGACACCCACCCACATATGTGCACATACAGGGCCCTCACAAGTAAATTCATAATAAAGTAAATTTTAAGAAGAGCTTATGGTACTAAAATATAGGCATACCATCCAACTGGCAAATAGTCTGCCAGGTTTCTAAATATGTGTGGCTTTGCCATCACAGGGACTGCCATCTGAAGAGGGAAAAAAATCCTTTAGTTGGTGCCTGTTTGACAGACAATATAAGTACCTGGTTCTTTCTATGTCACTACAATAGTTAAGCAATTGTATAATTAAGAAAATTGCAATGACAACTTACTTTTTCTTGATACAATCAAGGGTATTGTTGCCAGTTGAATGCTGTGGGTTTCTGGCGTAGGAATCATTTCACTGTGTTAGTGTCAATGCCGTGGGATTAACACAGAACTGGCAATTTAGCTGTAGTTTTGGAAGGAGGTTCCGATGTGATTAACAAGCCAGCAGGGTTTGATAACAACTTTTATTTACCTGGCATACAGCTGTCATGAGGTGAGTGACCGACCTACCTCTGAGGTGGCTGGTGATTTATGTGCTGAATTACATCTTGACTTAAGCATGACTTGTCATTTGTGATAGATGATAAGATTGCTGGTATTTATTTTCTCCTTTCTTTGGCAAGTTCTCAAGATAAAAGGAATTAGAGTGAGCCTATTGTTTTCCTTCTGTCTATTTACAGAGTTATAAAACTCAACTTTTCTTTACTAGACAGAGAGGGAAGATAAATCAGATCAATTCGGGATAAAGTTTTAAATGATTAACGGTTCTAAAACGGGGTGAGAAACGAGAGCTGTCAGTTTGAAGAAAGTTCGTTTGTACAAGCAACATATTGTGTAGGCTAGAGATTAATGCGTGCTATTCTTAGAGTGAAAACTGAGGTTAAACTGACTGACTGGTAAAGCCAATTCCATGCCTCTTCCTCGTGGCTGCACACACTTTGTTCTCTACACAAAGCCCTGTGCTGAACATATAATAATAGCCATCAAATTCTGTATAATTAAAGAACAGGCATCAGCAAGAATATCCCATCAGAAGTGACTGAGGAAATGCATTCCCCAAAGATCTTAGAAATTGAAATCAGCTGCGGAAGCAAACCCACAGCTGGAAACGTCCCACAAGGGGCCCCAAGGGATGACAGGATAAACCCACGGAGGTGAGTAGAGCATCAGAAAGGACCATTCCTAGTCCTCCTATGGATGTGGCTGTCCCTCTTCCTGCCCATCCTCTTAGCTAGTCAAAGGATTGGGCTTTTACCCAACAGTGGGCTGATCGGGAACCCCGGTTTGTTCTTCCCATCCATTCCAAAGTCACCACTCCATAGCTTTGCTCCTGAGGAGCTCACAAGTGGATGCAAGCTACGTAATGCCCCTCCAGGTCGGGTTTTGTGACTCTGGGGACAAAAGAGGTCCTTACCCTTGCGAGGCTACAAGAAAGCCGATTTGCATCGAGGCCTCGCCCATTCTGCATCACCACACCCTCAAGCTGAGCCGGCCACTTCATGGCTCCGCCCGCGGCTCCACTATGACCAATGACTGTAAACCACGTGGACTCCAAAACAAGGGTAAAATGTGACAGCTGAACCGGCTCCTCCGCCCTCTGTGTCCACCTCGCCCCCTTCTGGTCTGGTCTTATTCCCAACATCTTGCTGTTGGGATCTCGAAATGCTTTCTTTACCCTGGCTCTCGAGATCAAGGTTCAGGCTTTCAAAAAAAAAAAAAAAAAAAGGGATTCTTCTTGTTCAGACATACAGGCTCTTGAAACCCAGGCTTAAGCTGAAGCTGATTTCAGAAACTGAGTGCCCCACCTGCTGTGCAGGTGCAAACACGCAGACCCAGACCTGCCTCGGAGCAGCTCTCCTTCCTATAGCTTTCTTCTGATTCGGGCTGGTGTCCAACAACAGGACCAGCAGCGTCTCCCATATCAGCTCCCAGTTAAGAAAGGGGCTGGCATAGAATAGGGTTTGTGCTACTAGAGTTAGAAGTAACTTCGCCAGGACTCCCCTATGAGCTAGTGCCCAGAAACTCAGAGAGCTATTTGTTCCCTAGCTCTGCGGCTACAAAATCGACTCCTGTTCACACACTGCCATGGAGCTAGTGTGTCTGAGAAATGCTCGCAGACGGTACAACTTGTTAGAGACTGTTTTTTCACTCCAATGCATGCTTTTAACACCTTTGTCCAAAGTTAGGTGGTCATACCTGTGTGAGTTTTTTTCTGGATCCTCTGATCTATTTGTGGGTCTACATGTTTGTTTGTTTGTTTGTTTGTGTCAGTGACATGTTGGCTTGGTTACTATGTCTCTGTAATACACTTTGAGATTGAACATTATGATATACCCAGCATTGCTCTTTCTGCTAAGGACTATTTGGGATCTGTTTTGTTTTCAGGAGAGTTTTCAGATCACTTTTCCAGTTCTGAGAAGAACGTCATTGGGGTTTTGATGGGGGTTGAGTAGCGTCTGTGGATTGATTCCAGCACTGTTGCCATTTGCCTAACATTGGTGGAGAAGAATGAAACTAGATCCGTATCTCCCTCCCTGAACCAAAAAATCTACTCAAAAGGGTTCTGAGATCTGAAACTGCTACAGGGAAATATTGTAACACTTTAAGACCCAGGTGCAGGTAAAGCTTTTCTGAAAGGCTCTTCCACAGCACAGGAAACAGCTCCAAGAGTTAACAAATGGGATTATGTGAAACTGAAAAAGCAAAGAAGTTGTCAACAAAGCAAACAGTTTACAGAGTGGGAAAATATCTATCAGAATCAAGTAAGGCATTACTATATAGGATATATAAAGAATAGCACAAAATAAACACTAACAATCTCTCAATTGATAAATGGGCTAATGACCTAAAAGATAAGTCTCAAAAGAAGAGATACAATTAGCTATTAAATATTTAAATATGGTCAACATTTTTAGCCATCAGAGAAATATGAATTAAAATCACTCTGGGATTCCATCTTTGTGGGAAAAGAGGAAATGTTATTTTCTCTTGATAGGAATGTAATCTTGTACAGCCACAGTGGAAGTCAGTGCGAAGGTTCCTCAGAAAACTAATAAGTACATGTCATCACCTTATGACGTAGCTTGGAGCCTCAGTTAGGGGTACTGCCACTGTGATGAGACGCCATGGCCAAAGTAAGTTGGGGAAGAAGGTGTATTTGTCTTACATATTGCTGTTCGATATCAGAGGAAGTCAGGGCAGGAGCTGAAACAGGGCAGAAACCAGACTGCAGGAGAGCTGATGCAGATGGAGGGCGCTGCTTACTGGCTGGCTCCTCATGACTTGGTTCAGTTCCTTCCTGGGAATGGTGTCACATTTAAGGTGAGTCCTACCTGCTCGATCTAGAAGCTTCCTCAAGAAGCATCTTTCCATGGAGACTCTAGGCAATCGAGATCACCCATCACACTGATACCAGGGAATGAGCGAAAGTCTAGGCTCAAGGATGGTGTTTCGAATGGATGCTATTCTTGGTAAAGTCACTCTACTGGGCTCTATTGGAGTTCTTGTTAAAAGACAATGCATCTTTTTTATCTCTCAGCTCTTCTGCTGCTTTCCACAGCAGTTGCAGATAATCAGCTCCAGGGGTTGCTTAGGAAACGGAAAGGCTCATTACTCCCCTTAGAGCAACAGACATTTTTCCTTCAGCTCCCCGGGTTGCCAGGCTTAGAGAGTCTAAGAAGCTAAGGTTTCCCTTTGTAATCCCATTTTATAAGGCTTCTATTTTCCCCCTTTGAAGACTAACTCCAAGTCATTTAGATGCTTAAAAGCCTAGACGTGGCACATTTTAGTCATTACTGTGCTCTCCTCAAATGCCAAGGGGGTACTGCCGTGCCTACCCAGGAGGCAAACCCTGACTTATGTGCAAACAACTCATTTTAAAGTGGCAGGATAGCCCATAGATTTCTTTCTCTACTTAAAATAACTTTTAGCATGCCAAACAATAACTTCTTTATGACATTTTCAGAGCCATGAATCACTGTAACTTGTACTTATCCCTTCCACACCCTCCCTTGCCCCCACCCCGCTAGCCCCTTGACTCCCCAAGAGTCTAATTCTGCTTTCACTTCATAGATAAGTGTGTTTCCATAGTGATTCTAAACTCCATCACATTGTTTGTATATCTATATAAGTGTGTACATATATATATTTAATCTATATTAAATGAAAGATAAAATATGTGCTATTTTATACATACCCCCAGTATTTTATTTCAACTTTCCCATTATCCCTGTCTTCGTCCTTCTTTCATTTCCATGTCTAAGAGTGGATACTATGTGTATGTATATATGTATGTTTGTTCATGTGTGTATGTATGTATGTATGTATGTATGTATATGAGTGTATGTGTGTATGTATATGTGTATATGTATGTGTGGTATGTATGTATGTGTATATGTGTGTGTTTCATGTATTTATGTGCACTGCATATGTAGCTGGTGCTAGCATAAGCCAGAAGAGAGCACTGGCCTCTCTGGAACTTATTCAATGGGTGGCTTACTCAATGTGGATGCTGGGAATTGAATCCAGGCGCTCTGCTCTTAAGTGCTAAACTATCTTTCCAGCCCCCTACCAACCCTGTTATGGCTGTTTTATGTCACAGAATATTGCCTGTCACGGTAAATGTTCTGATATCCTGAAAAGAATGTTTATTCTGCTGTTAGATAAAGTAGCCAAGAGGTGTCAATGATATAAAACTGACGGATGACTCTTTTTTTTTTCTCCAATTTTCACAATAGAGTGCTTTCAAGATAGAAAGCTTGCTTTGACGTTACTTCGCTCCTTCAGAGTGCATCTGCTGGGCCAGCGAGATGGTTCAGTGGGTAAAGGCTCTTGCTGCCAACCCAGGTAACCTGAGTTCAACCCCTAGAATCACATGGAGAACACTGACTGCCATAGGTTGCTCTCCGACCACTGCATGTGCCCAGTGGCTTGCTCTTGCACACATACACAGGTACACACACACACACACACACACACACACACAAATAAATGTAAAAAATGTAATGCCTTTCCTAGCACCAGCTGTATTCCAAAAGCTGTGTGTGTGTCTGTGTGTTCCTTCGCTCACATGGGTGCATGGAGAGGTCATTCTCCACTTTATTTTTTTGAGACAGTGTCTTTGAACCTTGAATATACTGATTCAGTGAGACTTACTGCCTATCAAGTCCCCAGGATCTGCCTGTCTCTGCCCTCAGGATTACAGACAGGGCTACCGTGCGCCAGCTTTTTACCTGGGTGCTGAAGATTCAAACTCACCTTCAGTTTTGCATGCAAATACTTTACTCTCTGGGCAACTCATCAGCTCCCACATAGCTTTTGAGCATTTTAGCAACGCTATGAAAGTATATGCTATTCCATTCAACCATCTCCTAACACTTCCTGCGTGTTGTACCTGTCCACGAGAGGGCGCTGAAGTCCTCAACTGTAACCAAGAGGACCCTGATTCGTTTCTGTTGTTTTTTCCAACACATTTTGACATGCTATGGTTCCATGTGTAAAATTAAAGACAATGAGTTTGGTGGCTAAATTTTTTTAGAAGTACTTGCTTTTGCATCATGTAATTTCCTTTTGTGGGGGAGTGTGTGTGCAGGTGCCCATGTGCATATTTGCATGCATAGGTCAAAGGACATCCTCAGGTATTATTGCTCCGCATGTGCGGTTTACCTTGTTTGAGACAAGTCCTCTTATTGTTATGGGACTCACTAAGTAGGCTTAATCTAGATGACCAATGAAAACAAGCACCCCACCTGTCTCTAGTCTACCAGCCCTGGGATTATAGGTACCTGCTGCCATGTCCAGATTTCTTACATGGATTCTGGGAGTCAAACTCAAGCTCTAGGATTTGCAGGGCAAGCACTTTCCAGTGGAGACATCTCCTGAGCCCTATAATGAATTCCCTTCTTTAGCTCTGATAACTGTCCTTTCTCCGAAGCCTGCTCTTTCAGAACATAACATAGCCATCTCCACCTTCTTTTCGTTGGTACAAGAATGATTTATCTCTCCCTGTCCCTTTGCATTGAATGCATATGTCTTTGCTTTTAAAATGGAGTTCTCATAGACAAGACATACTTGGATCTTAGTTTTTAAAACATATTTTATTTATTTATTCATTTAGTTAGTTTATTTATTTATTGTGCATGTATGGGTATGCATGTGGGCCCACACCTGAAAGAGAACAATAATCAGAACTGGGCTGTCTCTGTGTGGTGTATGGATTTTGGGGATCAAAATCATGCCACCAAGTGTCTACCCAGGCAATCATCTTGCCAGACCCTTGTATCTTGTCTCATGATCCATTCTAACGCTCTCTCTCTCTCTTTTTTAAGATTTATTTATTATATGTGAGTACACTGTAGCTGTCTTCAGACACTCCAGAAGAGGGTGTCAGATCTCATTACAGATGGTTGTGAGCCACCATGTGGTTTCTGGGATTTGAACTCAGGACCTTCAAAAGAGCAGTCAGTGCTCTTAACCTCTGAGCAATCTCTCCAGCTCCACTCTATCTTTTTAAATAAGAGTATTTTAGATTTTTGTCTTTGTTGGCTTTTTGCTGGTTTGTTGTTGTTTTGAGATAGAGTCTCACTATGTAGCTCTGGTTGTCCTGGGACTCTGTCTCTGTAGACCACCAGGCTAGCTCTGAATTTTACAGAGATCTCTGCCTCTGGAGTGCTAGGATTAAAGATGTGACCCACCATGCCCAGCTTGTCTTTGTTATTTTTATGAGACTTTTAAAGCATCGCCTTTGATTCTAATTAACATATTTAGAGCATTGATATCTAAAATGGTCATTGGAATATCTTGGATATCTGTCTATCAGACCTGTTTTGATTTTCTGTTCAACACCATTGCTTTCTTTCTATTTTTGTCTTCTATCATCTTTCTACTTGTTGAAGTTTAAATTGAGTAATACGATCCCAATTTCTTAATGTATCAGCTACATTACATAGCATTTTTGAGTGTTTATTCCAGAGGTTGAAATATACATTCACAACAAATACAAGCCCACTTTCCAATAGTGTATGGCACTACCTGGGTGACACAGGCACTATGAAACCAGAACAGTTCCCCTCCTTCCCTCCTGTTCCTTTGCATTTGGAAGTTTCAAGGTATAGAGTTCTAGGAGGTGTTAATCTTCTAAAAATGTTTACAATCTTTCACTCCATGCTTTTCTTGATTGTAAGAAGATGCTTGATTCTTAGATTTTCTAAGAAGCTGGTATAATTATCTTTTTAAGATTGTATTTTATTTCATTATTATGTGTGCATGTGCATCTGCACATGAGTGCAGTGTGCAAGGAGGCCAGAAGAGGGCGTCAGATCCCCTGAAACTTGAATTGCAGGCCGCTGTAAGCTGACCAATGTAGAGGCTGGGAGTGAAGCTTGGTTCTTCTGCAAGAGCTCCAAGTGTTATTAACTGCTGAGCCATCAATCCAGTCCAACTTTACTATTGTTTTGCAATATTTTGCAAATGTCCTTCTTTGCTATTTGTTCCCAAAATTATTGTGAATTTACATCTTCATTTGAGTTTTGTTTTCAATCAGTTTCAAGTTCCAAGAAAAGCTTGTTGGTTTAATTGGTTTTCTCTGATTTTCTAGTTATTGTGAATCTATTCACAACATTAAGACTTCTTATCTATTAACCTGTCATGGCAATTTTGTCAGATTTGTTTTGTTTGAAACAGGATTTTGCTGTTTAATCTTGGCCTACCTGGTTCTCACTATTATATCCATGCTGGCTTCAGAGTCACAGTGATTCTCCTGTCTCAGCCTCTGGAGAACTGAGATTACAGGTGTTCAGCACTGCTTCTATTTTGTCAGATATTTAAGGAATGCTTTAATGTTTCTCATTTTTTAAGAATATTCTTGTAGTTTTACTGAATTTGTTCTTGGTTACTTTATGGTTCCATTTGGCTATAGAACATCTTCTAGCTGGGACACAGCTATTTAATAATTCTAGAACTTTCTCAGCTGACTCGCTTACATCTAAGCCCACCTTCTCAGCATAGTGTAACCATTTGTTAAAGATACTGCAGATGGCTGTCACCAGTCCAAGGCTGCAATCTGCATCCTGGATTACAAGGTACAGGAAACCACATGTGCTGACCATGTGACCACTGGGTTTCTGTCACACTTGCCTTTCCCCTGACAGGAATGACAAAACAAGTAGACAAACTCTCCTCACACTGGCTTTAGGTGGCTCTGTTCCAATGTCCTCCTGATTTCCGTGTGCTGGGCTGAAACTTCATCCACGCTGGGCTGGGCAAATGCTTGGCCTCTGAGCTACACCCCCAACCTCTCACTATCTAACTTACAATACTCATCTCTCTGAAGAGATCCTCTTAAAAGCTGGTGTGAAAAGCTGTGCTCTGCACAGCGGGCTTTGCTGAGAAGGCAGCTGAAAGCAAGGCGGAGTTCAAGGTCTGCCCAAGGTGAAGGCAGTCTTACTTGCTGGAGGCAGTGAGAAGGCTTCCTGGGCTCCTCCATCTAATCTTCCCTATACACTAGGGTTGAGTGAGTTTACAGATCCATCAACTGTACTGACTGGTTTTATGCCAACCTGATGCAAGCTAGAGTCATTCAGGAAGAGAGAACTCAGCTGAAAAATTGCTCCCCCGACCCCACATTGGCCTATAAGCAAGCCTGTTGTACATTTTCTTGATTAATGGTTAAGGTAGGAGAGCCCAGCCCCTTGTGGTTGGAATCGTCCCCTGAGTCAGGTGGTCCTGAGTTGTATAAGGAAGCAGACTGAGCAAGTCATGCGGATCAAGGCAGTAAGCAGCACTCCCCCAGTTTCTGCACCCGTTCCTGCCCTAACTTCCCTGGATGATGGTCTGTAAGCTGTAAGCAGAAATAAACCTGTTCCTCTACAGCTTGATTTCCATCCTGGTGTTTCATCATAGTGATGGAAGCCTTACCTCAGACATCATCCTAATAATGGAGTATCTCATTATCAGAAAACTCTTTGGGGGCTGGAGAAAAGGCTCATTGGTTAAGGACATGGCTGCTCTTGCAGAGGACTCAGGTTCAGTTCCCAGCAACAGCATGGCAACTTAGAAATGTGTGTAAATTCAGTCCCAGAGGATTCAGAGCCCTCTCTGGCCTCCACGAACATCTGTATGCATGTGGTACACAGACATAAGCTTGGATCCATACGCATAAAATAATAAATCGTTTAAAAAGGAAGAAATTCTCACTTTCTTCTTAAGCATTCATTGTAGATTTCCATATATGCATAAATTAAATGACCCAAATAAAACACAGAATGAAAGCACTCGCCTGCACAGCCACTGCCGGGCAGCTGTTCATCCAGTTCCCGCTCTCCTGCCTTCCATCTGCCCTAAGTACAGTTAGCAGGGATTCTCCGTGTAGCTGTGGCTGTCCTGGACCAAACTGGCCTTGAACTCGTAGATCTGCCTGCCACTGCCTCCCAAGTGCTGAGATGAAAGATGTCTGCCACCACTGCCTGAATGACACTGAAATATTCTCTTTTTCATTTTTTAGATTTATTTTACATATTGTGTTTTGCCTATGTGTATGTATGTGTGCCATGTGTGTACCCTGGGACTGGAACTATGGATGCTTGTGAGTAACCATGTGGGTACTGAGACCCAAACCCAGGTCTTCTTCAAGAGCATCAAGTACTTTTAACCCCTGGGCCACTTTTATACCCTTCTTTTTGTGGGAAACCAAATATAGCTCATGCCTCTAATACATAAACAACCAAAAACAACGTGAGCTACATGGTTTCATGTCACACACTTAGAAGGGAGTTCAATAACCAAAAAGAAAGTGCTTAAAAATTATTCACACCGCTGGCCTCGGATGATAGCTTGTGGTGACATATTTTGCGGAAGCTTGAAGGCCTGAGTTCAGCGCCTCAGAAGCCACATAATGCTGGATGCTCATCTGTGACCCCTGTACGTCTATTCTGAGACAGAAGGAAAGGACAGGAGAATCCCTGGAAGCTCATGGACCAGTTAGCCTTGGAGTACACAGTAGCGAACAAGAGACCCTATAACTCAATGGAGGTGGAAGGCACGGACCAATACCTGAGCTTGCACATGAAAGTGATGTGCACACATGTGCACACACACATACAAAGAAAAAAACTATACACACTTAAGTGGACAAGAAGAAGGTCTGGGGCTGGAGAGATACCTTACTAGTTACGAGCACTTGCTGCTGTTACAGAGGACCTGAGTTTCAGTCCTAGAACCCAGATCAGGCAGTGCACAACCATCTGTTAATTCCAGTTCCAGGGAATCTATTACTCTCTCTGGCCTCTGTGGGCACTGTATGCATGTGGTGTATATAATACACATATGGCCACATAAAATAAGTAATTAAATCTTTAGAAAACAGAAAAAGAAAGGATCTAAAGAGAGGGGTAACAGAGAAGGCAATGGAGAGAAAGAAAAGGCGTCAACTGATGCCTGTTTTCTCTCATGTGTGGCACGCACGCATATATGACACGAACACAGAAGGAGTACTGTGGGGAAAGGAGTGGGATTTGTTGAGAAGAGGTGACAAGAGGGGCTAGTGGAAAGTACAAGTGACCAAAGTATAATGACAGACATGTATGAAAACACCATAACGAAGTCAGTTATTTTGTATACTAAGAAATATAAGAAAATCAGTAAGATAATTATGCTTAAATGATAGTGTGCTTCTCACAGTCAAAAATCAAGCCAGTGGAGCACATTTTAAAGATTTTAGTCCCTCTGTTAATATTTTGGAATATAAAATTTTATATCACTTTTGGCAACTGACTGGTATACGTGCTTACAGAAACACTAGGACACTGGGGTTTTTCTGATGAGTTCTTACTATACTGCATATTCAGCACCTTTTCTCACCACTATGCCAGAACTCCTTGAAGAAATAATTTAAGAGAAGATGGGCTGACCTTGGCTCCCGGTTTCACTGGGTATAACCCATAAAGGTGGGAAGACAGAGTAGATGGGGTGGGTCTATCCATGCTAGCAGGAGCTTCTGTCATGGCTGTTCACAGCCAGGCAGATCAGGGAGCTGCACTGGAAGTGGGTTGGGTTGTAACCCCCAAAGACCAGCCTCCTACACCTGCCAGCCAGGCATCACGTCCCAAAGGTTCCACAGCCTCCCTAAATAGCACCACTGACTGGGGACCAAGCGTTCAAAACATGAACCTGTGTGTAAAAGTAGCTTTTATTCTCCTGAAATAATTGATGTCTCACCGGAGGCTTACTGCCTCAGTCTGCTAACCTAGGCCTTAGTTCTGGAAGCTTTTAACCTCCATACAATCTTATCTAGGCCTAGAATGTTTTCAGCCTCTGAAACTTATTACTGAATAAGCTCACTCTTTCTTGTTCTTTCTGAACTCTGGCAGGCTGGCTCAACTCAGCTGTTCTGGCCCAAACTCCTCTCCCAGCTGACTTATTCAATATGACTTTCCTCTCTACCTCTGAATAGCTGTTCTGTAATCCCTTCTTCCTGTACTGTCTGTCTCTCCCTTCTCTTTCTTCTTGGGAGAGTTGGGCATATCCTATTCTGCAAATCTTTCTCTGATTCATCACTTTTTCTGCCACTCAATTAGGTATCACTTTCAAACATGTGTGTTTCCTTTTGGGATTAAAGGTGAGTACTAAGGGCATGTCTGGATTCCAACAAGAGAGATTAAAGGTATATGCCAGGGGCTGAGCTCCACCCTTACTAGAAACAGGTTCAAATATCCTGTGACACCTGTGAGTGACTTTTCACATTCAAACCATAACAGCTCTATTTGGGTAAGATATACTATGCTTTACGAAACTCCCAAGGGCATGGGGATATGGCTCAGTTGGTAAGAACATTAGTTGAACAAGCACTAGACCTGAGAGCCCAGCATCCCTATAAAGAAAATAATTTAAAAGTTTTAAAAGAGACAGATGTGGCCACATATGGCAATGTACTGACTT
This sequence comes from Mus minutoides, assembly GCA_902729485.2. Taxonomy (NCBI): domain Eukaryota; kingdom Metazoa; phylum Chordata; class Mammalia; order Rodentia; family Muridae; genus Mus; species Mus minutoides. The sequence continues at coordinate 3,085,991 of LR749494.1, read as the reverse complement.
GTAATCCCAGGACTATGTTGGATAGAGACAAAAGGACCACTGAAGCTTGATGGAGACCTGCCTGTCTCCAGGTCTCAAATGTCTAAGGCAGAGTCCTCTGAATCCACCCTGTTTGTGTGGCATAAAAGGGCAAAGGAAAAACAACCCTGACCCTTCCTTGATCACAAGACCAGGGCCGTGGAAAAAGCACCCTGACCCAGACTTGATCCCAACCCCAAATCCAGGACAAGAAACAGAATCGCACCAATTCCTTAGCTTGTCACAGAAACCCACCAGTTCCTGAGCTTCAAAATCAAGCCACAATTCTTGCAATCCCAGGTGATTCTGGAAAGCTCTTCCCGCCCCCCAAGAAATTGTATATGAGCCCTGCTTTCTGCTCAGGTCCCCACTGCTTCTCTCCCAAGCAGATGTAGTCACCCTCCTGGGGTTTTCCCTCCCAATAAATCTCTTGTGTGAGGTTTGTTGTGCATGCATGCGTGCGTGCGTGTGCGTGCGGTGTGACTTTGTGGTATTCCTTGGCTCCTGACTGCCAGGCTACCTCTGGGAGCAGAGTTTTTGCTGGGGAACCCCTCCCCCTACTGGAGCAGAGCTGTACGTAACACTTTAGCTGGGGGAACCATCCCCTCCCCCAGGAACAGAACTGGAACACTTTCACTGTGGAAACCTTCGCTCCGCAGCAGCCAGAGCTGCTGTGATACTTCTGTAGAAGAAGCCTTTTCCTTCAGAGCTGCAACACTTACAGTGTGTATACACACAGACACAGATACCACACCCACAATTCTTAAAAAAAAAAAAAAATGACAGTGTGCCGGAAAGATTAACCTACTTACCTTCTCTCCTTGCTCTGCCCCCCTCAACACACAGCTGCCAAACTAATCACCCCAAAACATCAATTTTCTTCTGCCACCCGAAAACCCAGCTTCCTGACTTCCTGTTGTCTAAGAAGCTAGTCCTGCGTTGCTTCTGCCTGGTGCTCACGGCTCTCGATGGCATAGATCCTCCAAAATGTCTCCCTCTGCTTCATTTCCTCTACCACCAGCTTTGTGTCCTTGATAATTTATCCAAAAAGCCACTCCCAATTCCCCTTAGATGTTTTTCCTATCTTCTTAGCCCACTGTCTTCCTGTACTCATGTCCTGAGAAGTGGTGATAAAGTCAACTGCCACCTCCTGGGGTCAGGGGTCAAGGGGTGATACTGCCCACCGCTGTCCTCCTTTCATTTGTGTTATGGTGATTAAAAACAAAATACACTGAACAAAACAAAACACCCTACAATTTAGGGGAGAAAGGATTTATTTCAGCTAACTGTTCCATGTTAGAGCCCATTATAGCTGGCAGAGAGATATGAATGCCGACACACTTACATGCTAGGGCTCGGGTAGCTTTTTCTTTCTTATACACTCCAGGACTACCTGCGTAGGAAATGGTGCCACCCGCAGTGGGTGAGGTCCTCCCACATCAATGAAACCTGGGAAGAAAAGCCCTAACTGGCATGCCACAGGCCAACCTACTCCAGATAACTCCTCTTTGAGACTCTTTTTCCCAGGTGAGTCAAGGCTGTGGCAAGTTGACAACTAAACCATCTGTACTACCAAAAGCCACGGGCTGAATGGGACAATCACTTCCCACAAGAAAACCAGGACACCACTGTAAGTGTCACAGCTCCATGGGAAACGACTCTTGGCAGTTGGGAGCTAAGGAATACCACAAAGCCAGACCAGACTGCAAACCTGACACAAGAGATGTATCAACAGGGAAAACCCCAGGACAGTGGCTGCCTCTGCTTGGGAGAGTGAACTGGGCAGACCACAGAGCTTATGTGGGGTTTCTTGGGGGCGGGGAACCTTCCAGGATGGCCTGGGACAGGAGAGCTTATGTGGCCTGATCTTTGGGACAATCGAGGAATTAGAAGAATTTCTTTTCTTATAGGGAGGAGCCACTCTCCTGCGTCCTTAGTTACAGCTGTTAGAAACCTGCTGGTCATTAGTGCCTAGAGAAGCCTAGGGCAGGGCCTGGCCACTTGCCTACCTGAAGGGTTGCAACATTTACAAAGTATACAAAGCTTAACAAAGGGAGTATCTATCTGTCCACAGCAGGGAACTGATTTAAATGGCCAACTATAAGGAAGAGTTAGATGGTGAGGCAGCCGAGGACTCCAGAAGCTGGCTTTGAGGTACTCCAGATGAGACTGAGTGGAAAACTCCCCAACGCCAATGAGAAAATGCTGGAACTTCTTGTTGGAGCACCTTCCCTCATTTCTCTTGCTGTGATAAAACTCCATGACCAAGAGAACTTATAGAAGGGAGAGTTTTCTGGGCCCAGTTTCAGAGGAATAGAGTCCATGATGGCAAAGCAAAGGCCTGGCAGCAGGAGCCATGTTTACAGCTCTGAAGGGAAAGGTAGCCTGGCGGTCAGGAGCCAAGAATACCACAGAGTCACCACACGACAAACCTCACAGGGTGGGAAAAGCCAGGAGGGTGGCTGGGCAAGCCGCAGGGAACTGAGCAGAAGGCAGGCTTTATAAAGGTGTTTGGGGGGCGGGGGCAGGGCTTTCGTTCGGGGTGGCCTGGAACTGGTGGGATTTTTGTGGCCTGATCTTGGGGTGAGTTTAGGGATTGGCTGGAATTTGTGGTCAGACTCTGGGGCAAGCTCGGAGATTGGAGGGATTCTGCGACCTGATCTTGAAGCAAGCTCAAGGATTTGATGAGCTTCTGTGGCCTGATCTTAGAACAAACTCAGGGATTGGTGGGAGTCTTGATGTTGCCTCTGGGCTTGGGCTTCCGGTCAAATCAGGGTCAGAGTGTTTTTCCCTGGTCTCTCATGTCCAAGCACATAACAGACACACACAATGTCCACACCCCAACTAGATAAACCACACACACACACACACACACACACACACACACACACACACACAAAAACAAAACAAAAAGCATTAAAGCAAGGGAAACAGAACTTGACAAAGGTCTTCAAGATTGATGAGGTTTGGGGCACTCTATGAAAACATCAATAATGCCCAGTTTTACCGGTAAGATGGTTCAGAAATAAAGATGCTCACTGCTGAGCCTGAGCTCCACCACCAGGATCCACAGGAGAAAAAAGAAGAGCTAACTGGCTCCTGAAATTTGCGCTCTGGCCTCCACATGTGCACGCATAAATGCAAGCTTTCACACAACCGATCAGTCAGTCAGTCAGTCTGTCAGTCAGTCAGTCAATATATTTTAGGTGTGGCATAGAACACTCGGTGTTTTTACAGAAGACCTGAGTTTGGCTCCCAGGCACCTATGCTGGGTGGCTCACAGTCCCGTCCCTACCATCACCTCCAGTTCTAAGGAATCAGACACCTCCTTTTAACATTTATGAGTGCCTGCACTCATATGTACATAACCATATACACATATACATACACATATCACATACTTTTTGCTGGGTGGTGGTGCATGCCTTTAATTCCATCACTCATGGGGCAGAGAGGCAGGCGGATCTTTGAGTATGAGGCCAGCCTGGACTACATAGAGAGACCCTGTCTTGAAAAAAATAAAAAGGCATCAGATACCTCGTTGGGCATTTGTGGGCACCTGCACTTACATACACATATCCACACATATATACCCACACAAATAAAAATAAGTCTTTAAAAAAGGTGCGCGCCTCCCAGTCTGATGGCCTGAGTTTGATCCCCCATGACTCACAGCGGGAGAGAGTGACCTTCTGACCTCTGCATTTGCTTCCAGGGCACACACTCATCCATGTGCACACACTCATCCATGTGCACACACATAAGAAGAAAGACACTGTAGACTTCTAAATCATCTTCTATCTAGTGAAGGATGTAAAGAAACCTACTGACAATTTCCTTTTGAAAAACAAACCGTTAGAACTTGCGCTAACAAGACAGCCCAACTTGACATGTGTTTTTTTTAACAACCAAACCTCAGAAATGAATTCCATCTCCATGTGGACTATAGAAGGACCTACAGACCAAACCTTAAAATAGACTCCCTGAGAAAACACCCTTTCTAAATTAACTTCCTTTCCTTACCCGAGCCTTTGTGGCCTCCTCTCTGACGACCTAATTCTTCCATGTCATCTTATGAAGAATACAAACCAACCCCAAGAGTGCTGTGAGCCTCAGAGCCACAGGGCAGCCTGGGGGTCACCATAAAGGTACATTGGCATGTGTTGTTTCCCTGAAATTTTCAGTTTATTAATTAATCTGAATTGGGTAATTTGTTAAGGAAATTGTCCAATAAATACAGTAAATTCTCTTTCTTTTCTTTCTTTCTCCTCCTCCTCCTTCTTCCTCCTCTTATTTAATAACGCATCACACCATAAAGTTCTTGGTGGTCTCAAACTCCAGACTCCCCTCCCACCTCAGTCTCTTGTGTGCTGGGATTACAACGTATGTCATCAGGCTGGGGCTTATACATGCCAAGCACACTCTACTACTGATCTACATCCCTGGCTGGCATCTCCTTTAAACTCCTTTTAAAAATAGTCCTATGTGGGGTTGGTGAGATGCCCACCCCCCACCCCCCTCCCGTCCGGATCGAGCGGGGCCGAACAGGGACAACCAGAGCGAGCGGAGGAGCCGACTGGAGCAAGCAGGGCCAACCGGAGCGAGCGGGGCCGGCCGGAGCAAGTGGGGTCGAGCAGAGAGAGCAGGGTTGACAGGAACAAGGGGAAAAAAATAGTTCTATGCTTATGTCCAAGGGCAGCTATAGATTATGTGCTTCCTCTCAGAGATTCCTATTAAATGTAATTTGTCCTAACCTTTGTATATGGCAGCTAGTGAAGATCTGGCCACTAGAGCTGGAGAGGCGACTTAGCCTTGAGAGTGCTATCACTTTTGCAAAAAAACCCAAGTTCAGTTCCTAGCAAGGCCACAACCACCAGCAACTCCAGCTTTAGGGGAATTATCACCTTCTAGACCCTGTAGGCACTGTACTTGTGTGTTCATACCCCCCCCCCCATATGATTTAAAGATAATAGAAATAACTTAAACTTTTAAATAAAATATAGCCATTTTAAAAGATCAGATTTGCCATGCAGTGGTGGCGCATGCCTTTAACCCCAGCACTTGGCAGGCAGAGGCAGGTGGATTTCTGCATTCTACAGAATGAGTTCCAGGACAGCCAGGGCTATACAGAGAAACCCTGTTTCGAAAAAACTCAAAAAACAAACAAAAAAAATTAAAAATAACAGATCAGATTCTCTGCTCTTAATTAGAATAAAATCCTATTTAAACTAAATCTTAATTCGTTTAAGGGCCCATGGGTTCTCCATTTCTAACAGAACCCTATACTGTTTTTTGGTTTTTGCTTTTTCCTTCAGAGGAGTGAACCAGAGACCTCAGGACTGACTTTTCTTCCCGCTCCTTTGTGTAGTGCTCACCCAGGAGGTCAGGCAGTAACTAATGCCAAAGAAACATCAAATTAGAAAGTGCTAGCATGTGCGGTCATGCCGCTGTTCAGGCTGCCTGAAGATTAGGAAACTGTTCAAACATCAAATCGCCGGCAGGCGTCTCAGCCCGGGCCTGTGCAAAGAGCACGCTGGGAGTGCTTTGGTGACGAGATTAGGAACCGGGAAAGCCACCTGCACGTGCGGCAGCCAGGGGAAGGCTAGCTGAAAGGCTCTCCCAGTTGCGATCGCAGTGGGACCTCCGTGGTGAGACCAGGCTTCTACACCCTAGGTACCAGGAGAGCAAGTGCTCCGGGGGCCCCTCGGTGTCCTCTCTCCTGCCCAACCGCAACCCACGAGATCCTCTCCAGAGTTCTGGAGAGACTAGCGCCGCTGGGAAGGGGCTTTGCTAATTGCAGGAAGTGAGAACGAGGAAGAAGTGGCAGAGATCAAGAGGAGGAGGAGGAGGAGGAGGAGGAGGAGGAGGAGGAGGAGCAGCAGCAGCAGCAGCAGCAGCAGCAGCAGCAGCAGCAGCAGCAGCAGCAGCAGCAGCAGCAGCAGCAGCAGCAGCAGCAGGGCAGAGCGCAGAGAGACTCGCACATTGCCACAGTAGAAGGTTGGGTCCCTGCAAACCTGCTGTTCTCAGGGATCCTAGAGACTGCCCACCCCTGCTCGGACACTCATCTATCCTCTCCTGGTCTTCATGGCTTCTCCGGATGACCCTCTGCGCTCAGGTAAAGTGACAAGGTGCCGCGCCCTCACTTGGGGTGTACCACCAGCTGGATTTATGAGACTGAACTTCAGTCATCCCTTGGGAGCGTTTTGTTGTTGTTGTTGTTGTTGTTTTTTGTTTTTTGTTTTTTTTGGACACCAGGGCTCTCACCAGATGTGTGTCAGGCTGGACGGGAACAGCTGTGGCACGCGTCTTACCTCTCCTAATCCTACCCCTGTGCTTGGCCCCTCTGTGAGCAGCAGCTGATCGCTGGCTTCCTGCACACTGCAAGGTGTGCGTGGTCCCTCTCCCCACGCGGAGGCCCGGCCGAGCGCTTTTGTTCTGGGCCACGCGGGTGCCTGGTTGAAACAAGTCAGCCAACCTTTGATAAAAAAAAGAACATAGGAGGGAGGATTCTGCACCCCCTTTCTTCCCGGCTCTCCCTTGCTTTCCACTCAAACATTTTCTTGTTCCTCTTCTCCCGCCTGGCTTCACTTTGCTGCGATGCGTTTGCTTCTGTACAAGTCTTAACCTCTCTGAGCCACTATTAAACTATTATACTGTCCACAGAGCCACGAGGCTGAGCCCACCCGCGCAATCCCCACCTGTGGAGGTCTCTAGTCCCCGTAGTACATTAAAAGTGTGCTTTGATATCTGAGGCCAGAATCTAGATTTTTCTATCGCTTCTGCCCGCATTAAGGAAAATCCCTTTAAACGTCAACGTCCAGGAATCTTCTCTGTCCTCCTGTAACCTAGCTACAAACTCCATCGGTGTTTGTGGAAGAAAGGATGATGTGTCCCTTTGAGTACGCTAGGTCTTTCTTGGTTTTGGTGAGGTTGGACGCTCTGGTAAGAGCCACACAGAACCGGACCAGACTGCTGGGATTGATGTCATTGCTTGTGTTTCCTATTTCATTTCTTGAGCTGGAGCAGGGACAGAGTTCAAGGGCTCAGCCCTGATTACCGGCTTGACCTGACAGAGAAGATACTACGTCTGGCAGTGGCCAGAAGCTTAAGCCCAGTGGCCATTCTGATTTGACATCTTGAAGTGCTGGTTTGGGAAGGGGGCTGTTTACTAGTGGCATCAAAGAAAGAACTAAAGTATTCAAATGTAGCACGCTCCACAGGCTATCAACTGAATTGGCCAGCCCTCACATTGTTTGCAAGGACAGAAGGGGAATTAAAGGAACAATTCTCTCATCAGGTGCCTGCTACTATATATGACACTGTCCTCCTTGGGCTGAGAACTGTATGAATAAGATGTCAAGGGGTGTTTGGGGCTGATTTTAATCATAATGGTCCCAGATTTAGTAAATGATACTGGTGAGGGGATTCAAGAGATGGGAAAGGGAGTTCATTGGATAAGGATACAGGTAACATTTGCCTGAGCTGCCTCTCAACACGACTGCATCAGAGAAAATGGGGGCAGGGAGGGGGGTGGAAACCAATCAGTTCAACAGTAACACCAGCATAAAAAGCCTCGAGTGGGGCGAGGGGGGGAAGGGCTGAAGAGATGGCTCAGTTAGTGAAGTGCCTGACAAGCAAGCATGAGGTCTTGCATTCTGATCTCCTGCACCCATATTAAAAGTCAGGCGTAATGGCACCCATCTGGAACCCCAATGCTCAGAGGACTGTTTGAGGCACACCGATCCCTGGAGCTCACTGGCCGGCCAGAGAAAGCAACTTGATGTGTTGCAGGTTCAGTAAGAGTCTCTGTCTCAAATATATATATATATATATATATATATATATATATATATATATATGTGTGTGTGTGTGTGTGTGTGTGTGTGTGTGTGTGTGTGTGTGTGTGCAGAGGTTCAGTGAGAGCCTCTGTCTCAACAGCCTGGTCTACAAAGTGAGTTCCAGGACAGCCAGGGCTATACAGAGAAACCCTGTCTCGAAAAAAACCAAAAAAAAAAAAAAAAGACAGAGGTTAGGGAAATGGCTCTTTGAGCAGGCAGAGAAAGCTTGCTGCCCAAGCATGAGAACCTAGGTTCTAATCTGAGTTTAAGTTCTCAGTACCTACATAAAAATGTAGCCATGGCATCCATGTCTTCAATGCTAGGGCTGTAGAGTGTGGGGTGGAGAGATCTCTGGGGCTTGCTGGCCACCAGCTTAGCTCCAGGTTCAGTGAGAGGCCATGTCTCAAGAGGTAGAGTATGATAAAGCAAGACACTTGGCATAATCCTCTGTCCTCCATACAAACACATACAAATGCCTGCATACCTATATATATATATATACATTGGACACACACACAGTAATTGAGGAAGACACCCAAAGTTGACTTCCTGTCTGTACACACATGTGCATGAGCACCTGCACATGTGTGCACTGTACCTATGTGATCATATACACATAACACACACACACACACACACACACAAAGCCATGTGTATGTGCCGGTAGATATATGAACTTGGGAGACAGTTACAGCATTATAGAACTAGAATTGCAGCTACAGTCTTAATTAGCTTGGCCCAGCTAGAACGAATGCCCACAACCTGTAGTAAAGGGAGCATCAGATCAAATCTCTGTATGTGAACTGATATCCACAGAGGGTGTCCTGTAGGCAATCGGTCTCTCACTTCACCAAGTAGAACCCAAAACCTCTAGGTGAACTCTTCAGGATGAGATGGGATGGGGCTCCCTACAAAGAGGAAGGAAGCCTCCTTTAGGGGATCCCTTTGGCAGAGAATGGTGAAGAACATAATTCAGGCCTGAGAGATGCTAAGAATATCCCGTCCCGTTCTGGAAATCTGTCAATCAAAGAGTTTCCTCCACGTTACACAGGTCTTGACACATGTGCACTTCCTTCTACCTGGCTCTTCCATTTCTCAAGTGCAAACACAGCCAGTGCTAAGGCCAACTGAAGATTTCACCTCTCCACCTCAGACCCGTGCTCAGACCCACCTCCACACGGATGCATGCTTCCTGTCAGTGGTCATATTCGCCATCCTACTTAGACTCACTTCTGGATGAATTCTCAGACCACCCATCCTAACGCATCCTTACTCATCCCTTCAGGACTTTTTGTCACTTGCTTTAGGCGTAACAGCCACAGTACCTCCTGTCTTTCCTTTGTAAGGCTCCATGTGCTTCCTGGCCTCTGATCCTGGGACGATTGTTTCCACATCCTGGAAAGCTCTCTGCATCCTTGGCTGCCCGCTACCCCCTGCTTCTCAAAGATAGCCTGGACTCAGCCCAAGACCACTCTCAGCTCTTCTGAAACCTTTCTTTCACGGTTACAAGATTCTGCTTAGCCAGTGTTACTCTCTCCATTGGAAAGTGAGCTCCACCTAGAACCCAAGTCTGTCTTGCCTGTATCTCTTCCATGTCCCCCACCACACTACTGAGTACACACAATGCCCTGTGTAAACACATTTCACTCCCCTGAGTGGAACTACAAATGGATGGACGATGAAACAGAATTTAAGGCAATTGCTTCAAACCGTGTGTGTGTGTGTGTGTGTGTGTGTGTGTGTAGATATCTTTCTACATTTGTCCCTAAGGAATGTATTCATCAAGTAAAATGTGTCAACTGAGTTTATCTTGCAAAGAGAAAAACCAACCAACCAACCAACCAACCAAACCCTGTTCTTTCGCACACATAGTTGAGATGTACAGCTCAGTGGTAGAGTGCACTTGCTTGGGGTGTGTGTGGTCCTAGGTATAATTCTTAATCTGTTTCTGTCTCTCTCTCAAACACAGACACACACACAGACACACACACACACACACACACACACACACACACACACACAGAGAAATGTTATTATGTTGTATTGTAAAGTTAACTAAGTTTTAAAAATATTTATTTTATTTTATGTGTATGAGTGTTTTCCCTGTATGAACATATGTACCTGTGGAGATAGATCATAAGAAAGCATCAGTCCCCTTGAAACCGTAACTGTGGATAATTGTGAGCCACTGTGTGGATGCAGGGAACTGAAGCTGAGTTCTCTGAAAAAGCAACAAGTACTCTTAAGCACTGAGCCATCTTCCCAGGGCATGACGTTGACTTTTCAAATTATTTTATGTGTATATGCATGTGCATGTGCATGTGCATGGGTGTTTTGCTTCCATTTATGTGTACTGCTTGTGTGCTTGGTACACTCAGAAGCCAGAGGACAGCAATGGATCCTCTGGAACTGGAGTTACAGATTGATTGTGAGCTGCCATGTGAGTGCTGGGAATTGAACCCAGGTCCTTCGGAAGAGGAGCAGGTGCTCTTAACCACTGAGCCATCTCTCCAGTCCCCATGAAGTAAATTCAAAACAAAACAAAAAACAAACAAACAAACAATCAACCTCCATTTTGAGAAACTTCACAAGATGCTTGAGGTCCCAGGGAAAGATGATGTCAGTGATGGTGAGGGGTAGCTGTCAACCTCAATGGTAATCACTGATCTACCATTGTCTGTCAAATGGGACTAAAATCTGGCCATTCATGTTATATGGATATCAAGGTAGAAGGTCCAGCTGAGGACACCTTCTTACCTGAGCATCATGGTGGTAGAGTACAGTCATGTAGATTTCCCTTTGTTCAAGGTCCCACTTTCCCTGGTCCTGGCCATCAGCCAGGAGGTGTCTCACCTGTCCTTAGCCCTTCTTCAGCCTCCTATATGTATGCATGGGTTCTGGTTGAATCCAGGGCGAACCACTTCCAGAATCAGCCGTGTGTGCAAAGCTGGTCCAACCTGCTGCTTTCTCCAGCCCCACCACAAGAAGCAAGTGTGTGGTGGGTGGGCATCTGAGATGTTCTCGTCTCCCACTCTGTGGAGTTTCCTAATGTGTCCTTCATCTTATTTTCCTTTTGTTCCAGTCCTGGGGTGTATGTGTGTGTGTGTGTGTGTGTGTGTGTACTAGAAATGGACAATGTGGCCTTGCACATGCTGGGCAAGTGGCTTATCACTGAGCTACATCTCCAGCCCTCAGTTTACTTTTTGTGAGGCAGGGTCTCTCTAAGTGGCACACCGACCTTGAATTCAGGATGACAAGCCCACACTCCTAAGCCTGCTTCTTTTATTTACAATGCTTCCTAACTTTTCATAACTCTCCCGCTTCTGAATTTTCCCGCCATGGCCTTTCATCTCTTCCCTGACCAGCTGAATTCTTGTCGCTGGGTCAGTAGGGAAGGCCCTCTCCAAGGACCCCCTAGCAACACACTAGCTTGACACAGGCCCCTTCCCCAGCTGGTTCAGTCACGTGACTGAAGAGAAGGGAACTGTCAGCACCCTTCTGCGGCTTTCAGCGTGTCTGTGATCCTGAATCTTTACAAGCAAGAATGAAAACAGCTGTGGGTGAGCAAAAGCTTTGGGGCGGGCGGGGGGGGGATAAAAAGAAAGATAGAAAAGAAGAAAAGAATAAACTTGCTCTGAAATCCCAAGTTCAAAGAGTTGCCCTCAGTTCGCACTGGATCGCACAAAGGGCCCCACTCTTGCCTGGGGACCTGGGAGCTGAACATGATTCTCGCTTATTTTCTCCAAACAGACATCTTTGGGGATATTTAAAGTTCCTGAGTCCAGAATGTGGTAGGTAAAGGGAGATGTCACTTTGTTCTTGTTTTGGACACTGTAGCTGGTTTCCTCCTAAAGAGGCTTCAGAGTGCTAAGTGCCCCCCCCCTTTCTCAGGATGGCTCTGGATGTGAGGTCAGAGCCCCAAGTTGAGGATGAGTAGATGAGCCTTTGGATTTAGAGTTGATGTTACAATGATTAAGTCTTTGGGGGAGAGGGAGAGGGAGGCTGGATTGGAATGGGGAATAGAATGTGAACTGAACTGTGATCCTTGAAAAGATATGTGTAAGTTCTAACCCCATCATGTCGGAAGATGATAAGTACTTCAGAACACAACCTTTTTTTTGAGCACAGAGTTTTTACCAAGGTAATCTACTTGAATTGGAGTCCTGAGAGCAGATCACTTGCCAATATGGGAAAGTCTTTATAAAAAGCAGATATGGGGCCAGTAGGATGACTCACAGAGTAAAGGCACTTGCTGCACAAGCCTGGTGACCTGAGTTTGATCCCCTAAACCCACATAAAGATGGAAGGAGAGAACCAGCTCCACTAAGTTGTCCTCCACTCTCCACGTGTGTGTGATAGTATGTGCGTGCTCACACAATAAGTAATAAATACATATTAAAAATGAAAAGCTTTATTGAAAATTAATAAGACAAGTCTGGGCATGATGACTCCAGCTGAGTCTGTCTGGTAAACTAGGTCTAAGCCACTTCTAAAAGGTTCTGGTGCAAAAGCAAACAAACAAACAAACAAACAAACAAACCAGTCAACCTGGAGGTCTTAGACTCAAAGCCTGCCTCTTCCTTGTATCTAGAGCTCACACTATGGAGAGCTCACACTGAGGAGAGCTCACACTGGGAAGAGCTCACACTGGGGAGAGCTCACACTGGGGAGAGCTCACACTGGGGAGAGCTCACACTGTGTAGAGCTCACACTGGGGAGAGCTCACACTGGGGAGAGCTCACACTGGGGAGAGCACACACAGGGGAGAGCTCACACTGGGGAGAGCACACACAGGGGAGAGCTCACACTGGGGAGAGCTCACACTGGGGAGAGTGCACACTGTGGAGAGCTCACACTGGGGAGAGCACACACTGGGGAGAGCTCACACTGGGGAGAGCGCACACAGGGGAGAGCTCACACTGGGGAGAGCTCACACAGGGGAGAGCTCACACTGTGAAGAGCATATACTGGGGAGAGCTCACACTGGGGAGAGCTCACACTGGGGAGAGTACACACAGGGGAGAGCTCACACTGGGGAGAGCTCACACTGGGGAGAGCTCACACTGGGGAGAGCTCACACTGGGGAGAGCTCACACTGGGGAGAGCTCACACTGGGGAGAGCACACACTGTGGAGAGCTCACACTGGGGAGAGCGCACACAGGGGAGAGCTCACACAGGGGAGAGCTCACACTGGGGAGAGTGCACACTGTGGAGAAGAGGGTTCTCATACTTTTCTCAGGCTTAGCTGAGGTTCTGTCACACAAGCCACTTATGCGACCATGAAAGGTATGGGGTTAGGGCAGGAGAGATGGCTCAGCGGTTAAGAGCACTGACTGTTCAGAGGTCCTGAGTTCAATTCCCAGTAACCACATATTGGCTCACAACCATCTGTAATGCAATCTGATGCCCTCTTCTGGTGTATCTGAAGACAGCTACAATGTACTTATATAAATACAAATAAATAAATCTTAGGAAGGAAGGAAGGAAGGAAGGAAGGAAGGAAGGAAGGAAGGAAGGAAGGAAGGGGGTCCCTTCTTCAGTAAGCAGGGCTTCAGAGGGTACCAGCAGGGGTTCCTCTCGTCCAGTTTAATTCTGACACTACAAGGAGACATTAGAAGATTGCATAGATTGAGGACTTGTTCCCAAGACTGCCACCTCCCCTAAGATTCCCTGCCCCATACTGGTGAGCTTGTGCTTCTGACAATTGCATGATGCTTGACCAATTTGCTTAAAAAAAGAAATGTTTACTCACCGTTACTATCTTTTCTGTTTGTTTTTTTGGTACTGAGGATGGAACTTACTGCTCCATCACAGAACTCTCCATCCCCTTCAACCCTTGAAAGGAGATGGATAAAGAGACAGTCAAAGTGGGCCATGGGAGAAGAAGGGATGTGAAGCTTCCCAGCCCTCTCTGGGTCCTACCATCTGGGTGTTCATTTGCTTAGCTGGCCAGAGCACCTTGAACATAGTCTTTTTTTTTTTTTTTAATTTGAGACAGCATCTCTTGTAGCCCAGGTTGTCTTTGAGCTAGCTATGTTGGATGACCTTGAACACCTGATGTCCCTGCTTCTACCTCCAGAGTGCTGTGACTATAGCTACTCGGGACTACACTGGCTTTAGGTAGTGCTAGAACCTTGGGCTTTGCAGATGCTAGACAAGAAGTCTACCAACTGAGCCATTCCCTCCACCCCAAATGCTTCTTTTTGAGTTTATAGGGAAATTTCATTGTAGGAGCTTGAATGAAGCCTAATAAAAAACCCTGTATGTTGAAAACATGAGTTGACAAAGAGGCTATTCTAAAGCTGATAACCTGAGGGGTCCTCAGAAAGGCCTCAGCTCACATCTTCCTGGCCCTTCCCTAATACTTCCCCCAGAAAGGGACCTTCTCAAACACAAGGTCAGATGAGGTAGGCTCAGAGAGTTTTTGTGCAGCTCCCAGACAGAGGTGGAAGAAGTCAGCTTTGGGTAGCCTGTCTTGGGAAGGGACTCTCGAGTAGGATCTGAGGGGAGAAAAAGATGCATGTATGTCAAGACATCACAGAGACTGTACACGTAGTGTGGTACAGAGCGGACGTGAGAGGAGGAGAATTTCCAGCTATTTCTTCAGGTTGCAGGGCTGGGCACTTCTAGCTTGAAGATGCCTTTCCCTCTGGGGCTCTCACAGTCACTGCCAGCGACTATGCTTTCATTGTCACGCTTTGTTGAGTTAGAATCTGTTATATATAGCTCAGGGTGGTCTGTAGCTCACTATGTGGCCCAAGTTGGCTTTGAACCCATGAACCTCCTGCCTCCATTTTTGGACACCTGGCTCTCTTTAATGCCTCATATAACAGGTAATGGACATGTGGTCCAGAGATTCTGAATGATGGTGTGGTCTGCTCATTCTCATTTGAATCAGGGTGTTGAGGGTCTACGGGTACCCTCCCAGGGATCCCCACACATGGGTTTGTCAGGTAGAACTCTCTAGAAGGTACTTGTGAGGGAGGAGCATCAGCTAGTGCATCAGGCAGCTGCCGGCTGATGTTTGGAGTAATTGAGGCAACTCTGGGAAAGAAACTTGGAGGCCGGGCATGGTGGCGCACGCCTTTAATCCCAGCACTCGAGAGGCAGAGGCAGGCGGATTTCTGAGTTCGAGGCCAGCCTGGTCTACAAAGTGAGTTCCAGGACAGCCAGGGCTAGACAGAGAAACCCTGTCTCAAAACCACAAAAAAAAAAAAAAAGAAAGAAAGAAAGAAACTTGGCCAGACAGTGGGTGACAGCTGGGGCAGGGGAATGTCCCTATCACCCCAGAAAAGATACTAGCTGTGCCCTCTTTGGGGTCCCTTTCTGTTTCAGGCCCTTTGGTGCCCCACATCTGGCACTGGAGTGTTGCCTGTGGGCTCAACCTGATGATACTCGGGGCTTGTAAAAACAAACATTTTCAAGCTTTAGATAAACGATTTGATTTTTTATACTTAATCATATTGTAAACATTCAACTTCAAGGCCTCCAGGTAAGGCTTTTTAGAAGACTTTCTACTTTCTAGATAGGTCTCAAATAACCAGGAACAGCCCCCCTCCCCCACACAACCTCCTTGGCACACACAACTCTGGGCCTGTGAGAACAAAAGCAGCTGAGCCTGACCTAAAACAGCTGCTGGGGGGTGGGGTGGGGAGAAGGCACTGGATCAGAGGTAGCGTGTGGGGCACCACCATGGACCCAGGTCTGTGAAAATGTTTGACAGACATAGAAAAGAAGAGCTTGAGCCACAGACTAATGTACAGCGAAGGCCAAGGCAGCCAGAGCATTTAGAATGAAAATGAGACAAGCCATAGAGGCTGAGGGCATGGCTCAGCCCGGAAAGTGAGTGCCGGGCTCAAAGACCCCGGTTTCATCACCAGCACCCCCCGCCCCCCAAAACCAGGAGAAATAACAAACTAATGCCACCTCAGCACTGAGGAGGTAAAAACAGGAGGATCGGAAGTTCAAGGTCATTCTCCCCTGTATCAAAAGTTCAAGGCCAGCTTGGACCCTATAGGGGCCCCTCTCCAAAACCAAAAGAAAACAAAAATAACAACAAAGACCTGAACATACCTCTTGGGCCAGTTCACAGTGCGCCTCTCCTGAGTTTTCTGGGAACTCTCCCAGACCAGCCTTCTCCTATCTCAGTCCTCAAGCTGCCCCATGTGACCTCCGATGTCTGGACTGAATAGTGATCACCAGCCTTGTGGCATCCAGGAACTGGAGGACCTGAATTGAGTTTCATGTCCCAGAGGAAGAGTCCAAGGTGTAAGCAAGCTTAAAGCCCATCCAATGCCAACATCACGCAGGTAGGCTTCATCTGTGGTTCGTTAGAGTCTCCCCCAAGGCACACCTCAAGGCTTTCCCAGAGTCAGCAGGAGTGTAGATGAGGCTCCAGGCCTCAGACACAGGGCTCTGCTCTATTGCCCTGCTTGCTCCTCACGGCTGCCAGCTGCCCTGGGTGACATTGCTCCTTTCCCCAGATGTCAGAGCTACTCCCTCCTATTGTGTTCTTCTTTCTTCATACCTTTATTTATTTATTTACTTTTGAGACTATATAGCTCAGACTAGCCTCAAACATACATCGTCCTGCCTCAGTTCCCAAGTGCTGGCATCAGGCACTTACCACCATATCCCAGAAGTTTAATTATAGGAGAACCCTTGTGCAGGTGCTAATGCTAATGCTTCTAGACAAGCAGTTCTCAACTCGTGGGTCACTACCCGTTTGGGGGTGTCAATAATCCTTTCACAGGGGCCGCCCGAGACCATTAGAAAACACAGACATTTACTTACGACTCGTAACAGTAGCAAAATTACACACTTTACAGTTGGGGGTCACCACGACATGAGGGACTGTATTAAAGGGCAGCAGCGTTAGGAAGGTTGAGAAATTCCGTTCCAGACCATTTCAGTCTGTCTCAGAAACAAGCTGTTTTCCCCCCATGTGCAGGTGGATGCCTAAGGTTAATGTTGAGACTGGTCCTCTATTGTTCTTCCACGTTATTCACTGAGGGAGGGTCTTCCCTTCATTCGCTGAGGGAGGATCGCCCCTTCATTCGCTGAGGAGGGTCTCTTGCTGAACCTTCAGCTTGCTAATTCCAGTTAGTCTTGTTAGCCAGCTTGCTCTGGGGGATCCTCTGTCTCTGCTCTTTCAGGGCTGGGGTGTCAAGCCCCTACTGATTGGGCTGACAGCAGCTATACTGATTGGTTTTATGAGGGTTCTGGGGACTTAAACTTCGGTCCTCGCTCTTGCATGGCAAATGATTTATCTGCTGAGCCGCCTCTCCAGTCTAAGGAAAATTAATGTTTTTAAAAAAAAATTTTTTTAATTAGATTTGTTTATGCGTGTGTGTGTGTGTGTGTGTGTGTGTGTGTATGCCTGGTACCTGCAGAAGCTGGAAGAGGGTATCAGATCCCCTCAAACTGGAGTTATAAATGGTTTTGAGCTTCCAAGTGGGTGTTGGGAACCAAAGTGCAAGAGGCTCAAGCGCTTCTCACCTACTGAGCCTTCACTCCAGCCTCCTAAAAGGACTTTTTTCTTTAAATATTAAAAAAAAACCAAAACAACAACAACAACAACAAACAAGTCACAGAGACTAGGTAATAGGTAAACATACAGAATTCAGAATAAAACCCTTAAATAAAGTTACATAAAATAAAACGGGTAGAGTCATTGGTACCTGGGGAGACAGTTTGATCAGTAAATGCATTGAGGCCCTAACTTTGAGCCCGAGAACCAATGTACAAAAGCCAGCTGTGGTAGTGCCTACTTGCAACCTAAGCACTAGGAAGGGGCCTCTTTGGTGAGTTCCAGGCTCCTGAGAGAACCCAGCTCATTAAATAAGAAGACAGATGATTGCCACAAACTACACCTCAGGTTGTCCCTTGGCCTAAACACATATGCACACACTTGCAGAGATTGGTGTGGTATTTGTATAATTTGTCATTGGTTGTAAGTCCCAGTATTTGAACATGTTTATAAGTAACTTGTGTGTGTGTGTTTGTTTGTTTGTTTGTTTAGAAGTCCTGAGCATTGTGGTTTTGTTTTTTTCTGTTTCTTCTCTTTGTTCTCTTCCTTGAAGTAACATGAGCTGGTCTCTCTTGACCATGCATATGACTGACAGTCCATTTATATTGCCCAGAAAAGGCAGCTCATGCAGATGGGGAAATGACAGGGAAGGCCTCATTTGTGTTTTTGTCTCAGTGACCATCCTGTCCCTTTGTATCTTCCCAGATCACATGGCAAAGGAGCCAGTGGAGGACACGGACCCCAGCACTTTTTCCTTTGCCATGGTAGGTGGCCAGTCTTGACTCTATGCCTTGCTAGGTCACACGGTGCTCACCAAGGATTTCCAGGGGAGATCAGGAACTCCAAAGTGAGATTTTCCAGAGATACACGTCTTACATATGGCATCCTCTGTGGCATCAGCATTTCCAGGCCAAAGAGCAGTGTTAGGTCTTCTGCTGGGGATGCGATTCTGTGAGCACAGTGTCCACCCAGCACGCATGGAACCCTAGGCTTAATCCCCTGCACACCTAAACTCAGTAAGATGCTGCATATATGTAATCCTAGCACTCTGTAGGTGGAGGCAGGAGGATCAGTGGCATACAGTCACCTTCAGCTACATAGCAAGCTTGAAGCCAGCCTGGGCTACATGATACCTGCTCTGAAACAGCAACAAAATCATGTTAGATCCTTTTCTTGCTTCACGCAAACCATAAGTGACCTTCCTAGATGTTCCTAGGTCTTTGTCGACTTTTAATACTGTCAATTTTTAGTTAACCACCTTTCAATACTGAAAATATCTAACATGGAGTCCTGTCCCAGGATTCAAACCCAGGACAGGGAGTCTACAAGTAGTGAATATTGCCCAGCACACACGTGTGTGTGACATGACCATCACAGAAGTGGCAAGAAGAAGCATACGCTCTAAGAATGCACCAAGACCATCTCTGAGCATAATGCTGCAGGAAGTTGGGAGGAAGAATAGCACAGCTGAGAAGAGAGGAAGTGTGGTTTAGCGGTCAGAGCCAAGGAAGTTAAGAGGGGGGATTATTCTGTCTCATGTTCCAACATTAACCTGTAGACTCTGACATCAGCTCAGACGAAAAACAGTGAGTCAGGCCTGCTGATAGGCCTGAGGCTAAAGCCCTGGAAGGTTTAATTTTGCTTCACGCTGCAGTCCTGGGGACAGCACCTGGGCCCATATGCATGTGAGGCGTGAGGCAGGCCCTTTGCCGATGAGCTAGCTTTACCCCAGCCTGCCTCTGAAACCCAACACAAAGCTCTCTGTTCACTTTGATCTCAAAACTGCCATTTAAAAATAACTCTCTGCTTTTGTTCGTTTCTGCAGTCAGACAAGTATCCCATTCAAGACACCGGCCTCCCTAAAGGTAAGAACAGTTAACCTGAGGACGTCTACTTGTGACTAATTGAGTATCAGGAACAAAGCGCTACTCAAAGTGCAGTTTCCCTTACTGAAGATAGTAAAACAGAAATGGGCCAGGCAGTAACTTAGGTTGAGACTAGCTGCACAGTTATCCTCAGAAATGAACTTTCTAACTAAAATAGACCAATCATGTTATACCAGATTATACATTTGAACTTCATATGGTGTTATCAACAGGCACTACACAAAGCTGGCCAGGTTCTATGTCCAAACAATGTAAGTGACTCAAATTTGTTTAAGAAGGAGAAGAGGAGGAGTTGGGTGAGGTGACTCATACCTGTAATCCTAGCATTTGGAAGGCTGAGACAGGAGACTGCTAGGAGTTTGAGGCCAGCCTGGGCTACATAATGAGTTCTAGGCCAGCCTGAGTTATAGAGTAAGACTCTAAAAACCAAAAGGAAAAACAAAGGGGAGGGAGAGGAGAAGATATTGAAGGAAAAGACTTATTAGTTCAGGGGTTTCAAGGAGCTTTTGGAGCCATACAATTACAGGAGCTCCTGGCTCAGCCCTGGGCCTCGTGACTCTGCTATCTTGCTCTTGGGCAGGACTTCCTGCTGAGGAAAGAAAGAGGATCTCAGCATCGCCAGTGCACCATCATGCTGTTCAAGCTGGTGGACAGCAGGTAGCCTCTCCAGAACCATGATGCAGGCAGGCAGTGTGGATCATAGTTCCATCTCTGAACCAGTGGTTACCATCAGGAAGATAGGGAAGCAGGTGGTGGTGGCACACATCTTTAACCCCAGCCCTTAGGAGGCAGAGGCAGGCAGATCTCTGTGAGTTCAAGGCTAGTGAGTTCCAGATACCCAGGACTACATAGAGGAGGAGGAGGAAGAGGAGGAGAAGGAGAAGGAGAAGGAGAAGGAGAAGAAGAAGAAGAAGAAGAAGAAGAAGAAGAAGAAGAAGAAGAAGAAGAAGAAGAAGGGGAAGAGGGGAGAAGAAGGAGAAGGAGAAGGAGAAGGAGAAGGAGAAGAAGAAGAAGAAGAAGAAGAAGAAGAAGAAGAAGAAGAAGAAGAAGAAGAAGGAGGGGAGGAGGAAGAGAAGGAGGAGGAGGAGGGAGAATGTGAGTTAGCTCAAGCTCTAACTGGGAAAGACTTACAGTAGATATCACTAAAACCCCAGTAATGTTCTGTGGCCAGACAAACACCAAGGAATTCTTGTCAGGCTCGAAAGTCACCCCCAAAATTATCTTTTGTAATCCACAACCTCAAATTTAAACATGATAAGGATCAGAAAGTAGCCAGACCCTAACCTTTTGTGGCTCAGCCCCATAGGATGATTGCAAAGCCATCATGCTTGTTATATCAGAACACTGCCCTTGTATCTGTGGACAATGCAGAGATAGGGGCACGGGGACAATCAGATCATCCCAGCTCCAGAGAAAGCAGGGCACCCAGCTGCTTTGTCTCTGTGCAGAGGTGGCCTATGGAACCCCTGCCCGGGTGGGCTTCCTGATATGTCTCTGATAGTGGGAACGGAGGAGAGCTTCCCACCAGGGCCCCCATTGAGTAAGTCCAGGTTTCATCCAAGGCACTGCTCTTTCCCTTCTCTGGTGTCAGACTCTCCTGTCCCTTGGTGTGATACTATTGACACGTCAGTCCTTTTCCACAGTGACTGTGGGAATAGGGGAGAGGCCAAAGCCTGGCTTGACCACAAACCATGGCTGTGCTGGGCAGATTTCTAGCAAGCTCCCTTGCCCTGCACCCTGTCCACTGATAACCTGTCCCTCATCTAGTGCTCGAATTTTCTAGCTTAATTAATTGTTAAAGGCAGCACACAAAGTGATGAGTTTCATCATGGCAATGCCTTACATACATGTCATTATACTTTAGTCTAATTTTTCTCCTCCGTTGCTGTCTCACCCCATGCTTCCTCTAGCTAATTGCCACCCTCCCCCTGCCCGAGATATTCCCTCTCAGTTTCATGTTACATGTATTTTATTAACCACACACATCTGTGACACTCACCCTCAACATAGATAGATAGATAGATAGATAGATAGATAGATAGATAGATAATAGATGATAGATACATAGCTAAATGGTTTTCTTTTCCAAAGAGTAGAATGTGGTATCATATGCTTGTATTCCATTGCTGAGGAAATGGAGACAGGCATATCTTTTTTGTCTTGCTGGCCAGCCAGCCTAGCCCACCCAGCACACCCAGCACACACACACACACACACACACACACACAGACACACACACACACACACACACACACACGCATGCACGGATACACACTTTTAAAAAGAAAATTCAACAAAAAGAGATGCAGGTTCTGGAGCCTGTTCTAAGGAGCATGAGCTCTGGTTAGGATTGTCAAGCAGAATGGCCTAGAGGGTACACTTGGATACGTGTTATAAAGATCTTTTCTTCTTTGCCCTTGAATGTGATTTCCTGTTTTGAAAGGAAAAGATCACTGCTTAGCAACCCGATCCTACACTTGAAACATGGTCAGGTTGCTCCTAGAATCTGAGCTCTACACAACTTTCATTTGAGCCCTGCCTTGAGCCTTCACAGGAAGCATGACTTTGAAGGCACACAACAGACCTTCCCTTTGTTCTGTGCCACAGGAAATAATATAAAGTGCATAATTTTTAAATACTCCAAATAAGTGCTCAGTTTGGAGGTAAATGAATCTTGGTTAGAAGCTTTATTAAAGTTTCAATTCAATAGTAAGGCAATTTAATATCTGCTAGGGTTTCCCTTTATTGTCTTGAATGAGGACACCACCACCGTTAGAGGTTTCTAATAGTTTTCTCATGGAATTTGTTTTCTGAAGATAGGGGAGTGGACGAGGACAGCCTGGGGGGGAGTAAGAATGAAGTATAATGATACTATGTAGAACACAGTGTGATGATGCTTTCTCAGGAACATGTGCCCCAGTGATGGCTCCTACTTTGTATGCTGACTAAAAGAGTTATAAAGGGGTTGGAGAGAAGGTTCCGTGCACAAAGTGCCTGCTGAACAAGAATGGGGACCAGAGTTCGCATCCCCGGCGCTCATAAAAGACAGGCATAAGGATTTGAACCTGCAAACCTAATACCAGCTGGTGGAGTGGAGAGGGTCCCCAGAGCTCCATGACCAACCAGCCTCTTTGAAACACTGAACTCTGGTCCAGTGAGAGACCCTGCCTAGAGAGTAATAAAGCAGAAAGAAGACACCTCATGCTGACCTTGGGCTTCCACAAATAAATAAGTAAACAGACAAGCAAAAAAAAATTTTTTTTAGAAAGTTATTTTTAGAAATATAAAATCCATATAAAATAATTTAAGAGACTAATTTGTGGACTTAAAAATAATCTAAACTGCAATCTAATTATATGAAGTATCAGCTAGGATTCTGGCATTCCAGTAAATTGGGGGTGTCGAGTTTACTTAATACTGGAGTCATGGGTAATTAGCTTTAACAATTTCCCTACGGTTGAAAACGGCCTCAAAACTCATTTTCCTAAGGAGGTTAGGCAAGCTTCCTATCATCTGTTATCCTGTCACGAGAGAGAGGCCTACGAGGCCTACATTATTCAGAGAGCGGCTTAGAGCTGTTCTTTCATGCAGGCCAAGCTCCAGTGCTTTTGAATGCTGTGGTTTAGCTGTAAGTCATGTGGAAATCTAGGGTAATTTCAGCGATCAGCATATGATTTATCCCACCTGCCCTCTCATCTGGGACAAAGGCACAGCTCCCTGCAGAGTCAGCCCCTTGCTCTGGGTCCACAGGTTTCTGCAGTGCCTTCTGCTGCGTCTCTTCTCCAGCGGCTCCGCTTGACTCCCACGAAACTGGGGACAGGGTTAGCTACTTTTCCTGTTGGCGAAGACCAAATCCCTGACAAAAGAAGGCTTTATTTTGCTTAAAGTGTCAGGATCCAGTTATTCCCGGTGGAAAAGGCACACAGCACAGGGGTGTGGCACAGCTGGCCACATTGCATCGTAGTCAGGAAGCAGAGAGAGAAAACGTCTGGCACTTAGCCTGTTTCTCCTCTGGTTTCTGTCCAGGACACCAGCCCATGGGGTGGTACTGAAGACATTTAGGGTCCTTCTTCCATCCCCAGACCTTTCCAGACAAATTCTCATGAACATACTCAGAGGTGTGTTTACGTGAGATTACAATGCAGTCAAGTTGACAAAGAAGCTGTTCAGCTATATTACAGGAACTTACAATTTTTTTTAATCAGGAACCTCCTGACTTCTCACAGAAACTGCCAATGTGAGCATCCTGAAGAGAGCGTGTCTTCCTGTCACATTTGAAACGTGTTTGGGAAAAATAGTTCCGATTTTTCAATGAGTGCTCACAGCAGAAGACACCTGCACACAGATAAGCCCTCATGCAAATCAAGGAAACTTTGGCTGGCTTGTTGGTACAGGCCTGCCTACAAGTGACTTAGGAGGCTGAGGCAGGACGAGGGAGGGTCCAGGGCCTACCTAGGTTAGATAATGAGGTCAAGGCTATTGTGGGCAACGTAGTAAGATGCTATCACAAACCCAGTAAACAAAGGAGCCTAGAGACAAGCTCAGTGGTCTAGCATTTGCTAAGTGTGTTTGAGGACCTTACTTAGTCTGACGCCCCCTTCTGGCCTCTGAGGACACCCACATTTACACAGACAGACAGACAGACAGACAGACACACAAATAAAAAATTCAATAAAATCTTTTTTAAAATGTAAAACGCAAAGAAAAGTGAGGTATATTGAGTCTGTTTATTTATCGTATGTATATATGTATTTATTTATTTATTTATTTTTTTAATGAATCGGAGTGTAAGTACATGCTAGGGAAGTACTTTAATGCTGAGATTACATCCCTAGCCCAGAGGACTTAAACTTTGCTAAAGCTCCCAGCATATACACTTCCTTTAATTTTGTGTTTACTGTGATGCTGGGGACCCTTGGGCGTGCTAGGCAAACACTCTGCTGCCGAGCCACTTCCCAGCCTCTGGGGCGCTCATTTTACAGCCTCAGCATCCCCCACATGTAGCCGCTGTAAGGAACTCAATGGTGCCTCAATGGTCCTTCCTCCAGGGACTAGTCATGGGTCTCCTCGCTCTGGCCTCCGTCCAGTTGAGAACTCTTGTTTGTAGCCTGGATGGGGCCATGCAACTCCCTGATGGTAAGACTTTCTCTTTGAGTATGGAAGCTGCAATGCTGAACCAAGGGCAGGTGTACTGCCTGGGAGAGCATTGGTAGCCAATGCTCTGCCTCTTTGCTTTTTGGATCAGCGCAGGGTCCTCACACTGCCTAGGCTGTGGTGGGGGAAACAGCCATGAGGGGACAGGCAGGTCGTAACCCTTCACTGAATCACACTGACCAAGGTGCCAAATGGGGTTCTTCCTGGCTTGAGAAAGCCTTCCCTTCTGTGAACTTCCTAAGAGCCACACATCATCTGTAACGCTGCTGTATGCTTATAGATCACATCTAGAACAAACCCATGTACAGATGGCTCGTGTGACCAACAGGCACTGGACAAACCAGAGGATCCCATTGGTCCGTAGAACCCAATCAGTGGTCAGCCAGGGTACTATGCTGACTCCTATAACAAGTGGGTATTCAGAGACTAACTTGCCAGGCTTCCTCTCTAGCCACTCAACCATAGTTTTCATCCTGGGACAAGAGAAAACCTCATTGGCCCACATGAGTTCAAGTCCGCCCCAGGCAGCCGTCACCAGTGACGTTAGTTAGTCAAGAGTAGAGATCATTTATTCTCAGCAAATGTCCTTGGTCATGGTCTGGTCTATTCTATTGATCAGGAAGTAGTTTTGATTGTCTTCACTGTACCCCGTTGATGAAGGTGGATTGATGGAGCTAGCCAAACACATAGTACCCGGCTGGACAGAGGAAATGGGGTATAGTAAAGAGTCTCAAATAGCTGTAGCCTGGAGAACAAGGACACCTCACAGTATATAGAGCCACACCAGGTTGCACTTAGGAACATGGGACACTTGGAGTATGGGCTGTGAGAGTCAAGTTCTGTGGAACCTCCAGGGTGGGGGTGTCTCCAGCTCCCTGAAAAGGCTACTGCCTTGTTTGAATAATTCTTTGTGCTGGAAGTGACTGGAATCCCCCTCTCCAAAACCAACAAAGTCATGCTCACTCCTCCAAAGAAGAACATCATGTAGCTGGGTGAAGACTTGGGACCTGAACCTGTCCTTGTGCAAATCCATTCCAACTTTACCAACGTTGAGGCAGCTCTTACTGCTGAGTTTTAATTTTAGGTCTTAGAGCAGAGTGTGTACGTTTCTTACCAAGCTGTCTATTGTTCTCTCTCTCACTCCTACCCCTCCCCCACCCCAGCTAAGGAGGGTGATACAGTCACTTCCAACTGTCCACCAAATTCTGATGATCAACATCAGGTAAGAATCATTTTAACTACTTGTTAAACTGTAAATACCTAGGACTTTTTATAAGAATGGCCTGAAAGAGCATTAAAGATAAAACCAAGGATGGGTGTACCAGGGCGTGCCTGTAATCCCTGCAATGGGAGTACAGAGACGAAAGCATCCAGCTTGAAGATTAAACCATGCTATGAGAGATCCTTCTCGAAAAACAAAAAGTGATCTGGGATGGTGGCCTCTTGAGTAATGTGTTTGTTTCACAAGCGTGACAGAGTTCAGATCCCCAGCCCCCGTGTTAATGCAGGTGGATGTGGAGGGCTGCCTGTAGTCCCAGGAACAGCAGGGGGAGGGGGAAAGGCCCAGGACTAGTAGGATTGTAAAGCTCTGAGAGCAAGTGAGAAGCTTTTGATATACAGGATGGAAGGAGGTGGCAGGGGAAAGGGACAGGACCCTGAATGTCAAGCTCAGGCCTTGTCTCAAAAAACAAGGTGGGAAGCCTGGTGGCACACTCCTTTAATCCCAGCACTCAGAGGCAGAGGCAGGTGTATTTCTGAGTTCGAGGCCAGCCTGGTCTACAAAGTGAGTTCCAGGACAGCCAGGGCTATAAAGAGAAACCCTGTCTCAAAAAACCAAAACCAAAACAAAACAAAACAAAAACCAAGGTGGGGAGTGGCTGGTCCTATCGCTCCTGCTCTTCATGCTCACTAGCAGACGTGCTTACAGCGAGCCTCCTGAGCTGCAGTTACAGCATTGTGTGTGTATGTCAGGATGCACACGCTAAAGACAGGCTGGTTCATGCCTGTGCCTTCACACACCAAGCTGAGCCCTAGCAAGTTTTGTTTGGCGGTGCTTTAAAAAGCAACACCACGTTTTAAGGAAAAGCTAGAAAAGGCCCTGTCGGGCAAAGGACTGAAGGTTTACTTAAGGTGGGCTGAAGTGTGTTGTTGGTTGGACTGAAAAACAGGAAAGGAGCTTCTCCCGGCAGCAGGCAAAAGAAGTGTTAGCAGGTATTGAAGACTTTAAGGCCTCCTGCACTTTGAGAACAGAGGGTCTAATTGGTGGATTGGCTAACTCTGGCTTTTATTTTATTTTTTTTTCATTCAAGGAAATAACCCACAATCAATTATTTTTCTAGAATTGAATCTAGGTTCACAGGAAAATGGAGTTGGAAGTACAGAGATTTCCCACCTAACACCTTGCCCACATACACAGCCTCCCACACACACACAACATCCTTTGCCACGGTGGCACAGCTGTCACTGCCGGTGCACCCACACTGGCACGTCATCAGCTGCAGACCAGTGTGCTCGTTAAGTTCATTCTGGGTAGTATGCATCCTGTGGCTTCGACCAAATCGCTAATGCCCCGCACCCGCCATTGAAAGCACACACGGGGTGGGTGCACTGGAAATCCTTTGTGCTCAGCTGCTCTCCCTGGCAACCTCTCACCTTTTCACCATTTCTATGGCTTATTTTCCTCAGAATGTTAGAGATGAGAGTGCACCATAGGAAATCTCGCCCTTAGTAATATGCATTTAAACGTCTCTGTCTCTTGATGGTTCATATTTCATTTGTGTGTGTGCTGTGTAATATTCCAGTATCTGGATATACCACTAATTATCTATTTACCTACTAAAGGGTATCATGGTTGAAAGAAGTAAATCATTTTGCTCCATTTTAGGTATGGGGTGTGTTTAGAGCTTGTCAAAGAGTCATAGATACGTAGGACTAGACTCTTGCTTCCTCTAGCTGGCCACTGGTACCAGCTTGTCAAGATGATGGCAGTGTATCCTGGGTTGAAAGGTTACAGGGATCCTGGAACATGACTGAGCCATAATCAAAAAATTATCAACCCTCGAGATATATATTAGATAAACCTTTGCATCCAGAACCGATAGGATGGGAAATTGGGGTGGGGGTGGGGGGATGCTGTGCTAAATGAGTACTGAGACTGTACTTCTCCAGACTGCCAGACTCTGGGACAAAGGACACAGAACATTTTAGCGGTCAGAGTCTTTAAAAAGTATTGTTCTGCCCTAAGTCAGTGGTGCTAGCCATCTTTGCCTTTTCTCTAGGCTGATGTTGGTTTCTACAGAACTTGCAAAATAAAAACTACTATACTGTCTTTAGTCTCTCACACTTGTCATGCCAGAGTGAGGGTCTTGTGTCCCACATTGGATGCCTCGAAATTCTGCCACTAGCTGGGCAGCGGTGGTGCAAGCCTTTAATCCCAGCACTTGGGAGGCAGAGGCAGGAGGGTGCCTGCTGGTTCACAGGGCTAGAAAGTTCAGTTTTGTAAGCCACAGTGTGGCTTGCAGAGTGACAGCTTCGTTCTGAGCTCTCACCAGAAGCCAACGTAGTCCAGCTGCTCCCCGGTCTCTCTAGCAATTGGCTCTCTCTGCATTTGCATTGTTGTGAGGACTGCAATGTGGGTGGAGTCGTTTAATATGCAAATTTTCTGCCTGTATATTTTATTTTATATGGAGTGTTTAGGGATTTTGTTTATATTTTAAAGACATACTAGTGTGTGTGTGTGTGTGTGTGTTGTATTTTATGTGTGTTTTGCCTACATGGTGTAAATATACCAAGATCATGCCTAGTCCCTGCAGAGGTCAGAAAATAGCTTAGGATTCCCTGGAACTGAAGTTACAATTCTGAGCTGTTGATCCATTTCTCGAGCCCTAGTTTGACTGTTTTTATATTGGTTCTTTGTGTCCTTATTGTTGGGTTTTCAGGGTTCTCTGAATATTTTAGATAGTTCACTATTCAAAGTATCTTTTGCAAATATTCTCTGCTGGTGGGTGGGTGGTCTTCTGGCCCCCTCCCCCTTTTTTTGAGAGGGTCCTTTACAGACATTGAGCAGAGAGTATGATTAATGAATCCAGTCTGTTAGGTCTTTCTTCTATGCATTGCACCTTTAGAGTTGCACAGAAAAAGCTGTTAGCACACCTCGATCATGCAGATTTTCTTCTAAGTTGCAGGTTTTACCTTGGGGTCTATAATCTGTTTCAGGTTTGTGGAACATACAAGGTCAAGGTTTCACATCCTCGATCTTTAGCTAACAGTGTTTACATATGTATATTTCTGCCACCCCACTCTCTTCTTGAGCACCTTGTCTGGGCTGCCACTGAGATCTCTTTTGCCCCCTCTTTCCAGCTCCCCGAACCTTGTGATTTCCACTGAAACAATTCATCTGAGACCCACAGAACATAGTGTAGAAGACAGGTAGGGTTTACTATAGAATAAAGTGGGCCATGCTTAAGGGTATAAAGGAACAGTGGCCACAGGGACAACTGAACAGGGAAATGACCACAGGACAGGTCACTACTGTGCCAGCCTACATGTTGATGTAAACTTTATGCTCTTATTTAAAAGCCTCTAGAACACTTGGCTTTCCTGGAGGGCATTTACCTATCTAGGTGTTTGGCAGGCCATCTGAATCACTATTTTGTTTATTTCTTTTAATTAATGAAACCTACAAAATGGTAGGACCGAGAAGACATTTTGAAATATAATTTGTTTTTGTTGCCTTCCTTCTCCCCATCCCCCCTTACACCTCCCAATCCCCCTTACACCTCCCCATCCCCCCTTACACCTCCCCATCTCCCCTTGCACCTCCCCACCCCCATCTACCTTTGTCTACTTTCAAATCACCTGTGTTCTTTCATAAAGGAGAGGACAGTGGTACCTACTTGTTCTTTACCTGAAAACCTCCAGAAAGACAATGACCTTGGGTTGGGGCTGGGATCCCACTGGGATCCCCTTAGTGCCTGTAGAAATCCCTGGGCCCCATCCCACAACCACAGGAAAACCAGCATGGCAGCACACACCTATAATTGTTTCCCCTGGGAGATGGAGGCTGGAGGTCCCGGAAGCTCAAGGTCATCCTCAACTGCAAAGTGAGTTTGAGGATACCCTGAAAAACTCAAGACCCTATCTGCTTTGGTGGGTTGGGGGATATATTCTATAATCCTCTTGACTGTTTAGAACATCAAGTCTCTACCCAGGTCTAGAGATCATTCAAATCCTCTTTTTCTGACACGTAATTGGAGTCTTGCAGTTCCCATTCCTGGTTTTATAAGACCACGATGTTGAAGCCTGAACTCAGACTAGATTCCTAGAAATACCATACTGTCTTGATAACTGTAGCTTGACAGTGTGTTTTAAAGTTAAGCAATCGCAGCCCACTCCTTTCCTCCAATTGATTATTCTGAATGGGAAGAAATACACTTTCTGTATCAACTTGTCAATATTCAAAAATAGCTTGCAAGGGCTTTGAGTTGGATTGAATTGACTCGGCAGATCACCTTGGGGAGAACTGACAGCCTATGTCAATCATTGCTATTTCTGATTTTTTATAAATGGCAGACACCATGCACTGAAGGAGCCTCTTTAGACACCTCCTCTATACTCCTGTGTGTGGCCTGACTTCTTACAGTCCTGGCTATATAGTCCAGTATGTTTTGCAAACTCTACATGATGACCCTGGGTTGAAGGCCATATGGATTTACTAAATCTTTACCAGATTTTCTACTAATGACAAAAATACAGTATAACAGAATAGAAAAATGGACTATCCATGAAATTATTTCACTGATATCCATGTAGTAATTTCTAGTAAATGAGAATCTAATTTTGCTTCAATTATACATTATTTTAGACTCGTATACATGTGCAAGGTAGCAGCATCACCTGTTGTAAATTTGATCTAAAGAGTTAGTAATGCCCTGTGGTTGACCCAAGCTCCTTAGAGATAGGCCATCCTGCTTGGCTTTCTCATTCCCACACTGCCTGCAGCCGCCTGACATTTCTCAGTTGGTTGCTGTTTGTGTACCAGTCCACACAAATCTAGAGAGACTGTAGGCCTCTCCCCCTTCTCTGAAGGGCGCTGGGCTGAAAGAACATCCCCATCTGGGTGCTACTGGGACTCACCTGGTAAATATAGGGTGTATTACTTTCTTTTATTGTTAAGACCAAAAACCTAACAGAGTCATCTTAAGAGAGAATTTGTTTGTCTCACGGTTTCAGGGATGCAGTTCGTGACAACTTGGTGGACTTCCTGGTGGTGGGAGCGTATGGGGGAAGCTCTTTACATCATGGTAGATCAGAAAGCAAAGAGCTAGCAGTCCAGGTGGGTGACAGTGTACAAAGGCCTGCCCTGGTAACCTAAGTCCTCCAAGCTAGGCCTTACATCCCAGAGGTTCCAGGACACCCTCAAACTTGGCTCCCAGCATCTAGGAACCAAGTGTTTAAACATCTGAGTCGGGCGGCAACACTTCAGACTCAAACCCTTACACAGGGCTTGTTCCTTTCTTTGCACTGGGTTGCGAGGCACTGGGTAGAACTCTAGCCAGCAGCCTCGTTGCCTTGGCAGAGCCATGGGCTCACTAGAAGATATGCAGATCCAAAGCCATTAAGTGCATGGTAATAACAGGGCACGGCAGGGACCAGCCAAGCTGCAGATGCTATCTGCCATTACTCAGCCTGCCAGGCCCCTGCCTGCAATCCTGGACACGCAACAATCCTTTCAAGCTCCAACAAGATCTGTTTCATAGATTGGCGGGTCCTTGAGCTTTTTTTTTCTCTGAGGGAGAAATCAGACAGCTCTAGTTTGTTTGGTAATTGCTTACTTTAGTGTGGAGTTTATAGAACAAGGAACCAGCGCTACCAGGAGACTGCAGGTCTCCTTAGACTATATACACGGTATTTCTAACACTAATAAGAGATGCATTCTGTTGCCTGCCAGTCCAGATAATCCATACTTTCCCTTAAGCTGGACCAAAAAGGTCTCTTGTGACACAGTTGTCTGGGCATCTTGGAAGAGACAAAGAATTTCAAGGAGTTGAAAATCACCTGCTCGGCATTACGGAGCCTTTTCATCTCTCTACCTCAGTTGTTTATAGTTGACAAGCATCTCGTGTCAGATTGAAGATGCTACCTTTGAACATAAGCTTGGTGTTAAAAATACATAATCTGGACGGCAAGATGGCTCAGTAGGCAGAGCACCTGCCTCCAACTCTGATGACTTGAGTTCAATCCTCAGGAGCCACATGGTAGGAGAGAATCCAGACACTGTCCTCTGACATCCACTCTCATGGCATTTGTAGACACATAGACACAGACAAACAGACAGACAGATACACACAGAGGGATAGAATACTTTAAATTTTAAAAAATTAATTAAATAAATAAAAATACTCAAGCCTGGTAAAATGGTTCACACCTGGCATCTTAGCACTTGGGAAGTAAAGGAAGGAAAATCAGTCCAAGGTCATCCTCAGCTATATAGCTAGTTCAAGACTAGCCTAAGCTACACGAGCCCTTGTCTTTAAAAAACAGGAAAAGCAAAGGAAGAAAAAGAAATAGAGGCTGGAGAGATGGCTCAATGGTTAGGAGTGTTCTAGCCTCTTCCAGAGGTCTTGATTTGATTCTCAGCATCCACATGGTGCCTCATAACCATCTGTAACTCCATTTACACAGATCTTATGACCTCTTCTGGTTTCTGTGAGCATGCATGTGTGGCATATATTCACAGACACACAGACATATAAAAAAACAATTAAAAAATGATCTATGTTTTTAAAAACCCCAAACAACAAGAAGTGAATAATAGAATTTCTCTTTCCATCTTTTGATAAGCAAGATAATTCTGTCCTAACCCAAGGGCCGTCTGATGCTATCTCCTGCTGGTGTCTAACTTCCTGAGAGAGCATCAGCTTACTCTTTCTAGACTACAGTTGTGTACCCAGACCTTGACCTTGCAATGGCCTTTGCACTGCCCACCTGGTGGTCTGGTCCTGAAGAGGTCATGGCCTTACTGGGCAGAAGCCCTGAAGTTACTACTCTGCAGTTTTTCTTTCTGCCCAGCGTTGCCTCTCTCTGCTTTTTGTCACTCCCCACACCTCCCTTGTTTGCCCTTCTGGACTTGCCCGTAGCTGTAGAAAGATGTTCTTGTCATTCCCAGGCCAATAGCGCTCTGGGGCCTGACGCTGATCCAGATGAATGTCCTGGTCAGGCATTTTGATAAGTTTGGGGGACCTGCCTTGTCAATTCTGAGGCTCACTGTCCCTATTTTTGATGCCTGAGAATAATGGAATGCCAAACTCGGTTCCCATTGGTGCCACAATAAACCCACAGTCCCCAACGTCACTCACTGTTTCAGAGCAGGGGTGCTTTTTTTCCTGTAATGAAGCTTTCCAGAAATAAACATCTAAAAGAAAACTGTGGCATTCAGACTTGATACGGCTCATTAAGGCTTTTACTTATTACTATTTTTTGGACGAAGTCAAGATCAAATATTTGTGGTTAAGCCAGGCCTTGTTAGAGCCTGTAACTCTAGCTATTTGGGAGACTACTACAGGAGGATCAAAGGTTAGAGGTTGGCCTGAGCTGCGGGATGAGTTCAAAGCCAGCCTAGGCAACTTGATGAGACCTTCCCTCAAAATATTTTTAAAGAGGACAGAAATAGGACTCAGGATATTTCTCAATGGCAGAGCACTTATCTAGCATGTATGAGGCCCTAGGTTCAACCCTTTGTACTAAAAAAATATATGTGCACATACATATATGTATATGTCTTAGGGTTTCTATTGCTATGAAGGGTTTCTATTGCTACCATGACTACTGCAACTCTTATAAAGGAAAACATTTAATTAGGACTGGCTTACAGTTCAGAGGTTTAGTCCATTATCATCATGGTAGGAAGCATGGTAGCATGTAGGCAGACATGGTGCTGGAGAAGGAGTTCTACATCAGGAGCCATGGTCAGCAGGAAGAGACAGTGGGCCACTGGGCCTGCCTTGAGCTTCTAAAACCTCAAAGACAGCCCCTAGTAGCACAGTTCCTCCAACAAGCCTCACCCACTCCAGCAAGGCCACACCTCCTAATAGTGCTGCTCCCTGCGGACCAGCAAGGCCACACCTCCTAATAGTGCTGCTCCCTGCGGACCTGTACTGGCTAGGTCCAGCAAGGCCACACCTCCTAATAGTGCTGCTCCCTGCAGTCCAGCAAGGCCACACCTCCTAATAGTGCTGCTCCCTGCGGACCTGTGCTGGCTAGGTCCAGCAAGGCCACACCTCCTAATAGTGCTGCTCCCTGTGGACCTGTGCTGGCTAGGTCCAGCAAGGCCACACCTCCTAATAGTGCTGCTCCCTGTGGACCTGTACTGGCTAGTTTTGTGTCAACTTGACACAGCTGGAGTTATCACAGAGAAAGGAGCTTCAGTTGGAGAAGTACCTCCATGAGATCTAGCTGTGGGGTATTTTCTCAATTAGTGATCAAGGGGAAAGGCCCCTTGTGGGTGGGACCATCTCTGGGCTGGCAGTCTTGGGTTCTATAAGAGAGCAGTCTGAGCAAGCCAGGGGAAGCAAGCCAGTAAAGAATATCCCTCCATGGCTTCTGCATCAGCTCCTGCCTTCTGACCTGCTTGAGTTCCAGCCCTGACTTCCTTTGGTGATGAACAGCTATATGGAAGTGTAAGCTGAATAAACCCTTTCCTCCCCAACTTGCTTCTTGGTCATGATGTTTGTGCAGGAATAGAAACCCTGACTAAGATAGGACCTATGGGGACCATTTATTCAAACCACCACAGTATATACATATATGTGTGCGTCTATTTGTACATGTACACATACATATATATGTATACACACATATATGTTGTACATGTACATATACACAAACATACATATATATGGCATATGTGTGTGCGTGCATGTACACCTATATATATATGTATGTATATATATATATATATATATATATATATATATATATATATATATACATGTATATTCATGGAAAGGCATGGATAAGTCAACTGTGTCTAGAACTTAGTGTTTGCCTATGATAGTCTAAAAGTTTTCCTTAATTAATAATGAAGTTGGATGATTTTCTTTTTTTTTGTTTTTTTTTTTGTTTTTCAAGACAGGGTTTCTCTGTATAGCCCTGGCTGTCCTGGAACTCTTGTAGACCAGGCTGGCCTCAAACTCAGAAATCCGCCTGCCTCTGCCTCCCAAGTGCTGAGATTAAAGGGGTGCTCCACCACCGCCCGGCGGATGATTTTTCTAATTGATCGATGTCAAAGCTTCTTCTTGTCACTTCAGAGCTCTGTTGACTGTCACAACACATTTGGGTTGAGTTTCAGTTGTTCTAGGTATCTAGTAAAACTACCCTCATACACTGATACTGTGGAGAGTGGAAATGTAATTTTATAGAAAATTGTCTAGCTGTAAGTATTGCTAGTTGAATGAGCAAGCTTGCTTTGCAGGCAGGACCCCAGAGAAGGCAGAGTGTAAGACACGCACTGTACACTGGGAACTGAGGAGTTACAATGTTTCTATGTCTGCTGGGTGGGACTTGCTGAGTAAGGAATTGTACATTTGCACTGTGTTAAACTATTAAAAAGAAGATAGAAAGCCAGACATGGGGGCTCATGCCTATAACCCCAGAACTTAGCCAGAAAACCAGGAGTTCAAGTCCAGCCCAAGATGGCAGATAGGCAGGCACCCAGGTAGACAGACAGGTAGACAGACAGACAGACAGACTGGCTGACTGATCAACAACTGACTTTAAAATAAATTCAAGGTCTGTAAACCATAGTTCTATCTATAGGACTACAGGAGAGTTGGCTCAGTAGTTAAGAGCACTTGCTGTTCTTGCAGAGACCAGAGTTTTGGTTCCTAGCACCCATGTTGGGTGGGTCATAGCTACCTGTAACTCCAGCTTCAGGGATCCAATACCCTCTTCTGGCCTCTTGGGGTACCTGCATATACTCATATGTGAACATACACACACACACACACACACACACACACACACACCCCAAAAATAGAGCTGGAGAGATGACTGGGTAGTTAAAGAATTAGCCTTACAGAGGACCCACGTTCAACTTCCTGTACCCGTTTTGTGTATCTCACAACTGCCTAACACTCAAGGTCTGGGGGATTTGATGCCTCTGGCCTCCAAGAGCACTGCACTCAAGTGTACACACATATACATTGTGTATGTGTAAACGAAGATTAAAATAAATCCAAAAATATTTTTAAAGGATAATAAAATATTTTTAATATAAGAAATCGTTTTAAATAATAAATAAACTATTTAAAATGCACTGGAATAGTCATCTAAATGTAAACTTTTTTACATATTAACATGTGAATAAAGTCGTCTTTCTCGGCCTCACACACACTATCATGCAGCTCAGGAAAATCACGGAGCAACCAGTGTGTGATGTTATGAACTTCACTACATGGCTGACAAGTCTCTGTTACCAGCACGTTACCGGCATCACTGGTATTACAAGCCTGGAGTTTGTGAATGAAATAGATCTAAAGAGACATCGCCACCCCTCTCTAATATCCATGTCCTGTGGTCTACCTGTGTTTGCATGCACCGACTGTAATCTCCTGTGAAGTGTTCCATGATATTCCTGAACAATAACCAACTCTACTCCATACACAAAGGGAAAACCCGTGATCTTTCATCTCTGCATCTGTGAGTTTGGAATTACACTCAGCACCCTGGCCTCCCGGTTCCAGCAACAGCTAAGGGTTTTGACCCACACTTCCACGCCAGCTGTAGCAGGCTCCTGTCATTGCATAGAAAACCTGCAGAGAAGAAAGAGCTAAGTGTACACGGACCTGCAGATGTGTTCTCATCTGAGCAATGACCGTGGAGTTTCCTTTAATTTTTTGTTCTTCTGTAGATTTTTATCCTCAGTGAAGAAATCCCTGTGCCCAGCCTCACTTGAGTCCCTGCCCTCTTTCATGTTGCCTTTGTTCTCTCTGGGCTTTTAACACAGGATCCTAAGCTGTTGGTGTTCCTATGTACAGCCAACATCATATTAAATGGAGACAACTGAAAGCATTCCCTTTAAACTCAGGATCAAGACATCTACTCTCCCCTCTCTTATTTAATTTAGTGTTTGAAGTCTTAGCAGTTATACACGAGAAAGGTATAAAGGGAATAAAAATGTGAGACAAAGAAGTCAAACTATCCCTTCTTATAGATGACATGGCATTACTTGAATGCCCCTATAATGTCTACTAGAAAGCTCCTTCAGCTAAAGTTACAAGATGTAAAATCACTATAACACATAAAAGCAATATTTCTTCCATATATACCAACAATATATCACAGAGAAAGAAACTAGGAAAATATATTCCATTCTAGGCATCTTTTTTTAAAAAGTACCTAGCAGGGCTGGAGACATGGCTCAGTGGTTAAGAGCATAAACTGCTCATCCAGAGGTCCTGGGTTCAGTTCCCAGCACTCACATGGCAGCTCACAGCTGTCTGTAATTTCAGTTCCAAAGGATCCAACATATATAGACATACATGTAGGCCAAACACCAAATGTACATTTAAAAACTATAGGTAGGTGGGGTGAGGGTATAGGGGACTTTGGGGATAGCATCTGAAATGTAAATGAAGAAAATATTTAATTAAAAAAATGTAGGTAGGAATACACACCTAGCTAAATAAAAATACCTGTACAATGAAAATTTCTTGACGCTGAAAAAGGAAATCAAGATACTAGATGGCGGGAAGACCTTCCATGCTCATAGACTGGCAGAATTAATATTGTGAAAATGACTCTATTACCCAAATTAACCTGCAGATTTAATGCACACCTATCAAACTTAGGATGTCACATTTCACAGACCTAGAAAAAAAATTCAAGAATTAACATGGGACCACAGCAATCCCAAAGAGTAAGAATACGACAGGAGACAGACATCCCAATACCTCATACTGTAGAGCCAGAGTGACAAAGTCAGCCTGGAACTAGCCTGAGGACAGACAGAGAGATGGGACAGGAGAGAGAGCCTGGAAGCCAACCAACAAAGCTGTGCCACATAAATCTTGCCAAAGGAAGCATAAATATACAGTGGGGGGGGGGTAAATAGCATATTTCATAAATGCCATTGGTAAGACTGAACCTCCACCAGTGTAAGGATGAAACTAGGTTTATAGTGTTTAATTTGTAAATACATTTACTTAATCCTTTTTACTGAATACATCTTTTTTGTCTTTCTAGCCATCTGAACCCAGCTGGGCTCCTTTCTTGGCTCCCCCCTCTTTCCTCTTTCATGCTTTATTGGGTGACATCCACGCTCACTCAACCTTTCTACTCTGCTGAGGATCTCTGCCACCACGTATGTGCCTCTTACCTCCTTCTTCCACTTCTGGAGGGCTAGGATTACAGAATTGTGTTACTAATGCCCATTGTATGCAGCGCTTGGGGATCAAACCCTGGGGCTGAGGTGAGCACTCCGCCAGCTGAGGTACATCC
The DNA here is from genome assembly GCA_902729485.2 of Mus minutoides. NCBI lineage: Eukaryota > Metazoa > Chordata > Mammalia > Rodentia > Muridae > Mus > Mus minutoides. The sequence goes on along the minus strand of LR749494.1, from coordinate 3,048,068 downwards.
TCAACCCTGAGCTAAAGCTATATTTGAGCAGAGCCTTTATGCTCAGCACTAGAGATGAGAAAAGGAGCAAAAGGAGCTGTGGCAGAGGCGTGCACAAAATCCATGACCAAGGAGCAAAGAAAGGTATCAGAGATGATGATACCATCTCTCTAGATACAGGAGTGAAGAAGATGATGGCTTAAGGTCAATGCCGAGAGCCCTGAGGATGGAGATAGTCCACAGACTCAGGCTGTACCTTGTGAAGTAAGGGGACAGAGTGGGGACCTGCATCAGGACCTGATAAAACTCAAGATAGACAGCAGGTGTGGGGTTCTCTGGAGGAACATAGCTGGCAGAATGAGTACATAGGAAGAGGAATTTAGTAAACTGGCTTGTAGGATGTGGTCTGGGTAGTCCAGCAATGGCTGGAGGCCTCTGCAGTCCCTAATCTACCACTTGAAGGGTTCTTGGAGAGGCCCAGAGCTTCATGTTGAAAGAAGCTGTTTTACTGACTTCAGGGATGATGGCAACAAAGGCAGCAGACACAGTGGCAGCAACAGCACAGTAGATGAACTTGCTAACAAGGCATAAAGCCAGCAGGCAAAAAGCAAAAGTGGGCCAGGCATGTTGGCGCACGCCTTTGATCCCAGCATTCGAGAGGCAGAGGCAGGTGGATTTCTGAGTTCAAGGCCAGTCTGGTCTACAAAGTGAGTTCCAGGACAGCCAGGGCTATACAGAGAAACCCTGTCTCAAAAAAAAAAAAAAAAAAAAAAAAGCAAAAGTGGATCCCTTAACCTTCCATCTATCTAGACGGCAGGTGGAAGGTCCTGCCCATATTTATGGTGGTGAGTCTTCGCACAAGAAAATCCCTTACAGGCATGCCCAGAGGCTTGGCTCAAGGGTAATCTAGAGTCTGTCAAATTGACAGCATTAACCATCAGGAGGACCCTAGGATGAGCAGGAGCAGTGAGATAAACTGGCATGAATGTGTGAGGTTTTGCAGTTTAGAGCAAGATGGGTTGGAGTTTGGGAGACTCCAGGGATTGGCCAGGGGCCCACAGTTATCAGACAAAATCAGCACACAACCAGGAATGAAGGGTGTTGTGTACTCGTCCTGGGAAGACGTAAACAAACATCTGCTAACCCCAGACAGGGCACCAAAGCCACAATCCTATCCAAGGTGTGATCAGACTTCCCCATGGGAGCATGGATGAGGGGTGGCTTGCAGGAGTATTAGTGACCCCAGAGCTTCTGACCACTGGAAAGTCTCACCCCAACATGAATGACAACATCCTCATAGCTACATAGATGGAGTCCCCTCAGTTAAGCTTCCACACCCCATATGATCTAGCATGTCCTGGAACAGAATTACATATAGCTGTCAAGGGTGTGTAGGGTAGACTGGCTGAATCTTAGGTGTCCCTCCTACAACCTCTCTCTATGGAAAAGATCAATAGGCCTTGAGGGTCACTTAGCGTAGCCACAGTTACTCTCACAAAGGTGGTAATGGCTGTTATGCTCCCAAGACTGCTTTCTATGGCAGTGATTTACCTGTAATCTTGGCATCAAGAAGCTGAGACAAAAGGACCTCATATTTGAGGCAGTGTGCACTGCCCCATGAGACTACAACAGCAAACAGAACCCCCTCCCTCAAGAGAAAACGTAGCACTCAGATGCTTAGCAGTGACTAAAAGAATAGGAATGGAGGCTAGACCCAAGGAGGGCTTATGTTTGAGGCCACAGAGCAGGCAGGAATAGAGAAGTAAGGAGACTCATGTTGAAGGGCAGCTTGTAGAATGATCTGGAAAACATGGACTCCACTCTGTGTCCACAGTTCCCTCCTCACTTCTTTCCCTTTATCCACAGATGTTCCAGACCCCAGTGACACTTCCCCAAAACAATCACACACACACACACACACACACACTGCACAGCACACAATGTACTTGCAACGCAGCATGTAGTCTACTGGAGAAGAGAGATTCCAATCCCAAAGCCTCGGGCACTGTGGGTGAGGCTACAGGATGCAGTGGGAGGACCCAGGTCACAGAACCCACACAGGACATTTGGAGAAAGCCCCCATGCAGAAGAGATACGTCAGCTGAGGCCTCACGAGTGTGGCGGCACCGCCCACCCAGAGAAGTTTTCACTTCCACTGACATAAGGCCTCTCACCAGGTCTTACCCTCATCTGATCCTCAGACTGGGTATTTTCCTAGCAACTCAGGAGGGTCAGCACCTTCTTTCTGATCCTGTCTCTGCTTCCCTCCTACCTGAGTATTTGGGTGATGCTGGAGGCAGGGACCTCCCAGCTGGCTCCCTATTACACATCTTCCAGAACCTGCTCAGCATACCTGCTTCTCTCATTTGCTATTGTCTCTTCTAGGAACCAGTCTTTCCCACTGCTATTGGCGTCCACTGGAAAGGCTATTGTACATGGTCCTGCCCTCTTTCTTTGTCCGTAATCTCTTCAGAGCCTGCTCTGCCCTCTCCTCATCTCCTTTGTTCATCTCCTAATGACTTCTTCACCTCCAGTCCTCTCACTCCTCCCTCCCCTCCCAGATGGAGAGTCTGTGCCTTCCACGTGTCTTGTACCCGCTAACACTGTTCTGGGCATGCCCTGCTTCCAGTGAGGGCCTGAGGTGAGCCCTAATGTCTAAAGGCAGAGTGCAGCTCCTACCAGGGCATGAGCCATTCCCATCTCTTTGCCATCTTGCCCCTCATCTCTGTGATTCAGTGACACTCAAGGATTTCCTGCTTTCCCGTGTCCTTGTCAGCTGCTGTAGGCTCTGAGAAAATGCCCTCTTCTGCAAGCGTTCACTTTCCAGACCCTCCGCAGGATCACTCTCAACCATCTTCATGTCCGGGAAATGATTTGTGATTTAGTTTATCTTATTTATAGTTTTCTTGTGGTATTGTTATGGTTTTGGTGTTTTGTTTGTGTATTTTGGAGGCAGGGTCTCGTATAGACCAGGCTGGCCTCTTCCAGCATTCATCTCCCAAGTGTTGGGATTACAAGCGTGCACCAATGCGCCTAGGTTATGTGGTGCTAGGGATTGAACCCAGAGCTTCATACATGCTAGAAAAGCCCTCTATCAACTAAGCTATATCTCCACTCTCCACCCTTACAGACAAGCTCTCATGTAGCCCAGACTGGCTTTGAACTCCTGAACCTCGTGCCTTTGCCTCCCAAGAGCTGGGATTATAGCGATATGCACCATCACACACAATTTGTGTTTGTATGTGTTGACATAAGTTCTCACTGTAGCCCAGAATGATAGCTACAATCATCAAATCTTCCTGTTTCAGCTTCCCCAGTGCAGGGACCACAGCTGTGAACCACCACATCCAGTTTGGGGCTTCATTTATTTTATTTTATTTTATTTTATTTTATTTTATTTTATTTTATAATTGCTGGGGATCAAACCCAGGGCCCACACATACTACGTAAGCACTCCCTCGCTGAGCTCCATCCCCAGCCCTCTATGGTATTTTCAGTCTATAGGGGACTCTATCAGTACCTCCCTAAGTGCTAATAATCAGGTCAAAGGTTCAGGTCCTTGGACCTGTGGACCTAAGTTCCTACACGCAGCTTCTGCACATTAACAGCCCAGTAAACAAATGTGAAACAAAGGCCAGAGCGTTTTCAACAAGATCAAAATACATAAAGCACAAAATAAATCTTTTTCTGATTTCACTGTTGGGAAATTCACATTCAAGTGGCACAATTATCAGACCTAGAAACAAAAATCTTGGCTTACTTTTTGTTTCATTTTCTTCTTTGAGGTACTTGCTATGTAGCCTGGGCTAGCCTGGAACTCATTATGAGCCCAGGCTGTCCTCACAGTGGTAGGACTTGGCCACTAGTATTCTGCTGTTTTCATCCATTTCACAGTAACTCTGAATCATGCTCCCTGCCAACATCCTGAGGGCGAATCTCACCAACTCCTACTGGTGTGTTAATCTTTAGATAGCGAGAAATCACAGAGACTGAGCTAAGCAACACAGCTTAGACTTCTGGGAAACAATGTGTTTGAGAAGGGTCCTTTATATCATGAAATCTATAAACTTTTAACGTTCCTGTCTCTCTCTGACTTGGAGTTTCTGTTCTGTCCCTGTGGCCCACGCTTCCGAGTCAGAGAACAGAATTGACTGTGCTGATGTAAGAGTGAGCAGGCCTGTCCAGGCCTGTGCAAACTCTGCAGATAGGAAAGGGCAGGTCTCCACAAGGTGGTGAGTGTGGCCTTGTGGGGGATGGGGCTCTCAGGCACTACCTTGTGACTGTGTGAGGCTGTGCAGAGACAGACATTCAGACCCCTTCAGGGACTTCTTATAATTCTTACACACATAAACACATGCATACACGTACACACACACACACACACACACACACACACACACACACATGCACACACACAACAAACACATGTGCACACATATGCATCTCAATACACAAACGCCATCTTTTTCTTTTCTTCAGTCTCTCCTTTTTCATATTCTCATCCCACCCTGCCCCCCTCCCACAACTAATAGAAGCCTGAAAAAGGCCCTGCAGAAATCCAATGGCTCCCAAGCAGGCTGGCTTTGTTGCAGTCCTGAAGAGGCAGGGATAGGCAAGAAAGCAGACAGCCAGAGCAAGAGTTGGCTCATTTCCTAGGGGAAGGCCTGGCTGGTGAGAATAGGAATGCTCTTGTGGTAGGTGGAAAGTCGTGGGATTAATAGATGTATATACACTGTAGAGAGCTAGGATTGGTGAATTTGGGGCAAGGAAAAAGGCTTCTTAGAGGATTAAGAGAAAAATAGCAACTAGGTAAAATGTACTAAATACAGTGACACCAGGGAGTTAGTGTTTCTTGTTGTTATTGTTCCTAAAACATATGTTTCTGTAAAGCCCACCTTGGCCTTGAACCTATAGTCTTCCTGCCTCTGCCTCCCAAATGCTGGTATTACAGGCATGTGCCACAGTGCCTGACCAAGTTATCACTTCTTTAGAAACAAAATTCAGACGCCTAGTAATTAAAAACCCTGTAGAGCTGTGTGACTCCAGCAGAAGTTTCATGCACATGGGAGGCCATTATAGACGGTGTCTGCCTGGACTGACAAAGCCCTAACTGCAGGTTTACTCCAGTGATGGACTGAGGGGTAACGCTGGAAGTTATGAGTATAACTGGAGAAAGATGCAGCTCCCAAAAGCAAAGCATGCTGGGATTGGCCCTCCCTGACAGCTTTGTGGACAACACGTTCTTCCCTCCAAGGAGATGATGGTCACTGCCATCTTAAGACAGCGCGTGTCTCTGGTGGTAGAAACAGAACCCCAGTCCACTCCACTCATCCAGGGCTTGCTCCAGCTTTTTCACAGTTGGTTTTTAGCTGCTTTGCAATAAAATATAAAAGAAATACATAGGAAGGCTGGAGAGATGGCTCAGCAATTAAAAGCACTGGCTACACTTTCTGAGAACTGGGGTTCAACTCCCAGCATCCATAAGGTGGCTTATAACCATCTGTCACCCCATTTCCATGGGATTCAATGCCCTATTCTGTCCTCTGCAGGCACCAGGCATGCATGTTGTACACAGACATACATGCATGCAAAATATACACAAAATAAAAAAATGAATTAAAAAGAATAAAGAAATCTATAGGCAAGGCAAAGAATTGTGGCCTGAAGTGGGGGGGCTGGGGAGATGGATCCTTGGGTCAAGTGTCTGCCACCTAAGCACTAGGACCTGAGCTCAGATCCCTAGCACCCACACAAAAGCTGGGTGTGGTTGGCACATCTGTAACACCAACACTGGCTAGGGATGGGAGTATGGAGCCGGGCAGGCAGACTCCTGGAGTTCACAAACGAGCCAGTCTAGCTAGTAGTAAGAGACTAGTCTCCAAAGATAAGGAAGATATAGAGGGATGGTGGGAGACATCTAATCACCAACCTCTGGCCTCCATATGCATGTACAAACACATCACATGCACACGCGCGTGTGCGCGCACACACACACACACACACACACACACACACACACACATGCACACGCACACCCCCCCCCCCAGAGTTTTAGCCCAGACTGGCAAGTCTGATCCAAGACAATGTGGAAACAAACCAAAGGAAATATCTTATTATAAGGATAAAATAAAACAGGCGTCATGGTTGCATGCTCTCTGATGTTTGACGAGGACCCTGGTCTGCTTCACCTTTGTCCAGTGTCTCCTCATGTAGCTGCGTTCTGGGCATCTGTGACATTCGAGGTTGAGTCTCCTACCTTACCACCACTGAAGAAACATCCCTGAGCATCAGTCAGCCCCTCACACTTGGTGGAAAATTAGCCAGTGGAGAAAATTGATATTGTCATTTACTTGTGGCCGTGATTTTAATGAAAGTCGCTTTATTTATTTATTTATTTATTTATTTATTTATTTAATTTTTTTAGGGAGAAGAAAATGACTTTCCAGACAGCACTGGAGATCCCCTTTCAGGTAAAGGGCTGGCCTTGCACCAGCAGCAGCTGGGCAGATACCTTAAAGTTATTCAGTGAGTGTGTTGTGTGTGTGGCTTCATAGCTATTTGACAATCAGTAGTTAGCTTTTATCCATGTTGATGAGAGCGTGTGTGTGCTCGTGAGAGAGAAAGAAAGAGAGAGAGCGCGAGGGGGGGCAGGGATACCTTAATTTTTTAGATAACTCTCACCAGGACCTGGAGATCTCTGATAAGGGCTAATACAGCTGACCAGGTCTCCTCTCTTTGCCTTCCCAAGACTGGGACCACAGGTTTATGCTACCACATCTGACCTTCATCTTTGCTATGTTTTCTGGGTAGAGTAAGGGACCCAAACACCTCTGTGGAGCCTGGTATCAATACACACACTTGGAACCCCATCTTTTTCATGAACAGATCCCAATCTTCATGAGCGCCAGAGAGGTTCGCTTATTGAGCGTGTTCTGATGTTGAATGTCCTGTCACTTCCATATAATCCCTTCTGAAAGGCCCGAGTTACTCAGAAGTGGACAAGGGAACGTGGGAGGGGACAGCCTATCAGAACTGTTTACAAACCTGCATGCAGAACAGAGTAACTTTCCATCCTAACTTGGCATGGCCAAGTACACAGCCAAGTATGTCTTGCTCCAAGTCTCCCCACCCACCCAATGCAGCATTGGGAAAGGGACCTAGGGCCTTCATCAAGTATCAGAGCAGTGCTCTGCCCCCGAGCCACATCCCTCGTCCTGAAAAAGTTTAGAGAGGCTTTTCTCTGACCTGACCTCATCCCCTTTGTCTGTGAAGGCCACCATCAGAACCCTGAATCCTTCCTGTGTTGACGGCTATTCCTATATCCTGAGATAGTTTCCATCTCAACTGAATATCTGAAATCCCTGAGGGAACTGTGAAAAACCCCTCATGCCCTGCTGTCATTCCACAGTGATTAAAAATAGGACCTTGGTGGCTGGGCCATAAGTGAGGAGGATTTTCCCTAGGAGTTGGAGGGGATCAGCGGGCTCCATCCTTAGTGACGTTGAAGAACAATTGCTCCTCAAGAGCCATTATCCCACACCCACGGTATGCTGTCCACTGTGTGCTGGCTGGGCAGTGGGAGGCGGCTTTGATGGGTGTCTTTAATCCTTGAGATCAGTGTCATTACCTGTGTGCACGGAGTGATCCAGGGGCTTAGCACACTCAGTAAGCATCCAAACCACACACCCTTTGCAGAAGGTGACCTGCCTCACCACAGGGAGCCTTCTCCAGAGAAAGGCTCTCTCCTCTTGAGCTAGCCGTGAACTGAACATGCCCCCTGAAGGTCTGATCCTCCTATCTGCAGCCTGAGTGCTGGGGTTGACAGGTATATCCCAGTTTTATGCAGTGCTAGGAGTTTGCATCCAGGCCTTGGTAGATGCTGTGTGAGCACTCTACCCACCGAGCCACATCTCCATCCCCTTGCTTAGAAGTGACCAATAGGACAAGAGTTATTAAGGCATCTAAGCGAATTTTTATAGAGGGCCGGCTGCTTCTCAACCATCTCCTCTCTTTCTAGATCTAGGGTCGGCCCACGGTTTAGTGTTTGAAGACCAAGTCTGTATTGTTTCCTATCACTGTGTACTTCCTGTGCATGGCGGCTGCCTTCCCCTTCCCTCACTGGGCACCCTCCCTGCCACTTCTGAAGTGCAGTTGGGAGAGTTGACTCCTGTACTTATACCTTCTTCCCTGGAGAAGGACTGTCCTCATGTATCTACCTACTTGTCAAATGCACCTTTAATTTCTTTTCTGAAATATCATTTATTTTTAATTACGTGTCTGCGTGTGGCAGTGTGGAGCTATGTGCACGTGAATGCGAGTGTCCGAGGAGACAGGAGAGGGCATGAGATTCCCTTGAGCTAGAGTTACAGGTGTCTGTGAATACTCATAACCGCTGAGCCAACTCGCCAGCCCCTATATTTTTAATGTCCAGAGAGAATTTGGCATTGGAGGAAGGGCTAGCTCATGGTCATTATAGTAACTGTCATTTACCAATGCCTCCTGTATGCCCGGGGCTTATCACTTAAGAGGTACTGGGTCTTGATCTAATCTTCCCTCATGTCTGATGTTTGCCTTGTTCTCAAGAGAACAGATGCTCTCTAGAGAAAGATATCTTTCTCTAGAAAGACATCTCACAGTTTACCCTTTGTGGTATAATAGTGCATGAAATATGAGAAATATTTAAGGTATGGGAGGGGGTAAATATTTCATAGAAAGTAACCCCCACCAGTTAAATTTTATGGTTTTCTTTCCAATTCCTTAACAGGGTCTTTCGATCTAGCCTTGGCCGTCCCAGAACTCCCTATGTAGACCAGGCTGGCCTAGAACTCACAGAGACCTGCCTTTGCCTCTAAGTGCTAGGACTAAAGGTGTGTGCCACCACAGTGGGCATAGCTTGTGATTTTCGTGGGTTTTTTTTTTTTTTTTTTTTTTTGGTTTTTCGAGACAGGGTTTCTCTGTTTAGCCCTGGCTGTCCTGGAACTCACTTTGTAGACCAGGCTGGCCTCGAATTTAGAAATCCGCCTGCCTCTGCCTCCCAAGTGCTGGGATTAAAGGCGTGCGCCACCACGCCCGGCTTACTTGTGATTTTCATAGGCAGTTTGAAATCTTCTCCGTAAGCCACGCATATGGATCCCAGTATTACTTTTCCAGCTTATTCACAGAGGCAAGTCTTTCAGCCAAACCCTAACCTTTCCAGCCAGCTTGCTCTGTGGATCCTGTCTCTATCTTCTGAGGCTGGAGTTACAGTTGGGCTATCACAGAGCATTTGCAGGGGTCTGGTGGTCTGAACTTCAGTCCTCATACTTATTCAGCAAGTGTTTTAGCCACTGTATCTAATGCCTACTGTATACCCTAAGCCCCTACATTATTTGTTTTTTAAGACGAGTCATGCTTTGTAGCCCTCACTGCCCTGGTACTCGGGCAAATCTTTGCAGTGGCAAATCTTTGCCACCTGAGACATTGCCCCAGCCTGCCTCTGTTCAAATTCCTCACTCACAGCCACTACTCAGTGACATCATGTGTAGTAACATGCCATCTTATAGTAAAGGTCACGTCCCCACAACTTCCCAAACCTGTGATCTTTAACCCCGAATTCAGACTTGAGAGACAGTGTTGTATAATTGCTGCTGCTCCGTGGCTGTGTCCACAGTGTGGCACCACCATGGACTTTAGTGACTGACTTCCTGATACCTCTTCTCCTCTAACCTTACCTCCCAATCACACTTTTACCTTCTGCTAAGAAACAATGCTGAGAGGACTGGAGAAGGGTGGCTGCCCTCCTGGGGTAGGAACCAGTTTTTTGGGTGAGGCCCAGGCTCCTCCTCAGCCTGCCTCCAGCTCTCTGTATATCTCCAGGGCTGCAGGCCACACTTCAGACAGAGCCTGTGTGAGCGAAGAAAACAGATAGAACAGAGGAACGATAAGGAGGCTGTAAATTCTGAATAGAAGCTTTCTGCCAACGTCCCTGATGCTTGCTTTCAAATATGCGCATGCGCACGGGCAGGCATCCAGTGCTCCCTCTCTTCCAGCACTTCTGAGGGGTTGGGTGGTCACAATGACATTGTCGCATGCTAGGTAGGATTTGTGTCAAAAGCTGTCGGGGAGGCCAGTGAAATGGCTTAGTAGGGAAGGTGCTCCCACATGGTAGACGAAGAGAAATTTGCCTTCACACATGCACCAGGACATGGACTGCTTGTGTATGCGCGCGCGCAGCCTCCCCCCCCCCCCAATAACAACAATAAATGTAACTTTTAAAAAGGCTGTCAGAGCCGGGCGTGGTGGCGCACGACTTTAATCCCAGCACTTGGGAGGCAGAGGCAGGCGAATTTCTGAGTTCGAGGCCAGCCTGGTCTACAGAGGGAGTTCCAGGACAGCCAAGACTACACAGAGAAACCCTGTCTCGAAAAACAAAACAAAAAAAACAAACAAACAAACAAAAAAAAGGCTGTCAGGAGCAGGAGGTGGATCTATGCATAAGCACCAGCTGGTTGTGGAACCCTCTGTCTGGCCAATGGTCCGCAATTGTGGGCTCGAGCAGAGCAAACCACGGAGGTGAAGAGGCAGGATGGGACTGCCAGCTCTTGCTACTGCACCCAGCTCAACAGCCTTTCTTATCCTGTAAAGCAGATGTCCTCAACCTGCAGGTTGTGACCCACCTATGGGTCAAATGACCCCTTCACAGGGGGTCACATATCAGATATTTACATTACAATTCATAACTATAGCAGAATTATTGTTATAATGTAGCGACAGAAATCATTATATGACTGTGGTCGCCACGGCATGAGGAACTATACTAAGGCGTGGCAGCATTAGGAAGGTCGAGAGCCCACCGTCATAAAGAGTAACACGGTGGAGTCCAGAGAGATGGCTCTGTTAGCAAATTGCTCGCCTTGCAGAATGAATCTGAGTTCTATCACCAGCAGCCAAGTGGTCCTACTCATGTCAATGAGCCCAGCGCTAAGGAGGATGAGATCCCTGGGGCCTGCCACCCTACTAAGTAAGCTCCAGGCCAGTGAGAGATACTGTCTTAGACAAATAAACAAAAAAACAAAAACAAAAACAAAAAAACAGGCTCAGTGGATAAAAGTAAAAGCCGGGTACCTCAGAGGCAAGGGATATCAGTAACCTGAACGGTGGAATCCAGACTCAGGTAGATCCCTGACAGACATGTCGACTCTAGGCCAGTGAGAGGCCCTGGGGAGGGTGGCACCCAAGGACTGACAACCAAGGTTGTTCTCTGGCCTCCACACATACGTGTACAGTTACATACACAGAGAAGAGGAATATCGTGTGAGCGATGAGAAATGACTGTTCTGCACGATTCCGAGGAAGGAATCGTGTGTGTGTGTGTGTGTGTGTGTGTGTGTGTGTGTGTGTGTGTGTGTGACATTTAGATGATGTCACCAAAATGGTAGGAAAATAAAGGGGGTATTGCTCGTGTGTGTGTGTGTGTGTGTGTGTGTGTGTGTGTGTGTGTGTGTGAAGGTACACGCGGCCCCTGGGTAACCTGTGGCCTCTCTGTCATCCTGCAGGTGTCAGCAGAAACCAGCCGTGTAAGGAAGGGAAGAGCAGCTGCCCTTGCCCTTCCTGCTCCCCCCGGGCCCCCACCATCAGCGACTTGCTCAATGATCAGGACTTGCTAGATACGATCAGGATAAAGCTGGATCCATGTCACCCAACCGTGAAGAACTGGAGGAATTTTGCCAGCAAATGGGGCATGCCCTATGATGAACTGTGCTTCCTGGAACAGAGGCCCCAGAGCCCCACGCTGGAGTTCTTATTCCGAAACAGCCAGAGGACTGTGGGCCAACTGATGGAGCTCTGCCGGCTGTACCACAGGGCTGATGTGGAGAAGATCCTGCGCAGGTGGGTGGATGAGGAGTGGCCCCACCGGGGACACTCGGACAGCTCCATGCACTTCTAGAATCCCCTCCTCTGGCATTTGGCCCTACTGCCTGCTGGACCAGCATGGCTCCTGGGGAGAGCGTACCTGCTCCTAAGGTTTTCAGCCGAGGATATGGCGTGGGCAGTGGTCATCCCTGACGCTGGCAGCTTATGGAAAGACATGTTGTTCTGATGGCAGGTATTGGTTTCCTTTGGCACATTTGTTTTAATTTAATATTTGAACCTGGAATCGAGGAAGAATATTTTGTAGGTCACATAGGGCCAAAGCCTGTGGACAGAGTCATGCCAACATGGAAAGAAAGTGTCACCCTCCTTAAATACTGCCAAAGATTGCAGCAGGATCCCAAACTGTCAATGTCTCTGGACATGTCCGTTTCATTCCATACAGAATCTTTGCATTCCTGGCCTAGCAGAAGATGGCATGGAGAAGTCACCATGGCCGGTTCACTGTTACTGTTTCTCTTGAAAAAAGGCTGAGGAGATCAAAAGGATACTACTGTATAACATGGCCCAGATATATGGGTTCATTTTTTTAAAATCAAATACCTTTGTAATATATAGGCTATCAATACTGTCATTGAATTTAGCATTTTTAAAAGAAATACAAAATATATGGTTTGTGGGAGAAGAGAGTGGGTTAGTGTCTTGGGAATGGCATTGACGAAGAATAGAGCTCAATACAGCCTTTGGGAAGCTAGGGAGAGAGCGCAGTGGTTACGGTGCCTGCCATACAAGCATGAGGACCAGAGTCCAGGTCCCCAGAACCCACATAAGTGAGGGGAGGCTGTGGCAGCCCACCTGTGATCCCAGCACTCAGAAGACAAAGATGGCGATCCCAGAGCAAGCTGGCTAGTGAGGCCTGGCACGTGGATGAACTCTGGGTTCAACTGAGAGACTCTTTCTTCATGAATGATGTGCAGAGTGATTGAGGAAAACTTTCAACTTCAACTTTGGGAGTCTATATGCATACACACACATGTTACATGCACATCTGCATACATGTGCAACAACAACAACAACACATACACACATACACACACAGATCTTTTAAAATGCCCTTTGGGAAGACTGAGGACATGGGCCAATGAGCGCCCACATAAAAGCCAGACACGGCAGCATGTGCCTGTAACCCCAGTACTGGGGAGCAAGGTCCAGGAACTCCCTGGCCAGCCGGATAGCCAAATTGGCAAGCTCCGTGTTCAGGGAGAGACCCTGTCTCAAAAAGGAAAGTGAAGAGTAACTAAGAAAGATACCTGAGGGTCAACCTGTGACCTAAACACACACACACACACACACACACACACACACACACACACACACACACAGAGCCTGCTTGTTACACATGCCTCCTTTTTTTTTTTTTTTAAGCAGGACCAGGACTCTATCACCGAGCTACACCTGCACCTCTGTTATTAATGGGTTTTATTTTTATGAGAACCCACAAAAAAAAAAATAGCTGGGCATGGTGGTTTCTACTTTTAATTCTGGCTAGGAGACAGGTGGATCCCTGGGGCTCCTCTGCCAGCCAGCCTAGCCTATGTGCCGAGCTACAAGCTGATGAGAGATCCTGTCTCAAAAGGCCAAGGTGAACAGCAGGATCCTGAGCAGTGGCATCAGCGTTGTTCTCTGGCTTCCCTGTGCACGTGTGCACACAAGCTCACAGGCCCATATGCATATACACCCATTAAGCAGAAAGGAAGGATGTATACTGGCTGTATAGCACAGAGATATTAAGATGAACTCAAAAGAAGATGATTTTCTATAACAATTAGATTTCCCCTTAGGCTGTTGGTAAATAAAGTCAGCTTCCCACCCAGCATGAACTCCAATCAACCACATCTACAGTGAGACTTGACCATCAGTTCTGGCTCACTGTTAATCACGTCGACGTCCACCTTATTGCCACATACATTTAAAGTGGGAGCTAAGGATCAAATGCAGATGTCTCAGTGTTTTTCAGATTTATTTGTATGAGTGTTTTCCCTGTGTGCGTGGTACCTGGAGCGGTCAAAAGGTGTTGGATACCCTAGAACTGGAGTGACGAATGTTTGTTCATCAGTCTCCATGTGGGTGCTGGGAATTCATCTGCAAGAGCAGCTAGCGCGCTCAATGGCAGAGCCCATTGCTCTAGCCCCTAAACGCAGATATATATATATATATATATATATATATATATATATATATATATATATATATATAAAATAAATAGCTTCTCAGGAAAGTCAGATGTTGTGAGCATCATGGGCTTGATCTAGGCTCCCAGCAGAACTTGTGGGGGTGTTGTGGGGACCTCTAAACATTGTGCAGATGCGATTGGTCGCCTACTTCCTCATTAAGCTGTCCATGGCATGATCTGGCTGTTTTCACAGGGTCTCCTGGCCCAGGGTGTTCTCACACTCATTCTGTAGCAGAGGATGGCCCAGGATTTCCCATTGCCCGCTTCTGCCTTCCAAGTGCCGGGCCGCTGCATGTGGTTTAGCTCTCGCTTCTTAGAGCAGAGGCGACTGTAGGGAAATGAGAGGGGCTTTGGAAATCGCTTTGCAGGAAGGAACTCAGAAGGTGAGGCTCAGAGAGAGAGGGGTGATGGAGCATTGGGAAATGCCAGCCTTAGCATTCCAACGTATCCCATAATTTGAGTTCCACACATCACAAACTTCCAGAGTGAATACTGCTCATGACTGGCCTGGGGCAGCCCATGCTCTCAACCATCACTTTCACGGGAAGTGTTTCACAGGAAGTGTTGCCAGCACTTCAGCCTCTCCAGAACACAGCTGTGCTTCTAAGTGTTCACTGAGTTCACCTTCCTAGCATTGGGTCAAAACTGTGCAGTGGGGCTGGGGGGATGGCTCAGCCCTTAAGAACACTTGCTGCAGGGGCTGGTGAGATGGCTCAACGGGTAAGAGCACCCGACTACTCTTCCAAAGGTGATAAGTTCAAATCCCAGCAACCACATGGTGGCTCACAACCATCTGTAACAAGATCTGGCTCCCTCTTCTGGAGTGTCAGCTACAGTGTACTTACATATAATAAATAAAATAAATCTTTAAAAAAAAAAGAACACTTGCTGCTCTTGAGCCAAGTTTCAAGTACCCACATGGGGTGGGTCATTCATGACTATCTGTAACACTAGCTCCTGGGGATCTGACACCCTCTTCTAGTCTCCAAGGGCACTCATACATACATGGCATAGACACACACACACACACACACACACACACACACACACACACGTAAATCCCTAAAAGAATTTCAAGCTTGGCCTGAGAATGCAGCTCAGTTGGTAGAGTCCTTGCCCAGCGCACCAAAGGCCCAAGTTTGGTCCCCAGCATTGCATAAACTGCTGTGATGATGCATGTCTCAATTCCAGCACTCGGGGGTAGATGTAGAGGATCAGAAATTCAAAGTTATCCTTAGCTACAAAGTAAGTTCGAGGCCAGCCTTCCATATATGAGACCCTGCTTCAAAAAGAAAATAGAATGTCATGCAAGCCATGTGTGCTGGTCCGTGACTGTCACCCCAGCATTTACCTTGTGATCATTTCTAATTAATAGGATCGTGGAATCAGCAGAGAAGTACTGAAAGATGTCCAGAAATTAACTCTGACTATAAGTGTAAGATGACTTGGATCTGTGTTATACAAAGAAAGCCAAGGATTATTCTCAGCTACAGTACAAACCAGCTTATTAAAAGGTAGCTTATAGCCAGTGGGTTCTACGGAAGCATAGATACGTTGGAACTTCACAAAGGTGAGGCCAGGGAGGAGGAGATCACTTTATGACAACTGATTAAATAATTGTTGAAAGCTTAGTCATCACTTTTTAAATATTTGATCATTTTTAATCACATGTCTCTGTGTGATGTGTGCACATGAGTATAGGTGTTTGTAGAGACCTAAGGTGTCAGATTCCCCCAGAGACGGAGTTGTTAGACATGGGTGTTGGGAACTGAACTCATGTCCTCTACAAGAGTAGTGTAAGATCTTACCTGATGAGCCATTTCTCCACCCCATCATCATTAACCCTTAAGAGCTTTCTGTCCTGGACACCCGTATTAAAGTGAGCTGCTTGGGAATGAGGTTGGTTTCCTATTAAAATGTTGAAATCTGCTTAGCTATGTTTCCCAAAATATTTTTCTTTAAGAGAAATTTCCATCTGTAAAGGTCTATGATGAGGCCGTATGTAGTATGCATTTTATTTGGGTGCAGTAGTGGAGGGTCAGATGAAAGGGAAGGACTCAAAGTCACTCTGGACAGCCATATACATAGGGACAGATTACACACTCCTGGGGACCCATACCAGAGTGTCGGGCAAAAACACGGCATGCAATATTAGCATGCTGAGGTTTTTTTTTTTTAAACTAGTTAGGGCTTGAAACTGTGCTAGGATGTCCAACCTGTGCCTCTTAAAACAAACAAACAAACAAACAAACACCTCTGTACAAGGTAACCACCTACTTCTGTAGCACTGAGTAATAATACAGGAAATCTGGCCATCCCGAACAGTAATTTTATGTGATGCTGCCCCCTGCTGGAAGATACAGAGTCTGGCTTGGTTAGGCGCCTTCCAAAGAGGCTCCACTAAGACAGAAAGAGAAAGGGTATGTTTTCTCTGACTTGGCAGACAAAGGCACTATACAGTGATGGAGGCTCCGTCTCCAGATTGTGCCCAGCACAGTGGCCTGGTACTCATCTGTCAGCACTGATGCACTTGCCTCCTCGGGGACGAGGGCACTGCCATGTCTATTGGGTCTCTTCCCCTCCCAGTTTAGCACCCAAGGATACTGCGATGCGGCAGTCTCATCTATGTTACAAAAAGACCTGCTTCTAAAGACAGGATTAATAACAGAGGCCAAACAGATTTTTCTCTTCTGGCCTCTCCTATCTAGGCAGTTAAGCAGATCTCATTTGGTTTTGAGCAAAGACTTTCCCCAGGTCTTTTTTTTTTTTTTTTTAATCAACCCTATTGTCCCTGCTTTATAATTTCCCTCCCATTTGAAGCCATGATATTGCTGTCTACACCACTTGCTCAGAGAGAGCTGTACGCATATCTCAAACCATCTTCCTCCCCCAGCCAACAGTATTCCCCTCTCTGAGCTGGCAGCAAACATCTGCTTCATGTTGCCACGTATACACACAGAAACAACAATGCCATCGATCTAGCAATGCCAAGCCACTCTGCTCCGGGTGCTATAAAACCAAAGGCAGAGGCACACATCTCCGGAAGCACACTGAGAGACATTTGCTGTTTTGTCGCCTGCCTGGGACTCAGACCCCACCCTGGGACTCCTGGGCACTTGGTTATAGATGCACAAGGAAGGGGGAGTCTTGCCTTTGCTGTGTTTAGAGAGAATCAAAGCCAAGATGCTGGGCCGAATGCTGGGGCTACTGAAGTCTCAGTATCAGTGGATAGAGCACCAGTGGGTTCCCAAGACCTAGACTCGAAGGACCTTGGTGGAACAGGGTGTGCTTCCTTCCTTCCTGCAGCTGTGGAGGGGTATGGCTCTGGGAGTTATGTCTGGCAGGGGTTCCCTGATTGATCACATGTACTGAAGGCCCTGGAGTGGTCAGTGATGCAACTGGAAATGAAATGATGGAATTGCCCAGATCTCTTGGAGGTGAACGAGGATGTTCCGTTTTGTGTGACCATTCAGTCTGTCCTCCGCAGCAGCCCCGTGGGAACGTACGCAAGACATTTTAGCCTGGGAAGGCAAAGTTTCCGAAAGCCCTGCGTCCATGTCATCTGTACACCTTGGTGCTATCCTTTTGAATCTGTCTACATTTTCATCTCCTCTATGATTCTGTTTTTGGAAAGATTTTATAACTGTAATAATGGGTGCTACAAAATTAAAAGACTAATGTCAACTGCGGTTCCAGTGGGTGCCTCATTTTGTTTTAATGTGTATGCATTTCCGGGGAGGGGTATTTTGCACATATGTACATGCGTGTAGAGGCAGGGGGACACCCTTGGATGTCAGGCACACAAACACACCATTCACAGTTTTTGAGACAAGGTCTGTCATTGGCCTGGAGCTCATGAATTAAGCCAAGCTAGCTGACCAGGAGGCCCAAGAGGTCTTCCTATCTCTGCCTCCTCAGTGTGGAAATAACAAGTGTATGCCACCATGCCCAACATTTTTACATAGGTTTGGGGTCCTCATGTTTAAACAAAAGGCACTTTCCTGACTGGACCATCCCCTAATATCTACTTTGTATGGACTCTAGCATGGTCATCAGCTCACAGGTCCTGTTAGCCCATCATCCACTTCTGTTACTTGAGTGCTCTGTGGTTTTCTGAAATGAGTCCCAGATGCTGGAGATGCTCAGACAAGCAGCCCAACCCTTCACTGTGGGAGCTGTAGACAGACAGTCGCTGCGGGTAAGAGCTGACAGGACTAGGAAAGGTCATTTCACTATTCCTACCTGCTTCTCCTGACCCAGTCCATCCTCTAGCTATCCGTGGAGTTGCCCTCTCTGACTGGAACACCTCAGACTCACCTGTTCCATGACTCATCCTCGAAGTTTCATGACCCGCTAAGAGTTTTCTGTGTCAGTCATCTACCAGCAGCTTCAGCATCCTTAAGATTCTTCTTCTTCCTGGTCTATTTCTCTCTTTGGGAGCTGTTTTTGTTATTATTGTCTCTGTGTATGGTGTGTGTGTATGTGTATGTGTGTGTGTGTGTGTGTGTGTGTGTGTGTGTGTGTGTGTGTGTGGTATGTACAAGAACACAGGTACACATGTGTGCACATAGTATGGGGGTATACATGCTTGTGGAACTTAGAGGTCAATCTCGAGTTCTCCAGCATCATTCCTTTGGTGCCACCCACCTTGATTTTTTTGAGACAGGATCTCTCTCTGGCCTGGATCTCAGGTTTTGGACTGAGGTGGCTGGCTAGCAAGCCACACACATGAACACACAGGCACGCGCGTGCACACACACGCACACGCACATATGCACACACACACACACACACACACACACACACACACACGCGCGCACACACACACACACACACACACATGCATGCACACACACTCACACACATGCACCCACACACACACACACACACACACACACACACACTCACCTGCACGCACACACACGCACGGATGCCCATGTCTGCCTAGCAGTCACTAGGATTCCCACATCTCACCCCGCAGCGTATCTAGCTGCTCCGTGTTGGAAACTGCCCCTTTCAATTCACTTCACTCCACATCTCATCTTTCACGCGACTGCTCGAGCGACCCAGAATCAAAACCAAACAAGTTGTTACCTGCTTGAATTCCTTGTTCTGCCATCTCATCCAAACATAACCATCTCTGTCAGTTTAAACGAGGAGACTCTTTGTGACTCTATCTTGAAATTATCACGGCATTTGAAAATAGCGTTAGCAATAAAGTCTTATTATCATGGTTACTTAATTGTAGTTCAAAAACCTCAATATAAAATGAAACTTCGAAACAACCAAGAAAAAAATGCAGTCTAACTTAAACATGCCCAGAAGTCTGTTCAGATCCACAATAATTCACCTCTGGTTCTACTCATGAAAACAGACAGTTCTTTTACACACCACTTGACAGAAAACACATAACCGACATTGTTTTATCTGTTCCTGGCAAAGTCTCTGAACTGGGAACAAGCCGGGTGATCAAGGAGATGGTGAGTTAATGCTTAAATATCAGTTCAGGGAGATTTCAGAGGAGATGGGGCCAGATTCCTTCACGCATCATTCAAGCAACTGTCAATTCTAGAGAGCCAATTCCTTGTTGATCCCAACCAAGGAGCTAGTCCAGAGATCCCAGCCCAGGGTTGCCCCACCACACCTGTGATCTCTCTTGTAATCCCTCCCCAGAATTATCAAGTCAAAGCTTGTTTTCCTAGCCAGGTTTCACCTGTTGCAACCAGTAAAGAGACACTTGGAAAAATGCATGCCAGTATGTTTGCACTAGAAAGATTTTTTAGAAATACTAACTTAGGACACTGAAATGGCTCAGCAAGTGAAGGTACTTACCACCAGGCAGGATAAACTGAGTTCAATCCCCAGGACCCAGATGGTGAGAGGAGATAGCCAACTCCCACAAGTTGTTCTCTGAGCTCCACTTAGGTACTGTGGCATGCAGGTCTGAAATACATAAGCAAAAGTCATTAAAAAAAAAATACTGGGCTGGTGAGATGGCTCAGCAGGTTAGAGCACCCGACTGCTCTTCCGAAGGTGATGAGTTCAAATCCCAGCAACCACATGGTGGCTTACAACCACCAGTAATGAGATCTGACGCCCTCCCCTGGTGCGTCTGAAGTCAGCTACAACGTACTTATGAAGAATAATAATAAACGAATTCTTGGACCAGAGAGACCAACCGGAGCTAGCGAAGCCAATCAGAGCGAGTGGGGCCGACTGGAGCGAACGGGCCGGCCAGAGCGAGCAGAGCCAGCCTGGTTTACAAAGTGAGTTCCAGGAAAGCCAGGGCTATACAGGAAAACCCTGTCTCGAAAAACAAAAAACAAAACAAAACAAAACAAAACGCTGACCCTTGGGCTAAATCATTTGGGTGATTTTCATTCTTTGCAAGGTTCATTGTTAGCTGGGTATAGTAGCTCACAGATAAAATGCCAGCACTTAGGAGATACTTAGAGAGTTCCAGGCTAGCCTTGGCTACAGAATGAAACTCTGTGTCAAACAAACAAACAAAAAAGACAATCATTTCCCTAGAATCCCCACCTCAGGACACACAGCCATGTTCGACAGTTAGATCCCAATCTGACCTGGGCCACCAGCTTCTTTCCATAACATTAGTCATAGCTTTCTGATGCATTTTAGCCTATAGACTAAGAAAATGAAGATATGCAGATCACATGAGGACACAGACCTCCTGGATATTTGTCATTTCAAACCAAGATGATTTGCTGCTAAATCACGAGATTCAACTTCCTCTCTGCTACTATTGCAGGAGTCCATCCCTCCACCATCAGACTAACACAGGCTAGTCTGGTGATTACCCACTTAGTTGAAGCACTGGCAACATTTCTTCTGTTGTGCAGTCTCCGTTCTAAGTAATAACTAGGCAATCATAAAAATATATGTCTGAGAGAAGATCGTAGGACAAACACTGGATGAAACGGGTGTTTGTGTTGACTGAAGACAGGGAAAACTATAGGTAATCTTCAGAGAAAACAAATTCATACATCCTCTGCAATAAGAGGCTTGGAGATCATTCTTGCCCATTGAGCACAGCTGAGTTTGCGCAGTTGCACCTCTGTGGAAATTAGAGAAAGAGGAACCTCACTCCAACCCCAGCCCAGGGAAGCAGGATGGGAAAGGTGTGCGCTGCACACGCTGGATTCTGGCTGCCAAGTCCTCTTTCAGCTAGCTGTGTTCCTGGATCATAGGGACACAGGTCACCAGCCAGGTTTAAAAACAAAACACAACAGAAATTTAAAAGGAGCTGCTCTGCTGGCGTGAGCCTATAGTTTTCAGCTACTCAGGAAGCTAAGGCAGTAAGATCACAAAGTCAAGGATAGCCTGGGCTACAGATTGAGTTCAATGCTAGTTTGTACAACTTACTGAGAGTGTCTCAAAATAGTTTACAAAAATGAAAACAAGTCCGGGGTTGCTAATGTTATAGTTCTGTGGTGGAGTGCTCGCCTAGTGTGAGCAAGTACTGAGTTTAATTCTTGATATAAATGGTGGGGGATCTGGGGGGTGTGGAGGGGATGGGAATGGGATGGGATGGGGTGGGGGATGGGCAGGGTGGGGAGCGGTTTCACTCATCCCCATTACTCCAGACTTACACAGATTCATTATGCCTACCTTTCAGCTCTTGGTTGGAAACTTTCTCATCTCCTTCTGACATTCCCTAGACTTCCTTCCTGGACCCCTGACTTTCGATTCCCATGTGGTTCCAGATCCTGTTCACATCTTTGGCTTTGATCCCCTCTCAGCTTCAGTGAGCGGTTTCCAAGTAACAGCCTCTTAAGTCTCTCTCTCTCTCTCTCTCTCTCTCTCTCTCTCTCTCAGCATCCTTCCTGCCATCATAGCCTGGACAATTTACTAATTTTTATTTATCTTTTATTTTTATATATTTGTATGCATGTGTCTTAAACACCATGACCAAGACAACTCTTATAAAGGACAATATTTAATTGAGGCTGGCTTCCAGGTTCAGAGGTTCAGTCCATTATCATCAAGGCAGGAGTGTAGCAGGCATGATGCAGGAGGATCTGAGAGTTCTGTATCTTGTTCCGAAGGCAGACAGTAGAAGAGTGGCTTCCAGGCAACTATGATGAAGGTCTTAAAGCTCATACCCACAGTGACACACTTCTTCTGACAAGGCCACACCTACTCCAACAAGGTTACACTTCTTAATAGTGCCACTCTCTGGGACAACCATATTCAAACCACCAGGGCATGTTGTTTTTCCGCGTGAGTACAGGACCCTGTGGAGCAGAAAAGGGTGTCCCATCCTCTGGAAATGGAGTTACAGACAGTTGTGAGCTGCCATGTGGGTGCTGGGAATTGAACTCTGGTCCTCTGGAAGAGCAGTTAGGGCTCTTAACTGCGGAGCCCACTCTCCAATCATTTATTTCTTTGTTACCTAATGATTTAGTGTGTGTGGTATGTGTACTCCTGGCAATCAAAGGTCAACAACATGCAGAAGTAGATTCTTTCTCCCCCACATGGGTCCCCACTCAGATCACCAGGCTTGGCAGCTAAAGTGTCTTTACCCACTCGTCATGGTATACATAGCTAATAATCGAGTTTTGAAAAGAGTTCTTGGAGGGAGCTGGGGAGATTGCTCAGTGGTTAAGAATGTTTGTGCTCTCACAGAGAACCAGTTTGGTTTTCAGCATCCACAGTAGTGGGCTCAGAAACATTTGTAATTTCAACTCCATAGGATCTGGCGTCCTCTTCTGGCCTCAGGAGGCACCTACATCCATGTACTCATACCCACACACAGACATACAGACACACACACACATACACACACACACACACACACACACACACACACGGGGGGGATATAAAATAAAACATGCTTTTGTATTTGAAAAATCACCTTGGGTTCTGATCTACTTCAAGCTGCCACTGAATTTATTATTCATGTATCACTCATCAGTGTATGAGCTGTATAAACACAAGCTAGAAGCAGCGTAGGTGAGGCAGAAGGTCTGATTTAGTACCGAGACTGGGTTGCTGAGGGAATCCTTTTAGTAAGTCTCAGTGACTGGGCTTAATCAAATGAATGTATGCGCAAATACAGCTGACTCTGAGAGGCTTTAAGCTCCAGGAAAGTCAATTTATGTGTACAATTCTGCCTTTAGTGGGCACACATCTTGGGTCTCTCTCTCTCTCTCTCTCCCTTTTCCTCTCTCTCTCCCTTTCTCTCTCTCTCAATGTGTTTATTAATTTACATATTGTATTAATTTATTTTATATATTATATAATTATTTATACATAATATATAAATTTTATATAGAGAGAGACTAGACATCTTTACATACTTTTTAGTATCTTATTTGGCCTTTAATTTAATTACACAATTTCAGATACATTTTCACACATCAAATATTTCAATGTTTTCTAGTATTAGCGCATCGTAGTGTTCAGCGGAAAATATTTTAAGAACTAGGACAGTGTGTCATCCTTCAAGATATGCTGCTTTCATTTACCCTTTTCCTAAGATCTCTCCCATTACTAAGATTCTACTATTTTATGATATAACTAGTTCTAGAAGCTTGCTTCTCTCAGTTCAAACATTAAGGTGTGGAGCATGAAACCTGTAGAACGTAAGAGGTAAGTTTTGTGAATCTGTTGAACAGAGCTTTGGCTGGATAGGAAGAGGTTCAAAGTTCCTGGGTGGTGCTGCTCAAGTGTGAGATACATTAGGTCAAAGTGAAAGAATTTGGGGCCGGGGAGACAAGGTGCCAGTACAGTGCTTCCCACACGTAACCATCTATGTTTGATCTTAGTATCCACATAAAAAGCTAGGTGTGGCCGTGTGTGTTTGCAATCCCAGCACTGGGGAAGCAGAGACAGGAGGATTCCTAGAGTTTGCAGGCCAGCTAGTCCAGCCAAACCCAAAAGCTCCAGGTCTCAGTGAGCTGCCCCCTGTCTCAAAAAGGAAGATGGGTGACCCTGCAGTAACAACACCCAAGTTAACCTCTGGCCTCTACACACATCTGGCTGTCAGTCACATGATAGTAAATGTTTCACATCTGGCTTTTAAGAGAGAAAAGTCCTGAGAGGGAGTACTTGCCTATTTTCTTAGTAAAGAGTCTCCTCCTAGCCCAGGTAGCAACACAAATGAGACCGCACAAATTGGCTCTCCTGGCTGGTCTGAGCAGACTTCAATCTTCATTAAGTGTTCATGGATGTCTGGCTACAACCGACTAGTGAGTTTTACAAACAATTTAATGGATTATAAATGGCATTTTAAACTTTAACATTTTTTATTTTTTTGTGTTTTGCCTACATGTAGGTCTGTGCACCATGTGTGTACATGAATAGTATTTTTTGTTTTGGTTTTTTGTTTGGTTGGTTGATTTTTTTTTTTTTAGACAGAGTTTCTCTGGGTAGCCTTGGCTGTCCTGGAAATCACTTTATAGACCAGGCTGTCCCTGAACTCAGAGATCCACCTCCCTCTGTCTTCTGAGTACTGGGATGGAAGGCCATCACTGCCCAGCCTATGAATAGCCTTTTAAAAAACTGGACACGACAATCCAAGCTGATTCTCCATTGAAGCATGTGAAGTCAGAGCGGAAACACTTATGCAAGGGTGGGCATCTCTCCAGCCCCAGTGAACACCTTGCTTTACTCTTCCACTTGCTTGCTTCTCAATTCTTCCCAGCTAAAAGTTTTGCGAGGTTTATGACTCTTCTTCTCAGGGCTTCTCTCATTTCTACACTTCTCTAAAGTCAGTTCCCAGTGACCCCTGCAGCTACACGACACGCATTGCTCCTGTTCCTGTTCTTTGACCCCTCAGAGCATTCAGAAACCTGGATGTTCTTTGTTTTGGGTACCCATAGCAGGTCTGTCTCTAAAGCTTCTCTCTCTCTCTTTCTTCTTCTTCTTCTTCTTCTTCTTCTTCTTCTTCTTCTTCTTCTTCTTCTTCTTCTTCTTCTTCTTCTCTTAATCCACCCCCCTTTCCTGGATTTTTCTCCCAGGCTCTGGCCAAGTCTGTTTCCTCCTCCTATCTGCACTCCTAAAGGACCTCACTTCCAAGTTGTCTTCCCACCGTCCTCCCGCCCACCAGCCTCAACATGTTGATCTTTACTTTCAGAGCACGCGGTTGCTCTCAAGAGCTCCAGGACTTTGTACTAGCTATTCCCACAACTTGGAATGCATCCAGCACTGAGATGAATTTATTATTTTAGCTTTGTAAAGAATCGGTCAGTTCAGGCAACACTGAAGATACTCAACTGTTCCTCACTTTCGAACAATGTAGCACTCAATCCAAGCCTTAGGAACCTTTCTTTAGAGGCATTACACTAGGGTTGAGAATGTGTATGGCAAATTCCCTGTTGACTCAGTCAGTCAACAGGTTCTCCAGGGAGAGAGTCAAGATTAAAAAGAAAGAAAAAAAAGGCAATTAGACAACACGGAGGCATGACCCCAGCCAGCTCTGAAGCTGAGTCAGGTTTATTTTTTTCCAGTCTACTTTTATACCAGTTTAAGTACATGCAAAGTAATATCAGTTCTGGGTCAAGGAACAAGCAAGACTATAAACACAAATAGTCAAGGAACAAGCAAGGCAATAAGCAAAGTCCCAAGATCAATGTTTCTAAGGGCTTATCAAGATGACCAAGCTATCTGAGCCTACTTCCCTGTCCTAGCCCAAAGTCAAATTTTTGCCTGAAGCCTACTTCTTTGCTCTAGCCCAAACCCAAATTCCTGCCTGAGCTTACTTCCATGTCCTGGCCCAATGATAAATTCCTGCCAAGTTTCTAGAAACAGCTCCAAAAGCTCACCACACCCTATCTCAACTTACAAACCCCCCAAAATTGTAGTGAGAAGCCTACCACACCTAGTAATAACAACCGAGCTAAGACAACATACATCAAGGGTTAACTCCAGCTATTGAAGTAGAATCTTGAGGAGTCAAATCAAATTTAGAAAATGAACAAGAGGAAGGAGAAAAAGTAACAATGAATCAGAACACGAGGTTGCTGATAAGAGGCTTGTAAAAAAAAAAAAAAAAAAACAAGTCCAAACCAAAATAAAACACACAACCAGAGAAAAGGCCAAATGGCTAAGTCAAACAAGTCCTTTAGAACAAACATGAGCAATATCTAGAAAACAACATAACCTTAAGGCCGGTAGTACATGAAAACTAGGCAGCTCAGCCAGCCATTCTCAGCACCCTCCAGTTATGTTTTATTTGTACAAAAACGGAGCAAACTGTCAGCAGTGCGGCCCCTGACTTTGCAGCTCAGTGCTTATTGACCATCTATTCAGCCCACAACCGAGCATCACAGTGTCTAAACTGTTTCCTAAGGAAGCGTTCCCTGTAGTAAACCCCAGCACAGAATCACAAATTATCAACACAGCCAATCACCCAGGGTTGACATGTTCTGGCTACTGCTCACAGGATGGGGTTTCTTTGCTGGGACAATGAGGAACTGAGTTCCTCTACACCTAAGGCTAGTTATTGGCAATAAGGAGTGGCTGCTAAATCCGATTGACTCAGTTCTGACCCAACCCCAGCTACACCCAACCCCAGTTACACCCGCCACGATTACTCTTTTTTGTTTGTTTGTTTGTTTGTTTTTTGTGTTTTGAGACAGGGTTTCTCTGTATAGCCCTGGCTGTCCTGGAACTCACTTTGTAGACCAGGCTGGCCTCGAACTCAGAAATCCCCCTGCCTCTGCCTCCCGAGTGCTGGGATTAAAGGCGTGCGCCACCACGCCCGGCCACGATTACTCTTTAAGTGTATTTTTATCACCCTTGAGATGAAGTATCTGTCCCAGAGTGACCCCGAATTCCTTAAGTTCTCCAGTATGACATTGAATTTATGATCCTACTGCCTCCACCTCGCAAGGGCTAGGATTACAGCGGTGCACCCCGACCGATTTGTGCATATTGGGTGGAAATCAACCTGGGGGCTTCCAGCACGTGAGGTGAGCCACACCCCAAGCCCAGACAGCCACTCCCGCAGCCAGCCAGTGGTCTGCATGGGTCACAGGAAGAGCCCAACAGCCTCAGCTCTCAGCACTCAGACGCCCCGCCCCTGCAGTCGTTCCCGCGGAAGCGACAGCGGGCTGACCCCGCCCTCCGCCTGTAGCCGCTTGGGGAGCCAGACGGCGACCGGCAGGGGACACAAGTCAGAGCACAGCGTTTACTACCACTGGGCTGGGGTGAGTCCTGGCGACTGCGGGCTCAGGGGCATCGGGATACCACTGTTCCGGGACAGGAATCCGAAGGGTGATTCGAGTGTGGGCACAGCATCCCGCTGTCTCCTCCGTGACACATGTACGAGGCACCGGACACCGGGAGCGGTCGTAGGTTGAGGCTTGTACTGGGACCGTAGTGTCGGGACAACGCTGCCAGCCGCGGTGAGGGCTCTCCGCCCGGCGGCTCACCTGCCGGGGAAAGGGCGAGCATCATCTGGATCCCCAAGAATGACAGTCCCAGGGACAGTTGATTGACAGCTGTGTCGCACTCCGTGATTCCAGACACGCACTTTAGGATGCTGAGTCATTCGATCCCAACTTTAAACACGGGGAAACGCAATTTCTCTGGATTTTGGGATCGTCCTAAAACCTAAGCCACGGCTTGTTGTGACTGAAGGTGATACATGCCTGGAGACTTCGGAGACTAGTTATTTAATGCCAGCCTAGGCCATCTTGATCTCTCTCTGGGAAAAGATATCAATTATGGATGTGGTGATGGCAATTCTTGTCTCCTTTTTGCTCTAGTTCGTGCTTGCTGGATTGCACAGAACAGAATTAAAGGCTAAGAGAATTTGAATAAAATGAGCTAGTGACAGATACTAAGTAGGGTAGGGGTCTAGGGTGGTCTTTAGGGGTGTAACCAAGAGAGATGCAATTTTCTTTCTTCCGGTAAAATAAGAGATTTGGCTACATACAGCCTGATGGAACTATAGGAAGTAAACAGCAGGAAACTCTAGTTTCGTTTTCTGGCATGGTTCTGGTTTGAGTCATCAGGACTAGAGGTAGTAAACGTATCACTGGGCAGGGGCACTCTTATCTTTCCAAACCCCGCTGACGCAGAACATTGCATCTAGTATTCAGAGTATGCCGCCCCCACCCCACCTTCAACTTATTTAATTTGGCTGGTTGAAGATCAATGTTTTCTAGTAATAATAGCTAACACATACTGAGCTGTTTTCTACTATTTAAACTAGTTTAATCCTCAGGACAATCCTGTGATGTGATTCCTACTTGTTTTACAAATAGGAAAAGTTAAATGAATATTGTCGTGGTTTCATAGCACTGCTTGAGTGATATTTGTGTCTTGTTTTTGTGTTATCTCCTAGCTTGTATTTTATTTGTATTTACTGCTTTTGATTTGTTTGGTTTTGCAGTGCTGGCACAGAACTCAGGGCCTCATCACACTAGGCAAGCTCTCTGTTCGGCTGTGCCCGTAGCCCTTAAACATTATCTTGAGACAGGATGCCTTAGTCTCAATTCTACTGCTGTGAAGAGGCACCATGACCATAGCAACGCTTATAAAGGAAAGCATTTAACTGGAGCTTGCTTGTAGTTTGAGAGGTTCAAGTTCATTGTCGCCATGACTGGGAGGCATGTGGGATGCAGGCAGACATGGTGCTGGAGAAGCAGCTGAAAGTTCTACATCTGGATTCACAGGCAGCAGGAAGGGAGAGACACACTGGGCCTGGCTTGAGCCATACTTATTTTATTTTATTTTATTTTATTGGTTTTTTCGAGACAGGGTTTCTCTGTATAGCCTTGGCTGTACCTTCCTGGAACTCACTTTGTAGACCAGGCTGTTCTCGAACTCAGAAATCTGCCTGCCTCTGCCTCCCCAGTGCTGGGATTAAAGGTGTGTGCCACCATGCTCGGCTGAGCCATACCTCTTAATCCTTTTAAATAGTTCCACTCTTTGGTGACTAAGCATTCAAACATATGAGCCTATGGGAGCCATTCTTATGTGAACTGCCACACAGGATCTCGCTAAATCACCTAGGCTAGGGTCCAATTGTGGATCTTCCTGTCTCGGGCTCACAAGTGGCTTCGATTACAGGTATGTGCCACCACACTTACAATTTTAGTATTTTTAGCAGGAAACTCCATGTAATTTCCTCCTTGTGTATTTTTTTAAATAACTCCTGCACTAATCATTTAAAATTATTTCATTTAAGGCGCACACCTTTAATCCCAGCACTCGGAAGGCAGAGGCAGGCGGATTTCTGAGTTTGGGGCCAGCCTGGTCTACAGAGTGAGTTCTAGGACAGCCAGGGCTATACAGAGAAACCCTGTCTCAGAAAAAAGAAATTATTTCATTTATAAATATGTTATGAAGAATATATGGCAGGACTTTGGTTATACTAACTGTTATTTGGTAACCATCTGTAGAGTAATATAATTTACATAGAAAAGTTTGATGTAAAGAAAAATTATGCATGATTGTTTTTCTATATTGCTTTTACACAGGACAAGTTTTTACTCTGAGTAATCCTTAAATGAAGAGTGGGTAAAGTGTATATACGGAAGAGAGACTCCAATCAACATCAATAAGTTGGAAAAGAAAAATGTTGTCCTTAAATAGCCTACAAAATACCATCTATAACCCGGTAACAGATTTTTACTAATTTTCCAATTTTTTTTTTTTTTTGCCTGAGGTAGGATTGACAGAAAATACACTCAAGTTGTAATCATCCACTGGGGCCAGGCATGAACACAGTGCAGTTAGCACACAGGACATTCCTGCGGGGAGACTGATACTGTGATGGGTGCTAGCTCAGCCCTTAAAAACATAATGCTTAAAGGAGAATGCATCTCTTATTCTAGATGGTTTTTCCTTCTTTTTAAACAGTCTTAATGATTTATTTTTATGTGCAGTGGTGTTTTGCCTGCGTGGGCGTCTCTGTGTGGGAGCATTAGACCCAATGGAACTGGAGTTACAGACAGTTGTGGGATCTGGGAGTTGAACATTCTCCCCAGCCTCCCAGAGTTTTCCCTTTGTGCTTTTTTATTATTACATTTTTATTTACTATGGTGTGTGTGTGTGTGTGTGTGTGTGTGTGTGCATAAACCTTGATGCCACAACACACACATGAGGGAAAGGTTTGGGGAACAGCTCTTGGGAAGTTACATTCTACCATTTGGGTCTGAAAGTTGAACTCAAGTGATCAGATTTGGCAGGAGGCACCTTTACCTGCTGAGCTATCATACTGGCTTCCTTCCTTCACCTGTCTGTCTGTCTGTCTGTCTGTCTGTCCATCTGTTGTATAGAGGCTAGCACCTATGACGTCATGATTTGGGTGGATGATAGCACTAGGCTACACTGCCCATTCACTGATCACCGCCCATTCACTTGTCAGTTTTTTCTGCTTATTTGTTTGTTTGGTTTGGTTTTTCAAGACGGGGTTTCTCTGTGTAGCCCTGGCTGTCCTGGAAGTCACTCTGTAGACCAGGCTGGCCCCGAACTCAGAAATCTGCCTGCCTCTGCCTCCCGAGTGCTGGGATTTAAGGCGTGCGCCACTACTGCCTGGCTGCTTGTTTGTTTTAAGACGTGGCATTGCCATGTTGTCCAGTCTGACCTCAAACTTGAAATTCACCTGCCTCAAGCCCCAGTACTGGGATTATAGCCTGGTGGGTTCCACCTCACCTGGCTCTTTGTGGTGTTTTTGAAATGAGAACTGTACACAAGAAGTTAATGTCTCAGATTTCCGCTCTGTTTTCCCAATGCTGCTTGGAAGTGTAGCAGGGGAAATGTCGAGAGCCAGAGGCAGGAGAGCTGAGCAAACCAGGCTGTCCAGTTCAGGCTGCTGGTGGGAGCCTGACTAGCTGCTAGGAAACGCAGTCAACATCCTGGCCTGGAAAGCTGTCAAGAGCCTGCTTTGGTTTTCTGTGCTGGCTAGCCTCTCTAGATGTGCCTGCTTTCCTTTTGCCACCACTGTTGATAGAGACCTGACATAAGGCCACTGGTTTTTGGTGAGCCCCCTACGAGACTCTTGGGCAGTAGAATTGGCAAAAGTCACTGAACTGGTTGTGCGTGTTGAGAACCTAGCTATGATTTTCCTCCATAACTTCCAGTACCACAGTGAAAGAAAGGTTTAACAACCGTGTCAAGCAAACTGAATTTGGGGGAGAAATAGCCATATGTCACAGTGGGTTTTAAAAAGGTTTACAAAATCTGACACCAGTGAAGACATTTAGAGTGATTTTGTGTATGTTGTAGCTAAAAAACATCTCAAGGTTTCAAGGTTGTGGACTGGAAAAAAACAAGACTAGGCTTATGTGGTGTGTGTATATGTGTGTGTGTGTGTGTGTATGTGTGTATGTATATATGTATGTGGTGAGTGTATGTGTGGTGTGTGTGATTTTTTTTTTTCTGTACTTGGTGGAAGACAGGAACTGCTGCTTCCTGTTCATTTGGCCTCATGAAGGTTTTAATCCAGACTGGTGCAAGTTCTGTCCATGTTCATACTTCTTGGAACAGATGAAGTACACACTGTAACTGGTGGTATCTTTTTTTTTTTTTTTTTTGATTTTTGAGACAGGGTTTCTCTGTGTAGCCCTGGCTGTCCTGGAAGTCAGTCTGTAGACCAGGCTGGCCTTGAACTCAGAAATCCGCCTGCCTCTGCCTCCCAAGTGCTGGGATTAAAGGCGTGCGCCACCACGCCCGGCCCTACTGAAAGAATTTGAAAAATTAAAAGCCAGAGTCACTTTTCATTCCAATTGAGTGAGTAATTTGAAGGCGTTGCCTTGGCTCTGCACCAGAAATGCTGTCGAGTGGCATCTGTGGGCTTCGTCATCGTCTTCCCATAGATTTTGTAGTTGTTGTTTTCTAGGAACTCTTGCTTTTGTTCTGTTGAGATGAGCACAGGCACCTCACTCTGTTGCACAGGTTAGCCCAGGTTAGCCTCCAGCTTACACCAGTCTTTTGGCCTCAGCTTCCCAAGGGCAACTTGAGCTTCCACACCCAACTTGTGGGAACTTAAGTCCCTTTGATGTCCAGCAGGCCAAGAAGTTAGTAGACACTAGTTTGCGTCAGCCGTTGTTCTCATAAACCACTCATCAGCATCACCCGCAGCTGGAGCTGAGGAATGGCTCCTTCTGGAACCAGTTCCCTAAGGCCCCACCTGAGAGTCACAGCGGAGGAGTTATTGCAGCCTAAGGGCAGAGAGCAACTCTGCCCGAGGAAGAACGGCCAGGGCAGAGTCCAGCGGAATCCAGCACATGCCTCAGGGCCTTTTAGATCCTCCATGTGACAGTAATGTGGAGCTGTCTGCTGGGAGACTCTGAAGCCTGGGGGTTTATCCGAGGCTGGTCACAGAGGTGCTGTCTGCCTCACATGCCAGAGTACTCCAGGCACCTACAAGGGAAGCTCAGGCACTGTCCTGTTGCTTAGGGCGATAAGAGCCTTCTTGGAAACCCCAGTGTAGGCCTCAGCCAGGAGCCAGCCTCTCCAGGGCAGCCCTCTGCCTCACGCTGGCTTCATCTACGTCAGCACCTTTCTCATCATCTCCAGTTGACTCTTTACATACGAGTTGAGAATTGGGCATGGTGACTACCTCTAATCAGTACTTAGGAGGCAGAGAGGAGAGAAAGAGAGGGGGGAGAGAGAGAGAAAGAGAGAGAGAGAGAGAGAGAGAGAGAGAGACTCAGAGGTTCAAGGTCATCTTATTAGTCTACGTTTGTCACTGCATTTGCTTATGGAAATATATTTCTAACATGTCTTTCCCTTAGATAATCCCCTATGTTGGCACCATTACTGAGCAATTGAAGCCTGGCTCTCTGATTGTAATCCGTGGGCATGTCCCTAAAGATTCAGAAAGGTAAGATTACTGTGTGGGGTGGAAGGCCAGCTGTCTCTCTGTGACTGGAGAGGACATTTTGATGCTCTGAGGCCTCATTCCTTCACTAACAGCCCTGTTGGGGTGTGAGAAGAAGTAATAATAGGGTGAAGGCTCCTAGAGTGTTTTGTTTTGTTTTGTTTTGTTTTGTTTTGTTTTGTTTTGTTTTGAGACTGGGTCTCTACATAGCCCCAGCTGTCCTGGAACTCACTCTGTAGACAGGTTGGTCTCAAACTCACAGAGATCTGTCTGTCTCTGCCTCCTGGGATTAAAGGCATCACCACCATGGCTAGCTGGCTACTGGAATTTTCTATATCATTGCTGTAAGTCTGATTTCAGAGTAAACAGATAATACTGATGGGAAAGGAAGTTGTTGTGTAACAGGATGTCTCAGTACAGTCTTAGCACTGTCAGCGTCTCTCGAGACAGTCTCTCGGTGGTATTGCTAAGTGTCTGCTTTGGGTATAATAAACTCATGGTGTTACTTCACTTGTTCTTGAGAAAAGCAACATAAGAAAGATTTATTCCATTCAGTTCATGGTGTGAGGGTACCGTCCATCCTGTTGGGGAATGTCTGGCAGTAAGAGCAACTCTGCAGTGGTGTTCAGGGTCCTGAGGCAGCTGATCACTATATGTCCATAGACAGGAAGTAGAGGGGTGGATGGCTGGGGCTCAGCTCACTCACTCAGCTCTCCTTTGTATTCAGTCGGGCACTCTAGTCTTTGGATGCTTCAGTCTACTTTCAGGGTGGGTCTTCCCTCCTCAGTCAAACCTTGATGGAAATGCTCTCACAGACACACTCGGGTGTCTCCTAGGTGATTCCCCAATTTGTTTCAAATTGACTAGGAAAGTGGCCATCTCAGATCATGTCAGTCAGAGCTGGATCTAGTTCTGAGTGGCTGACATGATTGGTTTAAGTGATGTGTGGAAATTATCTTACAGAGACCCCTTGAGTGTATCCTTGGGAGAAGGCCTCATGAGCAGGACCCTCACCAAAACTATAGCCTGACTTTCATGCTTTGAGAGGCTGGTTGTATATGCGTAGCAGGGGTGAGGTGTGGGGCAGGAGTGGCTGAGACCAGGTCCAGCTTACTTTGAACAGACTCCTGGACCAGGAGTCTCCCTGGCATCTTTCCTCTGCTCGTCAGCAGATTTGAACAAACACAGACAAGGCCAGCATCCAAGACAGACAGGAGAGGGACGTTCTTATTCTGGGTCCATATAAGTCAGCTCATGCCGTGGGGCTGTTACTGAGGAAGGAGAAAGGGAAGATGGGCAGGCTGCCCTGTAGGTCCTGTGAATGCTGAAGGGGTGCTGAGGTGGGGAGATTGCGGGTGCTTGTACTTTCCCCATGGCTCACCTCCACAGGCTCACGTGGTTCTGTTCTGCCCTCGCCCAGATTCCAGGTCGACTTTCAGCTGGGCAACAGCATAAAGCCAAGAGCAGACGTGGCCTTCCACTTTAACCCTCGCTTCAAAAGGTCTAGCTGCATCGTGTGTAACACGCTGACAAAGGAGAAGTGGGGCCGGGAGGAGATCACCTATGACATGCCCTTCAGAAAAGAGAAGTCCTTTGAGATCGTGTTCATGGTGCTCAAGAACAAATTCCAGGTAGATGCTGAGAGAGAAGGGGAGTGTGGGAGCATGCGTGGGGCCATCTCTGAATCTCCTGACGTCATCAATACGTCACTTCGTCCAGACGGAAGCACGGACCCAGAACAGATAAACATTCTCAGGTCTTACTTCTAGGAGCGCCAAATTCTGGACCCCACAGCATCGTGTCACTGTTAGGGGAGTGGGTTATAAAAGCCACACCCGGAAGTGTAGGAAAGACTGCAGGAGCAGTCTGTTGGTGGACAGGGCTCTCCTCAAAGGGGCGTGCCCAGACCTACAGCAAGCTCCTGCTGTAGGGCCCTGGGGGCCTTGTGAACCCAGTGACTTCTTGGGGCTGCAGTTTGGCTCCGGAGGCCCCCAAGAGTGCCAATCCTCAAGCCCTCAGAGGGCTTGTAAAGCAGAGATCCTGGAGGCCCCAGGAGCGTGTGTGCATTTGGTCTAGGTCCTTGTGGGACATTGCTCTCCAGATCTCCCTGTGCTCCTCAGTTTGCTGTTCTATGGCCTCAGTCTTGGTCAGTCTAGCTGTACCCACTATTGTTGCCCTGGGTTTGTTGTATGTGGGGATTTTTAAAGCTCACTTAGCGGTCCTACTGTGGGCTCTACTGTGGGCTGCTCACGTCTCCCTCCTGGACTCCCAACCCACAACCCTGGCATTTAGGGGTACTGTGCAGAGGACTCACAGATAGCATCCTATCATCTCACAGAACCTTAGCCCACGGAGTGGGGTTGTTCCCACCCAGAGATAAGAAATCTCAGATAAGCCAGAACTCACTCTGTAGACCAGGCTGTCTTAGAACTCAGGAATCTGCCTGCCTCTGCCCCTGAAATCCTGGGATAGAGCACTACCAATGCTTGGCTGCTACGTGCTTCCACTTATTTAATGAGCTCATCGCCTTCTTGTCCCTTCTGTAGAGATGGGGTCTGTTAGAATGTAGCCCTAAAAGAGGGTTGGAATGGAAAGTTGGCAGAGCAAACTTGCATCTAAGGCTTCCAGACCTCGTGGATGGCCCTTGGGTTCCTGAGCATGGCTGTCTCCTGGGCACACACAGATACATGTGGAACACACAAACTTCCAAGTGTGTGACTGGAGAGATGACCCAGGCACTCATGCAGTTCAGAGAAGTTAAGGATTTCTGCTACTGTGGTGGCTGCTTTCAGCCACGATGTGAGCAGAGACCTGTGGGAAGAATAAACCTGAGGAGACATCCCATCCATCCGTCCATCCATCCATCCATCCCATCCATCCATCCATCCATCCATCCATCCATTCACTTGTTTTTGTGGTGCTAGAGATGAAACCCGGGGCTTCACACCGTAGGCCAGTGTTCTTTCTACCACAGCTCCACTCCCACCCTATAAGAGACACTTCCGTTGGATAAAGAGTTGTCTGTCGCTGTTCTCTGAGGGCACTGCCTGCTGTGTGTCCCCAGGTGGCTGTGAACGGAAAGCACGTTCTGCTGTACGCCCATAGGATCAGCCTGGAGCAGATCGACACAGTGGGCATCTACGGCAAAGTGAACATCCACTCCATCGGGTTCAGATTCGGCTCGGCAAGTGCCCTTCCACACACATTGGGGGTCTCTGGGGACAGTGTTTTCACATCCCGTCAGACCACGTGGTGGAAATTTCCTTTAATTTACATCGCCATTTAGGTAGAAGTAATATAAATATTTCAGGCTAGTTGTGGGTCTGCTTTTGTTGTTTGTGGGACCTCAAATCTAGAGTGAGCCTACCAGATGCTAATGTATATCTCCTGTCTATGGGAGTGAGTAAATATTTCTGTAAGACAGTTTTCTGTATATCTGAATTTAAGTTTCTTGGACATTGCTAGCTTGTTCCCAGTGATGTGAATAGTTAAACTCCCAACAGCTGTGCCCAGCTGCCATCTTCTTATTAGCACTAGATCTTGTTCTCCCAAACTCTTGTCAGCTTGGGGGACCCCCAGTGTTAAGTTGCATTTTTTAAAAAAAATCATAATTATCAATAGTTTTCCATGATCAACATTACTGATCTTTTTTTATTATGTTCAATATTTTAAAAAGATACTCTGATGGATGTTAAACTTAATCTATGCTCTTTTGCAGGATTTACAGAGTATGGAAACATCTGCTCTGGGACTGACACAGATCAACAGAGAAAATGTAAATATTTTATGAACCAGCATTTTAAACTGTTCTTAGTTACAGTCAGTGGAAGGGGGGCTCTTCTTTTTCTTTAATTATGGTGTTTTCTATATATGCTCATATGTATTCAGGTATGTGTGCACGTGCATGAGTGTCCATGGAGGCCGCAAGTCAACCCTGAAATCTTAATCAATTGCTCTACATCTTTTAAAAAGTTATTTTGCATGTGTATGTCTGTGGTATGTGTATGCATTATTATGTGTGCTGGCGCATATGCGTGAAAGCCAGAATTAGACATTGGATGTCTTCTTTGATTCCTCTCCACCTTTTGAGGCAGAATCTCTTAGTTGAACCCGGAGTGTGCCAATTCAGCTAGTCTTAAGTAGCTGGCTTGCTCTCGAGAGCCTGTCAGCATTTATGTTGGTGTCGAGGATTTGAGTCCTCTTGGTTGCCCTGCACTTGCCTTAGCCTCTGAGCCATCTCTCCAGTTCTTTCACCTTTTTCTTTGATACCAGGTCTCTCACTGAGCCTGGGACTCCCTGTTGGCTAGACTGGCCAGTCAGCTAGCCACTGGGATCGTTCTTTCTCTGTCTCTCCAGTGCTGGAGTTACACATGTGAAGCTCCTATGCCTGGGTTTTACATGGGTGCGTAGCAAGAACTGTACCAACAGAACTATCCCCCCAGCTTCCCAAATTAAGTTTTTAGTGTGAAGTCAGGATAGAAGCAGTCAGCTAAGAGCCAAGAAGCACTCTGCTTTATGGTGTTGGGCCTGGCATTTTTGTTGACATGTAGCATATTAGTTTAAATGACTACCACTGTGCCGTATGTAAAAAGCACTCTGTCTCTCTGGCTTGTTGAGTGGTACTAGCAGGAGGCGTCTGTAAATACTGGTCAGGTGCTCTTCAGATGAATTCTCTGCTCCCGGCAGCAACAAGAACAGTTTTACAGTTGACACTTTACTGTTCTTAAGAAAGCAAGGCCTGGCCGGGCGGTGGTGGCGCACGCCTTTAGTCCCAGCACTCGGGAGGCAGAGACAGGCGGATTTCTGAGTTTGGGGCCAGCCTGGTCTACAGCATGAGTTCCAGGACAGCCAGGGCTACACAGAGAAACCCTGTCTCAAAAAAAAACAAAAAACAAAAATAAGAAAGCAAGGCCTGTCTATACATCTGTGCCTGAGGGCAAGACAACATGTCAGTGTTTGGAGAGTTCATGGGGAGGACAGGCGAGATGTGCTTGAAGCTCATCTTTGAATAACTATTAAATTGTGGGTGATAAAGTGTTCACATGAGGATGCTGGACCACGTTGCTCTTCATGAGCCCCAAGGTACCTGTCATGAAGCACAGTGCCTGTGTCACACCAAGGCAGATAGATAGGACACTGATACATGATGCCATAGCAGGCAGCAAACCTGTCCACTGCCCAGTAGGGAGTTCTCACTTTTCTTTTTCTTCTACCAGATACAAAAGCCAGGCAAGCTCCAGCTGGTGAGTACTTTTGCTTGGCTATTACATAAGAAATATCTTGTAAATGATCTAGAGCATGAACAGCTGAACCTTGAAGGCAGCTGCATCCTTTCCACACTTGATTGTAGAACTGTTTCTTGTAATGTGGAGGTAGAGGAGACATTTCTAAAATCATGTAGTATGATCTATTTTGTGTGCCTGGCACTTTAAAAGACCCCGTGCCCTTCAGTGTTGGTTGCCTCTTAAAATTCTGAGAGGAGGGGAGGATATAAAACGCCAGCAGAGGCTGAGAGAGAGTAGGAGGGTTCAAGAGACAGAAGAGTAGGGTCAGAGAGTAGGAGAAGAAAAGACAGTGATAGCTGAGCCAGAGAAGATACTGTGAAGAGACAGTTAGGAGAAGAACCCGGGAAGAACACACACGAAATAGCAAACAAATAAAGAAAAGTTACAAAATCATATTCAGAGCTGTCTACACCAAGAGCATAGATGCTACTGTCACTCACCAAAATCCTACCTCCCAGCTATTTGTCTGAGGTTTGAAGAGCCAACAGTTTAACTCTGTATAGAAATTAAGTTTTGGGCTAGAGAGATGGCTTAGCAGTTAAGAGAGTGCCCGGCAGCCACATAGTGGCTCACAACCATCTGTAATGGAATCTGATGCCCTCTTCTGGTGTGTCTGAAGACAGTGACAGTGTACTCATGTACATGAAATAAATAAATCTGTAAAATAAAAAAAGAAATTAAGTTTTAATTAACTACTATATGTAACATTCATTCCCAGCTGAAACCCAAGGCAGCCCCTTGTGTTGGATTCTCAGAGGTGTCCTCAGGCATGTGTCTGAGCCACTTACGTGGGTTGCTGGTCCCATTAGACAGAATGACCATAGGCCTCACGCACTGAAAGCTCTTCTGGCATGTCACATGCAGGTGGTGTCAGGTGCAACCCATGCCACAGTTCTGTTTTGTAGTGTAAAACAATCACTCCATGTGTGTGTGTGTGTGTGTGTGTGTGTGTGTGTGAACATAGCCATAGCAAAGGGTCTTTCCTCTCCTGGGGTCCACAGACTCTTAGCCCTGCCTTCATGATATTGAGAATTCTCCCACAAGAGCCTTTTCTGAAGCTACCTCATTCTGACTGTGGCCCCTTTGCAGAGCCTGCCATTTGAAGCAAGGTTGAATGCCTCCATGGGCCCTGGACGAACCGTTGTCATTAAAGGGGAAGTGAATACCAATGCCAAAAGGTCAGTCTGCTGCGGGAGTGCTGCCCTGTGCACTTGGGGTGTGGTGGTGGAGTTGGTGTTGCTTTCCTGAAAGGAGGGCAGGGTCAGGGCAGGGTCCCACTGAAGAGCTGCTGGCAGAGTCGGGACTGAGGGCAGGTTCTGGCTGGGGCCCCTTTTGGCCAGGTAGGTGATAATTTTGTTCACGAGGCCCTTCTTGCCTAGGATAACCTCAGTGTTACCAAACTTGGGGTCCATACCCAAGAAGCCAAGTTAAGCTTTTGATCCTCAAGGAGCCAATGAAAATAGCCAAGTTAATAGTGAAAAAGAGAGAAAGGATTTACTCATCATGGCCACAATGGGAAGAGAGACAGAGGTCCAGTGACCCCCCCCCCCCAAGTCCATCCTCAAGGTCCTGTGGTAAGACTGAAGTTTAGAGTGCCAAGGATCTGTACATCTAAGCAGTCCCAGTGAAGGTGTGGTCCCACCGGGCTTCTGTGTCACCTGCTTAGGTGCTCTGACAAGTTCCCTCTCTGCTTGGTGCTGTTTCCTTCTAGTGTGAGATTCCTGGGAAACCCCCACTTCTGGAGGCTATTGTTTCAACAGTGATAGATGAGGGGCACACGTCTCTCTTTATAATATCTTCATTTCTGCCAGGCCAGTTAGACCAGGTCCTATGATACAGAACATCATGCTTTAAGAATCTTTTCTGAGCCAGGCAGTGGTGGTGCACGCCTTTAATCCCAGCACTCGGGAGGCAGAGGCAGGCAGATTTCTGAGTTCGAGGCCAGCCTGGTCTACAGAGTGAGTTCCAGGACAGCCAGGGCTACACAGAGAAACCCTGTCTCAAAAAACCAAAACAAAACAAAAAAAAACAGAAAGAAAAGGAAAGAAGGGATCATGTGGAACTGACTGGAGAATGCCTGCCTTGAGAGATCCTGAGTCCTGTGTAGCCTGAAGTACTCATGGGGTCCACCTATTCTGAACCCCCAGTTGCTGTTGAGCTGATCCTAAGCTCATGCTGCACGAGTTAGCGGCATGCAGATTTAGAGCCGGAAGTTCCTCCTCCCCGCGGTCCATGCGCATGTATGTGGTTTGAAGTTAGAACTGCAGTTTAAGTCTGAGCTTGTTTTTTTTTTCTCTTAAAGCTTTAACGTTGACCTAGTGGCAGGAAAATCAAGGGACATCGCTCTGCACTTGAACCCGCGCCTGAATGTGAAAGCATTTGTAAGAAATTCCTTTCTTCAGGATGCCTGGGGAGAAGAGGAGAGAAATATTACCTGCTTCCCATTTAGTTCTGGGATGTACTTTGAGGTAAGCAAGATTATGGTTTGTTTTGTTTTGAAATGGGAAAGGAAAATGAATCCTGAGAACACAGCAGAATAGAATAAATCCTGAGAACACAGCAGATTAGCTTTTATTTAAATAAAACCCAATCCTCTATGTAGGGAATAATGCTGCTGTTCACTGGCCATGGAGGCTGTAATCTGAGCATGGGCCATTGGTGCAAACAGCTTGACATACCAGAATACTTGACATTTCTCGTAGTGACAACCGCTGTGTAGCCCCAAGGAATTCT
Organism: Mus minutoides; assembly: GCA_902729485.2. NCBI lineage: Eukaryota > Metazoa > Chordata > Mammalia > Rodentia > Muridae > Mus > Mus minutoides. The sequence goes on along the minus strand of LR749494.1, from coordinate 3,007,189 downwards.
GGCAGGAACCTTGTCACTGTATAGGAACCACAGATATACTTTTATTGGTGTCTTCCTATAATTCTTCCCATTTTTTGAGGCACATCTCAAAATTTTTTGAGCCTGGAGCTCACCAATTGGTTAGGTTGGCCAGCAAGCCCTGGGAGCCACCTGTCCCTGCGTCCCCAGCACTGGGAATAAAGGTACATGCCACTGCACCCACAGTTTTTCCTAACTCAGGTCCTGTGCAAGCACTTTCTCTGCTGAACCATCTCCTCGGCCCCACATGTGTACTTCTAAGTGGATCTGTGGGGACCCCGAAATTGCGTGCTGACACTATCCACGCCCTCCACAGTTCCAGATGGCAGTCTTTCTAAGAGCTGGTCCTGTTGGCAGGTAGTCAGTACACCAGACCCTTGGACCCAGAAGGCATGCAGTTTCTAGTCCCCAGGGTGTATTGTGTTAACACATGGCTCTTCCCAAAGCCTTTCTGAGTGCTTTTTAATTAGAGTAACATCTCCTTGGGATATGCATGCTAGGTGGCTGGCTAGACTTTCTCTCTGGCTTAGGCCTCCTCTCAGGGTCTTTTAAGATCATTAATTTAGGCTAGGCTTTACTTTCTTTCTTTTTTTTTTTTTTGAGACAGAGTTTCTCTGTGTAGTCCTGGCTGTCTTGGAACTGGTGCTGTAGACCAGGCTGGCCTCTAACTCAGAGATTCTCAGAGATTCACCTGCCTCTGTCTCCTGAGTGCTGTGATTAAAGACATGCACCACTACTGGTCAGCACCATTTTAAACTCATGTGCTCTAAACTCATTCCCTACCTTGCTAATGCTGTGACCCTTCAATGCAGTTCCTCATGTTGTGGTGACCCCCCGACCATAAAAGTATTTTTGTTACTTTCATAACTCATTTTGCTACTGTTGTGAACTATAGTGTAATTATGATCTTAAGTGATAACCTGTTAAAGGATTGTTCGTGGGGTCACAACCCACAGGTTGAGAGCCACTGCTCTAAACTTTTGGAGTTCTCAGGGACTCATCATATTGGCTGTTGAAGTATGAACAGCCAAGGTGATCAGAAGGTTGCAATTTGATGTAACATTATTTCCAAGTTCCAGGGTAAGGAGGCTCCTCCCTAGTGCTCAGAGGATCGACTGACAGAGATTAGCCATGGGAAGTTCTTTGAAGGTGGGGGTGCTGGTTGTGAGTTCGGAAGGCCAGGTTTAGGGCAATTTGAACCAGTCACTGGGAGTGGGAGGTATAGCTCAGGGTTTGTCATTGGCAAGGGACAGTATATTTGGGATAACCGAGGGTGCACAGGATGGAGACAGAGAACCTATGGAAGGAAGCTGGTCCTTGTGGCTGAGAGGAACCCAGTACTATAACTGGGTCTCAGTCTATGACGCTGAAATAAAGCGATAATGACAATCAAATAATGGTGAAAACCAGAAAAGTGAAAATTTAAATATTTACTTCCAATTTGACTGATAAGTTAGATAATGCTATTAAGATTAGATGAAGCAGGGGCTAGAGAGATGGCTCAGTGCTTAAGAGTGTATACTGCTCTTGCAGAGGACCTAATATTTAGTTTCCAGTCAGCACCCACACTGGGCAGTTCACAGTTATCTGTAATTTCAGTTCTAGATCTGATACCTGCACTCCTGTCCACATACCACACATACACATAATTAAAACTAACATAAATCTTAAAAAAGAAAGTTAGATGGAGCCCATTCCAGACATTTCCCCCCCCCCCCCTGTGTACTTAGACTCAACAGTGGGTACCCTCATGCTGCTCTCAGCCTCCCACAGTGACGCTCTTTGGGTCAAACTTGTGACTTTTCAGTACATTTTCCCGAGGTTCTTGCAGATCTTTCCACTCTGCCATTCTTTTCAAGTAAACAAGATCTTGCACTTCAAATGTCCTTAGCCTGATTCTCTACGTGCGTGTTATAGGTGTGTGCACAGGCCTGCTCTACCATTCATCGCCTTATTCTTTGAGACAAGAACTCACTGAATCTAGAGCTAAGTTGGTAGCCAGCAAGCCCCAGGGATCCTGACTGTACACCCAGTCTACCATAGTTACAGGTGCTTGGGCAGCTCACTTCTTACTTGGGTGGTAGGATCCAAACTCAGGTCCTCTCACTTGCTCCTGCAGCAAGTGTTCTTGTCCACTGAGCACTCTCCAGCCCCACTCTTTAGAACCCAGTGCCTCACTGGCAAGCACACTGAATCACTACACTAAGTTGCACTGGCTATGGCAAACAGCTCACTGCAGACACTGTCTGTGGAGCCCACAAAGCACCAGGTGTACTGTACTCCATGTTGTTTGGCCTGGCATAAGTCCAGGGCAGTCCCAACTTAGAGCCAGCATGTTCTATTTTTCTGGCTGTTCCGAAGTCACTTATGGAGGGCCTCTGCCACTGGACATTTGTCTAGGCCAACTGCAGGTCAGGTGCCTTCTTGTTTTTGGTTTGCCAGGGATCTCACTTGTCTAGATGAAGCATTTATTTGATACAACAGAGGGAACTTGCTAGGATTGCAGCTGGCTTCCTGATGTGTCTACACCCTTTTTCCTGCTGAGTTACAACAGGAGACTGTATGATTTGAGACTTATTAAATATACTTCATCAAAGATCCCTTCCAGCTAGTTGAACTTGGAATTTTCTCCCATTCTTGGGGAGCTATCTCAAGTAATCTTTACTTCCCCAACCCCCTGTAGAGCATACTTTGATTTTGAAAATTACGTGACATGCTCTAGTTCCCCTTATTCTGACTTCCTGTGGTAGCTTTTTCCATTGCTGCTACTCCAAGATTAGACCCTTAACATGCTTCTTTGCAGGTTCAAGTTTTCGATTCATCTAATCTCTGGGAATGGGGCAGGCAGGTCCAAGGCCAGGCTGTGTTGTCTTCTGATGCTTCACTGTGTCAAGGAACACAGTGTTGGGCCACCAAACTGGCCTTTTTAGTGAGTGGACATGTGGTACAATCAACAGTCCTACTTAAGCTCTATGTAGCAGTGCACAGCAAAGTGCAGGGATAGTGTTTAGGGCAGTGTTACAGGATCCTAGCTTTGAATGTTAGGTTTACTTTTAGGAGAGTGATCTGGAGGGTAGGCAATAGTGATAAATCTGCCAGGATGCCAATGACTGCACCAAGCCTAGGAACTTGGCCCTAAAAGGGTTTTGGAAACAGGTAGAAGCCAGTATGTTCTGAGCAAGGGCAGAGTTAATAATAGGTTTCTTCACTGATATAATAAGCCAATTCAAGATGGATTAAAAGTATAAAAGCAGGCTTATTTGGGAGTGGCTCCTTGTCAGGTTTCCGAAAATGAGGCCAGAAAAGTTGCCATGCAGACAAGGAGGCAGGCAGAGCTGAAGAACCAAGAGAGGGGGGATGGGAGAGGGCAGAGAGAGAGAAAGCAGAGTGTGTGTATATATATATATATATATATATATATATATATATATATATATATATATATATATATAGAGAGAGAGAGAGAGAGAGAGAGAGAGAGAGAGAGAGAGAGGGGCAGAGGGCAGAGAGGGGGTAACCAAAATGTCTGGATTATATAGGGAAGACCCTCCGGGGGGAAGGCTATGCCAGCCATACCTTGTAACAGATATAGACTGAGGGTTGCTGGGAGAACCTGGAGACTAGGTGCACTTTGATATGCTAAGACACCTTAGCCCCTGGTCCTGGGTTTGAAACATAACAGGATGACCAAGTACTGTTCGCTTTACCAAGTGTTGCAAGCTGCTGGACCCTTATCAGTTGATGTGGTTAAGACCTTAGCACCAGACCTCTAGCACTGAGGCATGATGCTCAAGGTTCAAGACTGCTTCTCAGTAAAGGGGCGAGAAAAGGGGGCAGGACCAGCAGCTTTCTGTTAATTCCCAAACATGAGGAGAGACACTTCCCAGTCTTCTGAGAACCAGGAGCAGAACAGGAATAGGATAGAGGACTACTGAGGGAAGGACCTGATAAGACACAAGTGGGCTGAAGCAGAAGATGCCACCATGGTATATTGGGGATTTGGGTTTTCTTTAAAATCACTCAGAAGGGAAGTCAATGGAAGAAGGCTGGGGAAACGTGTCCAAACTCAAAGCAAACCAAACAGTTTTCCTTCGGACCTTCTGTCTGTATAGAAGAAACATGTTTTAAAATGAAAGGCAGCTACTGATGGCACACTTCCTTTCTTTTCAGATGATCATCTACTGTGATGTCCGGGAATTCAAGGTTGCTATAAATGGTGTGCACAGCCTGGAGTACAAACACAGATTTAAAGACCTAAGCAGTATTGATACACTATCAGTTGATGGTGATATCCGTTTGCTGGATGTAAGGAGCTGGTAGCTACCATGACTGCCAAAACCCCCGAAATACAAAATGGCTTATCCAGTACTGGCCATGTCAAATACATCTCGCTTTCACCACATTGTTTATATTGCTAAGTTGAGCTCTTCCAACATCAAGTCCATCTGGTGCTGTCAGGCCTGGCCATGCAGTACATTCAGAGGAACAGAGCCGGGGCAATCACAGCTCACTGCCAGCGGGGCTCTGCACACTGGGCCCCTCTTATAAACCACACTCAGCACATAGTTAAGTGCCTAATATACTACATACACTAGCTAATAGGGATGGCAAGCATACTTCCTTTGCATATTCTCTGAGCCGGACACAGACACGGCAGGGCCCAGAACTTGTGTGGTCCCTGTCTTCTGGCACTCCGTACCAGTTTCTGCCCTCCTAATGTAGGGTCTTCCTGCTGGCATTGCATTAACCCCACTAGGGGCCTTTGCAGTTAAGGTCAGAAAAATATACCAATAGATGGCAAACACTACTTCCCCAGTGACCCTTTTCATAATCAGCATTCTATCATATCTCATAATTGAAGACTGCATAGCATTTACTTAGCTCTTACTGCTTTTAAACTTTATAAAATGTATGATGCTGAACACAGCAGAAAAACTGAGGCCAAAACCCTGAATTATGACAAAACAAGTGTTCTGCTCCAAGCAGATTTCTGCTGGTTGATTGGCACTTAAGTCCAGGGTGTGTGTGGGTACCTGTGGCACTTAAGTCCAGGGTGTGTGGGTACCTGTAGCAAAGTAAGGCAGAAGTTGGATAAACAGTGTGTAAAACTCTTGGATGTACAGTGAATATATAAAACAAGCACTATCAAAGCAAACACCACCCAGGGGGGTAGTGTGAAAGGCTGAGTTGGTATGGAGATTAGCGTGCTTTTGAGTCTGAAGATGTCTGTCGGTCAGGCACTGCCCTGTCTGCTAAGTCAACCTGCATCAGCAGATTCAGCTTCTGCACTCCTGTGACTTCCAGGATTTGATTGGAGCCCTAGGTAGTCTTTCTCCACAGGTCCAATCGTTTCAGATGTCAAAGGTTTGGGGGTGGGGAAGAGGAAGAGCTAATTTTACCACATCACTGTATGACATTAAACCACATGACAGAATTCTGTGGTTTAGTAGTATTCAGCCAATCTGCTTAGATATATGTACTCATGCATATGAAATAGTACTATCAGCAATCTTACTCAAGGCAGCAACTGCTAGTCCTTCATTTTCATGCAAATTTATTATGTTTACTCTTCATATGGCGTGGTGGGTGGAACTGGGTAATTTGTACAGAGGCTCTAGCATTCTCCAGAGAATGCATTACTGAGCCAGGCGTGGTGGCGCACGCCTTTAGTCCCAGCACTCAGGCAGAGGCAGGCGGATTTCTAAGTTCGAGGCCAGCCTGGTCTACAAAGTGAGTTCCAGAGAAACCCTGTCTCGAAAAACTGTGTCGGGGACTCAAAGGCACTCAGGGAAAAAAAAAAAAAAAAACGAAAGCCCATTCATGCAAAAGCTTATTTTCATTTCTATTTTTATACAATTGAGACTGATTCTGAGTAGATTCAGTCAGTCTTAGTTCTTGGATTTTGGTCTTTTTAAAAAGCTGCTGGAACTTAGGTTGTGAGACCTTTTGTTGTATATTCCGAAATTCTATCTCTAAACTGCAAAATGCCTTTTTGCTTGTCTTAATTCTGCATTAAAGTTTTATATTAAATTGGAATGAACACTCTCTGGAATAGTTCTTAGCAGTTGTAGATGCAAACTGGTTTAATTTTGTTGGAACTCATTTTCAGCCTTACCTAACAGTTCTAGACAAAGATCTTCAAAACCACTAGTGATGCTGTCCTTGTGTGCTGTCGGTCAGCTGAGGGCTGTTTCCTATCACAACTATGAGGGGCTACAAGGAACAGTGACAGCTCGTGCTTCAGGGAAGCACTTGGCCTCAGGTACTGAAATTAAACATGCTCGTCTCATCTCAACACCACTCAGAATAAAGACAAATACCAGTTTGTATAAAAATACCATCCGTTTACTCCTTAGCAACTCTGTACAAAAGGCAGGAGAGGATTCTGTGGTATCCCAGACAGGCAGGGATTTTGTAAAAACATTAAGTATCGGCAGATGGGAAAGCACCAAAAATAACATGGCACCACACCCCCATTAAACCGTGAGCATGAATGTGAGCTCTTCCCCGGCACAGGCGGCCGTCAGAAGTAGCTCTGCAGCGGCTCTCCCAGCACGGCCTCCAGCTGCTGGATGGTCTTCTGGCACTGATGCTCCACCTCCTCACACTCGTCTACGAATGAAAACCAGAATTAGGAGTGGGCTGCCCGCTGTCCTGCCTACTTACCACTGTTCTGTCAAGGTATAGGAAGCAACCAGCAGGCTGTAACCTGAGGTGCTCCCCAATTGTCCCCCACTCCTCACAGGCATGTTCTTGTTCTTGGCTGCCACAAGAAGGGGCCACACATTCAAAACCAAGCTCTCAAGGGACCCAGCACCCCAGAAGCTCTCCAAGAGACATAAAAGGGTGTGCTTCTGGCCAGATGCAGAAGCACCCCCAATTAATATGTAGAGAGGCATGTCAATTAAGAGTGTTCCTATTTAAACCAGCCTCACCTGCCACTCAGTGCTATTATCAAAGTCTTAGAACTTTCTAAGCCTCTTGTTTCTTAGCTTCTTTTAAAACAGGCAGTGTGAGCCCACTGTGAGTACTGAGTAAGATTATGTCAGCACCTATCACTGAGCATCAGCAAGTATACCCCACCATTCCAGTGGACAACTGACTGCCCGTTATGACCTTACTCCTGTAAATATTTGAAGTTATTTCCTAAACAACACTGGCCTATATGAGTAGTACAATCTCAGGGACTGTGAGGTGACAGCTTCCTGATTTGTGTCAGACAGCCTGTGGCCACAGTATTTTGTGTCAGTGTTAGCTGCAGACTTACCTTCCATCAGTTCTGCTAGGAAAGGAATGGACTCTGGTAGCAGAACAATGTAATTCTCTCTCAGCTTCTCAGCCAGTGCCAAGACAGTAATCAAGGCTGCAAACCGCACCTGGAAGGAACAGGCATCAAGAATGAGACCGTATCCTCTTTCCCCACTGCTGCTCACTCCTGTGAGGCCTGACCCACATGGACATGGCGTTTCTACACTTAGTGCTTTTACACCCTCACTGTGATCACTCAGTGTCTACCATAAAAAGAACTACTATGTAGCCATTTGAGAGCGGGTAGTCTACAGAACAGTTTGTCAAACTGTGTTCTAGCACTGCAGCGCTTTACAATGTGAATAAAAACCAAACCAAACCAAACCAAACCAAAAAAAAACCACAGAAAAACCAGTAAGATGGCTTAGTGGGTAAAGGTGCTGCCACCAAGCCTTGTGGCCTGAGCTCAATCCTCAGGACCCACTTAATGGGGGAAGAAGAGAACTGACTCAAGTTGTCCTCTGACCACCCCCCCCACACACACACACCACAGCGAGCTTATGCCCCCACCCTAATACATAAATGTAAAACAACAGCACATGCAAACTCCAGGGAGTCCTAACGTAGGCCTAGCTGGAGGTGGTTTGTTCGGTTGCCTAGACTGTGCCAACCTGGTGATGTGGCACCTCCAGCAGTCCCTGAATGACCGAGACTCACACTAGGCTAGTTTCCTTCCAGCACTGAACAAAAGCTTAGGTGTTTCTCTCCACACACCTTGCCTATCATAAGCAATGCAAGTAGCTATGAGATATTAATAGCAGGCCACTGAAACAAAAGTCCCCTTTCTAATTTGGAGTAATTTTCATAATTATATTTAATCAAGATTTTCTTAACAGTAATCAAGACAAAATACTAAAATTTGTTTGTGCAACCATATGATAAATAGCTTTACTGTTTTTAACTCCTAGAAATGTAATCAATTGAATGAATCCTACTAAAAGTCTGCTTTGGGCTCTGTATCAGTGAGGCTCTTTCTTTTTTCCAAAGATTTATTTTATATATATATGGTATATATATATATATATATATATATATATATATATATATATATATATATATATATATATATACCATTGCTCTCTTCAGACACACCAGAAGAGGGCATCAGATCCCATTACAGATGGTTGTGTGCCACCATGTGGTTGGGACCTCTGGAAGAGCAGTTGGTGCTCTTAACTGCCAAGCCATCTTTCCAGTCCCCCAGTGAAGTTCTTATTTGATAGTTTGATAGTGGCAATTTATTAATAAAACGACAAGAAAATTCCAGTTAAGGAATGTTAACTTCACTCAATGTACCATGGCACTCATTTCTAACCATGGCTCCAACTAAAGGAGTGTTCTGTGCATACCGGAATCACTTATGTCAGGACACAGTGACATTAAAAAAAAAAAAACCAATGGCCTGCAGTTTTTACTATTTGAGACCTAGTGGAATTTAGAAAGTATTCTAATGCTTATGCCTACTACTATACCTAGGGCACTGTGAAATATAGCTATTTATGAGCGCCTACAGAAGAAATCAGGAATTCTTTATTGTATATACATGTGTGTGGTGGCTGTGTGTGCACTTGTGTGCACATGCATCTGAAGGTCAGAGGCCAGTTTCAAGTGCTGTTCCTCAGGTGCCACACTTTAATTTTTTTCCAGCGAATCTCTCAGTTTTGCATGTAACTCTCAGATACATGCCAGCAAGCTGGCTTTTTTTTTCTTCCTTAAATGATTTACTTATGTTTTATGTGCATTGGTGTTTTGTTTGAGTGTATATCTGAGTAAGGTGGGCAGAGCCATTGGAAATGGAGCCATAAAGAGTTATGAGCCACCATGTGGGTACTGGTAATTGAACTTGGGTCCTCTGGAAGAGCAGCCGACTCCCAAGTGCTGTGCCATCTCTCCAGCCCCTAGCAGGTGGCTTTTTATGTGAGTTCTAGAGGTCAAACTTTGTTCATATGCTTGCACAACAAGCATTTCATCAACTGAATCATTTTCCTAGCCCAAGAGTTCTTTATGAAAGCTAGAATTCCATAATATACAGTAGCTCAGACCTCTAGTAGTGCAGGCCTGGGCCAGGCTGTCCCTGTCAGTGCCCTGGGCTGACATCATGGCTCCAGGTGGGCATTTAGGCAACACCCCGGGGGAATGCAGCGTCCAAGACCGACTCCCAGAGCTCACCTTAGGGGACGAGTCTCTTGTCTTCAGCAGAATCTGGTAGTTGAGGGGTTTCCACATGGAGTCATCTGCCATGGCCACAGAGAACTGTGCGATGCAGGGCACCAGGTGCTTCGTTACCCGTTCCTGAAACCTTTCTTCTCCTCCAAGCCTGTTTTCTAGCTGGGAAGACAGATACACGGGCTGTCGGCATTAACAGGCTCAAAAAGTAAGTTCTCCCCACGCTAATCTTGTCTCTAGGGCCAACAACTTCCCTCTGGAGCTCAAATAGCTGCAAAAGCGCCTTAGCATCAACGTCTCCCTCTGGAAGACCTGGGGAGGTGGGACTTTCCTGTGGGAGCAGCCATGTTCAGCAAGGCTCCTTTGACAATAGTTAACATACCTTTTCAATGGATAAATTGATAATGAGATCTTATTTCTTTCCTTTTGAAATTCCCAAATAAAACTCAACGAACTCCACAATAAAGACAAGTCAAGCCCATGGAAAATCCATTTTTGAGTAACATTTTTCTTAAAGGATTCGTCTCCTTGAAAACACCGTATGACTAAGCCTTGTAGGCGATCATGTAGCATACACAAACCCTGCAGAAACGGATCCAGGAGGCCTCAGTGACAGGAGGCTTTGCAGCGGGTTACCTGATCCACCAGGGGCATCATCAGAGCTTCTGCTCTCTCTCTACTCATGAAATTCTGGGTGTCAAAAAGGAAGATCTTATACAAGCAGTTCAAGATAAACTGCAGCAACAAGCAGCACTTTTCAGGGTCACGTTCGGAGTCAAAGAAGGCTTCGTCTGTACACAGGGAAAGAGTACAAATGTAAAACACTCAGTCCTGGTGCTTAGAGACACTGTCACAATTACAACCAGGAGATTGTGGGAATGACCTAGAAGCTGTAAATGGCAGAACACCAAACAATGATGTCCAGAGACTCTCTCCTCTTAGCTCTCCTTTAGAGCTAAGACCGTGATGCTTAAGTTGGGCGAGTTCAGTCACTTCAGCTAATTGTTAGCAGAGGATAGACCAATCCAAACTTGGGGATGGAACCCATGACCTTACCTATATTAGGGACGCACTGTCTCCAGCTCCAAATTTATTATTATACAGCTACTAATACTAATGAGTAATAATGCCCACTTTATCCTTTCTCTTATGTCGATTATTTGCTCTAATGTAATAGAAAATATGGCAAAGTAAAAGTTCACCATCCTTAGACCAAGGGTCATAAGAGTCTTTTCTGAGCTCTAGGTCTTGTGCTACCTGCCTGTGTCAGACACATGGACAAGGTGCCTTGGCCCAAAGGAGCTACCAACCTGTTTTGGAGATGTTTACTTGGTTCAAGGTATCAGCAAAAGGTTTCACCAAGTGGCCAGCAAACAGAGTGAAAAGGCCTTTCAACTTCTCAGCAATGCAGTCAGCCAGATTGTAAAATGTCAACAGCCTGTCCTTTGGCGCATCTTCTGTCTTGGCCCAATCAAACAGCTACAACCAGGAGAGAACAGTGACATCATCTACTCATCCTGCCAGTGACACTGAGTACAACAGGCAGGTAAGAAGGCTCACCTTGAAGAAGAGAGGCCTGAATGTGACCTCTGAGAGCTTCACCACCATGGCCACTAGACAGTCAATGATCCAACCTTCCGTTTTCCCAACTTCCTCTAGATCGTCCTGAAAACAAAGGAACTAATTGGCATGGACTCAATGCTTTGGCAAGGACAAATGCTACACCGTTAAAGATTAATCTGGCTCTTACACAGATAGGAAATGACAGCATCAGGGCCCAGGGAGTGGGGACCAGCTCACCTCTGAGTGCTGTGCCCGGAAGTCCAGGGCTTCCAGGAAAAAGGTGGTCAGCTGAGACTGGTGAGATAAGAGCTCTTCCTTCTTCATCACCCCGATGTGCTCTTGTAAGATGCTCATAAATGGGCTCATGTGATTCTACCATGAATACAGCAGAGAATATGTTTGCCTTGTCTTAGAGCTCAGTGCATCCTCACAGAAGTGAACGATGCTCTGCTCCCAGACTTGAACACTGAGCACTTCAGTACCACCTTCCCTCTCCAAAGTCCAACAGCCAACACTCACCTTCCAGTTCTTCTGGATCTGCTTGAAAGTCTTGCTAATGGCTGGCAGCAGGACTCGAGGTGAGAGCCCAGTGGCCAGGGTCTTTTTAAGAGCTGTCAGGCGGATGTTAGCCTGTGAGGCAGAACCCATTTCTCTAGTGATTTTCTCTAGGTGAATTACCTGCAGGAACATGAAAAATAGTGACTGAGGGCACTGGACTGTGCTGGCAACCACACTCACAGGAAGGCTTGGTGATGGCGTGCAGCCATCAAATGCCAGAACAAGTAACTCTTCTAAAGCAAACTGATTATCTGCAGATGAAACTGAGTGGATGATTCCCCTGACTGGAAGCCGATGAAGGAGGTGAATGTGGAGCACAGAAGCACAAAGGACTCTCAGCCCGATGGCTTTCCTACAACTCCGGTTCTTGCTCACTGAAAGCAGCTGAGGAAGACTCCATCAGCTTAGCCCCTTGCCAAGAGACAGCAGCTTTGAGCCCTTGCTGTAGTGAACGTCAAGTCACTGGCACCATGGCAGTCAAGACGCAGCTTCACACGGCAAGTAATCACAAACCAGAATGCAGTCATTTTCAGATATACCTCTCGCTCAGTGTGCTGACAGGCAAGCGCTCACTGTAAATGAGGAAGCCCACTCTATGAAAGACCTTACAGCTAAAGACACTTTCCCTTCAAAACCAGCCACACTAATTTCCTAAGTAACAGTGGGCAACTCTTCCTGCCCACCCTCAAAGATCTAAGGTAAGTAAAAGCTGTACATTACACACAGCTAAAAGACAGAGACACCCTATTTTGCCTGTTGGTTCCATAATGAAGCAGAGATGACAATGGAAGAAAAAAGAGGTACATGTTCAACAGACACACACCTCTGTTTGGAAACAAGAATCACATAATGAATCACGAAAGAGACAAGCACTGAGGAAAGAAAGAGCCAGTAAGATGGCTGAATGGGTAAAACTGTTTCCCTTGCCTCCCTGGGTAGCACGTCATAATTAACCAAATCCCACCTGGGTCAGAAGACCTTCCAGGTAGGGGCTGATGAAGTGTGGGAGAGTCTCCACGACTTTGTGCAGGGCAGCCAGGGCGCTGAGCAGGCAGACCTCACTGTGGACCAACTCACTGGTGCTCTTCATGGCTGTCAGCAGCGAAGGCATCAGGCTGGCAAGAAGGAACAAGTGCGTTAGAGCAGCTTCAAGCCACAAACACAAACACTAAAGAAGGGAGCTGGGGACATGAAGAAAAACTCCCAGCCAGCTGTGTTTGCTACGACGCTGTAACCCACAGTGTGCGGAAGACTGCCTGTACACTTTCTACTACTAGATCCAAGAAATCCTTGGTGTGAAAAAGAATGTTCTTCAATGGGTGAACATGTGCTAGGTATCAGGGTTGTGTGCAAAGCACAAAAGGCCTATAAAGAGAAACACGGGGGGTGGTTAGGATATGCCCCTGTATTACAGATGGCAGGGCTTTAAGATAAGTAACTTGCTACAACTGCACAGCAGGCCATGATCAGAACCAACAGCAGAGTCAGGAGCACCCAGCCTCCCTCTGCCACAGCAAAGGGCTGCTCTGGCCATGCCTCCACTGCTCCCAAGGCACAGTGACTCCGGAAAGGAAGAACAAGCAATGTATGAGGTCACAGGAAATGGTGCACTTTCCAAAGCAAAGAAAAGATCAATTCTTTCACCACTCTATTTTCCTTTACTTTCTATTCAAGAAGCTGGAAGTCTTGAAGGCATTCCTTCCCCCTTTCCATGGTAGTGGCTCCTGTTCCAAGGTACCTGGGCAGCTGGGGGATGGCTAGCACTTCCAGAGTGGATGTCACCTCTGCTATGCACAGCAGGGCGCTTCCCAAGACATTCTTCTCCTCCTTTTTCTCTGGTGCTATCAGCTTTACTGCAGTGCTGAGAACTGGTATGAAAGGTTCTCGGTTCTGTGCCCCGAAGTTCTTGCACAGGAGTTTCAGGGTGTACAGTGCTGTCTGTCTGTTAATTGCCTGTTCATCCTCTGCCTCCTTTTTCTTATGTTGCACAATGGCCAGAAGGACTGGAACCAGTTTGAGAAAGCGGTGGACCTGAAGAAATGGAAGCCAAAACAACCTGTAATCAGAGCTGCAAAGAAGGGCCAGTCTCCTTTCCCATCTCCCCTGCTTGGGTCTGAGTTCCAAGTCACACAACCACATTCAAGCAACTGTTCTTCCCCCATCCCCAGTGTAGACAAGTTAGCTAGGGTCTTGATCATGTTAAACAAGTGATCTTACCATAGAACTCCAGATTCAGACTTCTTTTTATTGTTGATTTTGAGATAGGGTCTCACTAACCTATCCAGATTGACCTTGAACTCACTATACAGCCTAGACAGGGCATGAACTTGAGATCCTCGTGTCTTGGTCTCCTAAGTGCCACTATGCTGCCATCTGCCTTTCTTACTGCTAAGCATATGCATAAACTGTCTGACCAACTTCTGATCCATACACAGCATCCCAGCAAGAAGAGATCCAAATATGCTTCAGCCAGGGCTGCATGGGTCACAGCAAGCAGACGTGCATTAGGAATTCCATCACCAGATCTTCCTTAGCACATCTATAGCATGAGGATCCACAGCATGTGTCTCTCACTTTCACACATCTCACACACAGTATGCCAACCCAGATAATAAGAACCTTCCATTTTAGATGATGCGTCAGAGAATTGTGGGCAAGCTAAACAAGTGGAGGGCGTCCTGCAGGCTTGCAATAGGGTCCTGACTTACCATCTGCTTCTTCCAGAATGTGTGGTGCTGAAGCTTGTTATTCAAAAGATCCAGCGCTTTCCTGCGCACAGATGGCAGGGGGTTGCCCACCAGCCCTCTAATCACAGAGATGAATGTTTCTGTGGGCAGCAAGGCATTGACCTACAGAGAAGGGAGAAGGGAACACTTAACACAAAACGAAAAGGAGAAACTCAACTCTGTAAGACAGACTTTATGATTTTGACCGAAAGCATATCCATGTAGCCCCAGGCTAGCCTTGAATTCTGATTTGAGTGCTGGGACTACAGGCACGTTCCACAAATCACCACGGCCAACTCAGACTCTTACTTATTATAAACCCTGAGGTGGCAGACATTTCCATTCATGTTCTCTCACATAATTCTACAACAGCTCTCAGGCAGTTATTACTAATCACAAATAAAACCAAAACCGCAACACTAAAAGGAAGTTAACGATTCTAGGCCATGTCCTAATTTCAAGGCCAAGCATGTATCTATCACATCTAACTGGCCTTTTATACTCTCCCCCTTCGATGATGCAGAGCATTGGGTCTACATGATCAATTATTAAATTTATCACATTTATTGAGGCACACATTCTCATCATTGGTAGGGAAACACCTATTTTCCAAACAAGTTTGTTTTTAGACATTAAGAGACTTGAACAAGAAAAACGTGAGCTTTCTTATATCAAGAAAAGTTATTACTAAGTGTATTGTTAAAGTGTAAGTTTGAGATTAATAATTTTACAATGGCATAAAAAGTAGTATCAAGCATGGTAATTAAGGGGAGACATGAAAGCCTAGAAAGCCTACCTTATCCAGCAAGTCGTAAGCTTTGCTGAGCAGCGCTCGCCAAAACTTGCCAGTCAGTTTGTCTGCATTCTTTTCCATGGACTGTGCTACCGTGTTAATATAGCTGAGAACCGTTTCGAGCAAACTAAAAGAAACACATCCACAAAAGGCAATTCAGTAAATTATTTCAGACTTACTTCAGAAGTTACAGGAGGGGAAAGGAGAGGACGGATCAGCACTGGTTATCCTGCTTGGAAAACCAGTCTACATTCATCCTTCCTTTGCAAGTTGGAATTATTCCCAAGAAATTTAAAAAAAGAATAAACATACCTCTGTTCAAGTCCGTGTAGGCTCTTAGGACCACCACTTCCTACAACCTAGGAATTAAAGAATCTCCATGACAACAGTATGGATGCTGATGATGAAGTCATTTGAAACAGACTATTATCACAAACCTGAAACTCTTGTGCCATTACAGTTTAATTAGATTCAGCTCTCCCTCACTGGCTGCAACCATTTAATTGGATTGTAGTATGCATTCAGCATGGCAAGATTCAGAAAAACATCGATGTTTCTTTTATAAAGAGCCTGACCCTGTATCATACAGGGTATTAAATCAAGCATTATGAAAACAGATATGGCCTATCATGTAATTGCCTCCTGGTTCTTCCTGTATTTCAAACCACCAAAGAAAGCCTTAACCATTAAATTTCTAAATAGCACATACATCAGATTTATTTATTTATTTATTTATTTTTTCCCCTGAGACAGGGTTTCTCTGTGTAGCCCTGGCTGTCCTGGAACTCTCACTTTGTAGACCAGGCTGGCCTCAAATTCAGAAATCTGCCTGACTCTGCCTCCCAAGTACTAGGATTAAGGGCGTGCACCACCACCACCTGGCCCATACAGCAGATTTTTGAGGCCAGGATATGGAAGTTCTTTCAGTCCAGTGATATATTGTTCCTCTGTAAATATATTTAATCACTTTCCTTTATTGCTAGATAATTTATGTTCTTTTTTTCTATACATAGATTGAATACCACTCCTTACCCTAAAATGTTTGAGATGAGACCTATTTCAAGTCCAGATTATTTATTTTGAAAAATCTGCAAATAATGATAGTGAGGATGGGACACATGTATAAACATGACATTACCTCATAAGCGTGAAGGTAATTTCATGACATGTTTCTCACATGCTTCTGTTTTGACCGTGACCTGACATGGGGTCAGGTGTGCAATTTTCCACTTAACGCTGTCAAGCAAGTGGTTTGAAATGATTTTACAAGTTTGGTATTTTGAAGCATTTCTGTCAGGTTGAGGTTCGGGACATTCTCCTGCACTAACAAAGCTTGGGAACATCTTGATAAGTCTCTTAGGCATCTGGGCAAGCTTTCCTCACCTCTGACCTACACGTGCACACACTACCCGCCACTGCACCTCTCGTATCCTTGCACCTCTTGGCATCAACAGTTTTCCCATTCCTGCCACTTGACGAACAGCTAAGCAGTGTCCCGCTGAGTCCGTGTTCTCGCTTTGCTCACCACGGCACTTGAGTTCTATCAAGTGTTAAGTGGCCACTGTGGTTCCTTGCCATCCAAACGCCATCCTTTGCCAGCATTGGAAGGGAAACTGATGTTCTCACTCACTCACGAGACAGTGATCTAAGAGACCTAAGCCTGCAGCCCTCCTTCTGCTCGTTTGCCGTGATGTTTGTTGACTCAAAATTTGAAAGAATAATCATTTCTCCTTTGATCACAACACTGTTCTCCTGGATTTTCTTTTTTTTTGGTGGTTTTTCAAGACAGGGTTTAGGTGTTGCTTTTCACATCCATTTTTTTCCCTCTACCTAAAATTATGTCATGTCCATGGTGTGAAAGCAGAGTCGCTTTCCCCCAGAAATAGAAACACACCATGCCAGCATTAAGTGCACTTTCTTTGTGGCTTTGCGAGTTCTTGTGCATGCTACAGTGCACGTGTGGAGGTCAGAGGACAGCTTGCAGAAATGGGTTCTCTACTTCCAATATTCAGGTTCCTAGGATCAAACTCAAGTTACCAGGCTTGGCAGGATGGGTATACCCACTAACCCGTCCAGCCAGCCCAACAGTGTGTCTTTGTATGCAAAAACACTGTCTCTGTTTTTCAAATATTCTTTTTTACCTTTTTAAAGAAATTAGTGGAGCAGTGTGGCATACACCTTGAATGCCAGAACTTGGTAGACAGAAGCAAGTGGATCTCTGAGTTCCAGAACAGCCAGGGTTAGAGAAACCCTGTCTTAAAGAGAACCCTGGAAATTCTCTTATAATATTGTTGGCAATGTTTCATTAGGCTGAATTTTCAATACCTCTTTTATGTTGTATTGCTTACAAAGGTTTTTTTTTTCCCTATAATTTAAAAGTAGTAACATTTTATAATGGTAAGGTAGCTGGCACACTGAGATAACCCTACCATGCTATCTCTATGAGAAAGCTGCAGAGCTAATGGCTAGGTCTAGAACATTGCTGATCCTCTTTTTTCCTGATTCTCACTTTCTGCACAGAGTGGTGACAGAAGGCAGCTGTGTTCCTGACTTCTGGAGAGGTGCCCACACTTCTTCCTTGATATAAACCAGTTTCCTAAGAGAGCTTCCTCAGGTGGCTGTGTTGTTCACAATATTCCCTCAGAACCAGGTGATTTATCCACTCAACTGGCAGACACTGGGTTGGGACTGGTTTGCAGCTGGCATGAACAATGCTATCTTCCATTTGCCCGGAGATGACAGGTGGTATGCATGCTCACGTGCTTCCACTGGGGCTATACTGCCCGAGAATGACATCACTGGGTCTCAACTCTGGGAGACAGTGTCCAGCAGTCTGCATGTGAAGTGCACAGTTTTTCACTGTTTTTCAAGGCATGCCTCACAGTTTCAAAAGCATTTGATGAGCTATGTTTTGGTGAGTCTCAGACACTCTTCTTTAGCAAAACCAAGATCAGTTTTTATCATAAACATGTTAAAGAACACATTACCTTTTTGAGAAAATGATTGGAAGCCAGGAGTTGGGCCATGAAGGACACTGACAAATACTTAAAATGCCGAAGCTGCTTGCTTGTGTGAGCGTCCACCTTAAAAACTGGTAACACTTCATCTTGTACTTCCTTCTTAGTAGATAACGTCTTGGAGGTGGCTTCTGAAAAACAGCAGCAGACCAGGTACTTTATCCCTCTCCAGCGACTAATCTGTAAAATGTGCAAGGGTAGCACGGTGAGCACGATGCTATCTCGGAGAGAACTGTGCTGGGCTAGGAATCCCGAAGCAGTGAGTGACAGCAGAATGTTTACCAAGGAAGCAGCCACCCCACAAGCCTGAGAAGAGGGAGTCAAAGTAGAAAAGACAACAACACGGCAAAGTGGAGACAATCAGACATTCTAGATCCAGATTGAGATCCTGAGGGCTGGAGCCCAGAGGCTGAAGAACTCAAAACGCTTATCTAAAAGCTGAAGATATATATCTCAGAACTTTAAACTTCAGATATAGCTAATAGAGTGTTAGAGGTACAGTGGTCAGGGTCATCTACGGATGCACTAGGGTTCTGAGGACCGCCTCATTCCCATCTGCTCTGCCGCAGCTCTGTTAGATGGGAGCCGATACCTGACCGGGTCTTACCGTCCTTTTCCTCTGGCAGCTTTTCTAGGTAGTGGAGGATCTGCATCAAGCTCTGGAGCTGATGCTGGACACTAAATTCACAACAGACTGAAACCCAGAACTCAGTATCTGCTTCTAAAATAGCATCCTGTTGGAAAAGAAGGGGAAAGGTGACAACAATGCCTAACAAGTCTATCAGTATGCACAAACTAAGGACACGCCCAGAACACACCCTGCAGCATTAAGTGCCTTTCCCTGTAGCTGTCAGCAGATGAGAAAGCTATGAATTCCTTCAGTCGTAGAGATTCAGGAGCGCTGGCTCTTCCAAACAAATGGCCAGTCCTCCCCTCACATAGTGCCTCCACAGGCAGCTTGAAGAGACCCTGTTTCAATGCCCCTCTCTGCTGGGCAGAGAACCACCAGTGGGGCTCCAGACCTGTTTCTTAGAAAAAGAAAGTCAAGGGCCCTTAGAAGATGTTTGGTTGCTAGAGATTTGTTCTGGGTTGCTGGGCAGTGGTGGCACACAATTTTAATCCCAGAAATCAGGAGGCAGTGGCAGGTGGATCTCTGTGGAGGCCAGCCAAGTCTACAGAGTGAGTTCTAGGACAGTCAAGGATACACAGAGAAATCCTGTCTTAAAAAACAAACAAGGGGGCTGGAGAGATGGCTCAGGGGTTAAGAGCACTGACTGCTCTTCCAAAGGTCCTGAATTAGTGTCTGAAGACAGCTACAGTGTACTTACATATAATAAATAAATAAACCTTTAAAAAAAAAAAAAGAAGAAAAACAAACAACAAAAGATGTTCTGTGTCTACACATTCTGAAAGCTAACTTGCGCCCCTCCCCCGAAAAAAAAAGCCACCCCCAAAACCAAGAAACAATCTTGAAAAAGCTTCTGGGTGAGCACTGTCAAACTGCACACACTAGGCAGTGCTAGTCCCACACTTAAGCTGACCAATATCACAAAACCCATGTGACACCACCCAGCTGCTTCTTACCACCCCACCTGATTGATATATATATTCTGACCTTTTCTCCATAAGCAGCCACCAGCACTGTTTTAGTGACATACTGTTCAAAAAGCAGGACGAGGAGAATCCACAGGAATTTTTTTGCACCTAGCGTGGTGACTAGCTGAACGAGGATGGGCAGGCGTCTGTGTTCTGGCACATGTGGAAGTGCATCCACAAAGACACCGATGATTTTCACCACAATCTCTTCAACATTTCTAGTGACTTCTACAGAGTCTCCAGTATCAGACTGCAAAAGATCAGACAGGGACCTGAGGAGGCACAAATCACCCTGCACACCAGCTTTCAGAGGGTCAGGTCTCTAGTGACAACTCAGTAAGTGTCTGTCTCAGCTCAGCCACACTCCTGTATAAACCATGTCCTCCCTTTTGTCAGTTCAAATCCTGCTTCTCATAAACTTTTCTGGTTGTTCTAGACCATGTAGAAGTTAAGTTTCCTTACTCTCGACTCTTTAGCATTTACTTATTCATTTGACACATAATATATGTATATACACATAGAAACGTACATCGGGCACTCGCCCTATAGCTGCCAACGTATGGAACACAGGAAGCACCAATCTAACACCAAGAATTAAAAGGGGAGAGTGTGAATCTATTTTATCCTCAGAACAGTTAAAAGCATGGTAAATGATATTCACAAGTGTGAGTGTCGGGTAACAGATACGCTTGAAGCTCCTTCTCACATCATGTATTTTCACCTGGTAAGGACAAGTCCTGGCTCTCAGACCATGCTTAGAAAACTCGTGTTAACTTGCATGCTAACAAATCTGACATTGTAGCTATAAAAGTTCCTTTCTCTTATTTTTTCTTTATTGTATTCTCAATCTAAAAGCTTCATTATCAAATGATAAAACAGACAATTGACTCATTATTACGAGGTCAAAATGCTTCCATGGCTACACTACTATAGTTCAGTGAAACCAGATTTAACGTATTTGATGGCAGTACAAGAATATATGGTTAATTTGTAAGCTCATTTGCTGGCTTCAGCACTGTAAAGGTCTTGACAAAGAGGAACCTGAGTGCTTCCGAACTGGCATTTACATGAAAACTGTACAAATTTAAAATAGCAACAATGATGGTGGCATACAGACAGCTTACCTGAATAAGTGCTGGAATGACCATTTTCACTGTCTTGCTAATAACTTGAAAACTATAAGCGTCATCTAGACGCATGACATTGGCTCCCATGAATGTAAAAATAGACATGATGTTGTGAAGAACTTTATCCTGAAATAAATTACAGTTATCACCATTTTTCTCTTTCAAATACCAAAGTTATTTAAAAATAAAAAATTTGAACTATTCTTCCTCAAGAACAGGCAAAGAGCTAGGAATAGGGTTTTAGTTCAACAGCAGAGTGCCTGCTTAGCACGCACAAGACCTTAAGGCTAATGCCCTATACCACCAGAAAGAAAAACAAGTTAAAAAAAAAAGTAAATAAAAATGGGTAGATCCCCCATGCTGGCTGCAGCCATGGATGGGCCAGCCAGGTCAGGGCGGGAGAGCTCACCCTGATGGTGTGGAAGTGAAAGAGCTGGTAGACTGACCAGCTCAGATATCTCTCAGGCCCAGATCCAGGTCTTTGAATTGGTCCACCCAACATCTACCCCATCAATAAGCTGTCAGAGTGTATGAAGGGGCCAATCCTACAGATTCAAAACTCCTGGCTCTCCATGACACAGGCCAACAACAAGCTCTATCTAAGAGGAGTCCCGGTGAGGATCCAGTCCTGACAGGGTAGCAGAAGCCAGAGGTCTCAGAGCAGACCAGTGGGTCAGTGCAATGAACACTTGCAAGCAACAAAGTGAGGACAAAGGGACACTCTAGAGCCTCCACAATGAGCTCTTGCAAGCTCTTCTCTTCTCCTTTTGGTGGGAGGATGCAAGGCTCGAGGGTGGCACAGGGAACTGGAAGGTAAGTGGGACTGGGGACATGAAGTGAAATTCACAACAAACCAATAAAAAGTTAAAGGTGGCGGCAGAGGTGGGGAATCTCAAGTTTCCAAACATACAAATGGTCAACATAGAAAAGAATGTGGGGAAACAGATAAACACGAAAGCAGCAGCACCCAAGACTGGGGACTGTGCTATCAAAGTGACGGACACCACAGTGGCCAGCTCTACTTCTGGATGGCTGTCACTTGACTTTCATGAGGTAAATGATAACCAATGTTTTTTATTTTTGATAATCAATTTTTTGTGTGTGTCTCGTTTGTTTCATATCTACTGGGGACTGGCAAGCTAGTCTTCCTGGAGTGTCAGGATGTCAGATAACGTGTGAAGAGCCAACAACACACTGTCCAGCTGAAGCTTCATCACATTCCAGTGAGAAAAGTTACTATTATTTTTACTTACTAACCAAAGCTTCTTTTTTTTTCTTCCTATCCCCAACACTGGGAATCATACTAGATCTAACCTTTGCCAGGCAAAAGCTCTACCACCGAGCCCTAAACCTCTGCCTAATAAATTTAAGTCAGTACACACCAATGCACTGAAGAAGAGACCTGAAACAGCCACTCAAATCTTTTATCTTTCACTTACCGGAAATATTCCAGCCACAGTACCCAAGAGCAGCAGGGCCTGGTGGTGAGTCTGCGGCATCTCCGAGAGGCGGATGCACTGCACTATCAGCTCCACATTGAACTTCTCCTCATCCACAACATCTACAGCGGAGGGAAGAGGTGCTGACACACTCATGTGCAAAGCAGGCCGCGTTCTGCCCTTCCCATCCACCAAGCACATACCTGTAGGTATTCTGCCACCATCTGGGGAGAGTTTTTGGCAGATGTTGAGCAAACAACTCAGAATTAACTGCTTAGTGTACTCCATGTTCCCCTGTTCTGATGACAAAGGTTCCAAACACCTTCAGGAGCCCCAGAAGAGAAATGATTGGGAATTTAGAAGTTAATACAGTCACATTAATGACTACTGTTCAAAATCTATTCAATAAGGAATAAAGAAAATACTATTATTAAGCACAGTCTAATAGATTTCTAACTCTAGTTTTTTTCTCATACAGCCAAGTACATCAAGTGATTTCTTTCCACAAACTAGGTACTTCCCACTAACCTACTTGCAATCTCTTAACGATGTGGAGAATCACTGTACTTTTCCAATGACAACAGACTCCTCGGCTCAGTGGCACACTCTAAAGCTATGTTTTCTAATAATTTACAACTACAATATAGCAGGTGTCACACAGCATCCTTAAAATACACATGAGTGGCTAAGATACGGCACTGGAAGTTAGGTAGGAAAGCAGGTAGATCGATGAAGTCAGTTACTACACAGCTCAGGAAGAAGCCAGCGTAGGAAATCCGTAATGGTTACTGAACCCAGGCTTCAGTATTTCAACTACAGCACTTTAACTTCCTTTATTGGACAGATGATCTGAACAAGAAAAATATCCCCAAAGACAATGATAAATCAACATGGGCTAACTTTTACCACCCTCTTGTCCCCAAGACCAGATTCAAGCGCCATTACCTCGACAGCAAGTTAAAGAGAGGAGGGATCAGTATCTGAGGGCACTTGAGCTTCTTCTTGTGCTGCAGCAACTCCAGGATGAGCGTGACTCTTTGCCAGTAAGGGCCCTCCACTTCTTGGACAGACTCTACATCTTGTGATTTTCTGGGAAACAGAGTTGACAATGCAAACACTATTACCCCCGTTTATGCAAAACTGGTATCTAGAAACCACAACAGCCTGAGCCTGAGGAACAAGACCAGACCCCTTGGTGTGTTCAAAGCTCTTACTTCTGTTGCATTTTCTGCCTTCTCGTTTGCTGAATTGTGCCCAAAGATTTAGCTTTATCTCGTGGCTCCAGTTCTATTCTGATTTGTTCAGCATTGACAGAAATCTGAAATATTGAAATAATGGCTAGTGATGAGATTCACTGGAACAAGATTACAGCAACAGTTGTAATGTAATTATAAACTATCAACATTAAAATAAAACAAGAAAGTTGGGTGGGGGTAACGTACACCTTTTATCCCATTGCTGGAATCAGAGGCAGGTGGATCTCTGAGTTCAAAGCCAGCCTGGTCTATACTCTGAGTTCCAGGACAGCCAGGAATCCACAGAGGAAACCCATCAATCGATCAATAGATAGATAAACATAGCTGCAATAAGCATCATTGCACAGGTCAACAAAAGCATTTCAGTCTACATTTATGTCATCATGCCACTTGAAGTCTGCCCAATGCCCAATACAAACACTACACATGCCGTGTCTGCGTTATTTAGGATGTTCTCAAGTACACTGCTGAGCAGGTTCCTATGGTATTTACTTGCTGTCGCTAGGTACAGAAATATGTACAGCATCACTTACATTTGCCTTACAGTCAAGGCTCAGCTTATCTTTAGCTGATACGGCATGTTTGAAAATATGTTTTCTTTGATTTGTCTAGTTCTGTCTGGTTTTTAGAGATAGGGTCTCAGTATGAAGCCCAGGCTGGCCTTGAACTTGTGATCCTCCTGCCTCGTTTTCCAAGTGGTGGAATTAAAGTGTGCATCAACCTATGGCTTGCAAATATTTCATGTCCACACTAGTCTACTGTTTACTGAGATGGAAAGAGACTAATTTAGAATAACTTGGTCCTTTTTACAACTTCTTCAATGTCTTATGAAATCATATGAAAGAATGTCATGTGAAAAAAATGTCTCTTTTGGGCTGGATCTCAATTTAACAGAATTAAATTATCAATGTATTTAAAGCCTGTTAAAATATTATCTACCATGATTTTAATTATTCCCATTTCCTTACATATGAAAATAAATGCAGAGTTTGTCCCCCACAAAAATGGGACAAACTCTTTAACTAAAGCTAGAACGACATCCTGGATCTGTAGCTGTCCTGCCCTCTCCCTATCTGATTTTACTTTAGAAAAAAAGCAGGAGGAATAAGGGTTCCAACCAAAGCCAACACCACACTCGCCAACATGAATTTAGCTTGAAGATTCACTCTAGCTGAACCCACTTGCATCTAGGGGATCCTGGGTCTATGCTATAGGCTTCTACTTCTGAGTATGGTATGGTACCACTTCTCAACCCAGCATCTCACATCCATTCACCCTTCAGTGTGGAAAACCTCCTGGCTCCACATGCCAGAGCAGATATATCCTCGTGAACTGGGAAAGAATAACAGACTCATTGACCAAGAGATTCTTTAGGTATAGATTAGAATCAAAGAAATCTTCCCCCCCCCTCAAAAAAAAAGTTTTGAAACTACAAGTAAAAGTTTGGATTCAATTCAAAGAAAATAACTGTAAAATATATTTTTAAGACATTCATGGGCTGGTGAGATGGCTCAGTGGGTAAGAGCACTGACTGTTCTTCCAAAGGTCCTGAGTTCAAATCCCAACAACCACATGGTGGCTCACGACTACTCATAATGAGATCTGATGCCCTCTTCTGGTGTGTCTGAAGTCAGCTACAGTGAACTTATGTATAATAAGAAATAAATCTTAAAAAAAAAAGGCATTCATTAAAATACAACTATGGACTGAGTAGTAAATGATACCAAGGAATTACTATCAATTTTTTCAGGTACATTGTAGTTACGTTAGACAATGGTCATTTTTAAAAGGTGAAAAGGTAAAAAGTACATAGGGATGGAAATGAAATGTTTTAGACTTGCTTTAGAATACTTCCTTCTGCAAAGAAAAAGAGGAGAAAAAGCTGTTAAAAATTGAGAGCTAAATCTGCATATTACATTTTCATCATTATTTAAGCTAAATATTTTATGTGTGTGGGTGTTTTGCCAGTATATACATCTGTGTACCACCTACATGCCTGGTGTTTGTGTAAGCCACAAGAGGATGTTAGATGTCCTGGATTAGAGTTACAGATCCTTGTGAGCAGCAACATGGGTGCTAGGAATCAAACCCAGGTCCTCCTCTGGGAGAGCAACAAATACTCCCAACTACAGAAGCCATCTCTCTCTCCAGCCCCGATTTCTATTGTTCTTATTGTTACATACATACTGTGCCTGTTGTGTGTATGCCCATGTTTGTGTGCATGCATGTGAAGATCCAGCATAGATAGCAAGAGTCTTGCTTAATTGTTCTTCACCTTATTTATTGAGGCAGGTCTGTTACCTGAACCCAGAGCTTAACTACACAGCTAGTCTAACTAGCCAGCTTGCTTTAAAGACCCTGCTTTTGTCTTCTAAGTACTGGAACTAGAGGTGGACTACCATCCACACCCAGATTTACATAGGATACAAACTCCAATATTCACACTTGTGTGGCAATCACTTTATCCACCCCCCTGACATTCTCTACTTTAGTCAAGAAATGGAATAACCCACTCCAATGACAGCTAGGTTTCAATGTACATACAAACGTAACATGCAGAGCTCCAATTCCATCTTATTAAGTATATCTATTTAAGTAAAATAAGGTCATCTTGCTCAACATCAAGCCCCTCACAATTCCCCATTCCTTTCATGAAACAGGCAGGTGCACCTAATATGAGTAAGATCCAAAATAAGACAACCATGAGGAACTCACTGAAAATATACACTTCATATCTAACAAACAAACACTGGTGAGTGGCTCTACCCCACTTTCAGTTTGTCCTGCTTCTTGTACATGGATGGAAATGCGGTCTCTCAGCTTCTGGCTTCAGCCACCTGCTACCATACCTCCTTCACTATTATGGACTCTTGTTTTGGAAGCATTTGTGCTGTTCTTAATCTTGTTCAGAGAAGCTTCCTATACAGTGGGTAGTGGCTATTACAAACTCCTAACCATTCAAAATACTGAGAATAAGTGACTGTGAATGTTCAGCCAGATAGGACATATATACTGACCTGCTTCATACCAAACCAAGACCAGGGAACACTCTGGTAGAGCAGGCAGACATAGTTGAAGAAAGATAAAGTAGAATGCTGGGGTTATATGTACAATATTACGCCTGTTAGAATTTTGGGCATGAATGGGGCAGGGGCTCCTGAGGCTCCACTCCTGACTGAGGAGCCATTGACAGCAAATGTCTCCGAGAGAAGGGTGCCACTCACTGGCAGGTTGCCTAGGCCCTGGTGTATGATCCCACACACATCCACTCATGAGCAACACTAGTCGGACTTGGTGGATTGTTTCTTTTTAAAGGGAGGAACTGAAGCTGGAAAGGAGATATACTGGCAGGGGATAGAGAGGGAAGCAAGAGAAGTACTTGGATATGATTAAGTTGCATTGTACAAAAAAAAAAAAAGATGCATTGTACAATCTATGAAAAATTTAAAGAATAAATTTGAAAATGAAAACAATGGTGAAGACAAAAGTTTTGGGTTTTGAACTTCTCTAGTACATAATTTTCTATAAGTCTTGTTAATAGTGACATCTGACCCCAAAGGCACACTGTTTTTATACTTTATAAAACACAGGTTTTATACTTTGTCAAATGGAAAGACTAAACATGTACAAATTACAAAGTTTGCAACTTACCCCTTTAAAAACACTCCCAACCGTCTGAACACAATGTGCGTCTTTGCAGTTCACTAACAAGTCAAACAACACACACAGGAGCTTCTGCTGGATGTTCCCATCTGACACAGCTGCAAAAAATAGCTTTGTAATCTAGGAGCAAAAAAACCTCAGAGTCAGAAAACAAACTTCAACCTTAACTATTATACACTGGTGCTTCATTTTTCCATTTAAAATTCAATGCTTTAAAAAAAAAGAGGAGGTATTTCTTACTCTTGTGTGACGTAATGCATGCATACACACAGGTGGAACTAAGAGAAGAACTTTTGGGAATCCGTTCTCACTGAGGGTTCTGGGGAATCACTCAAGTTGTCGAGTTTGCATGACAAGCATCTTTACCTGTGGAGTCATCCCACTGGCTTTTAAATGCAGTCCTTTCTAATGGCCTGCATGCAACTTTTGTACAGTAGGTAAAATATACCTATGCCTTTAAAAGCAGGTTCAACTTAGCAATAACTGACAACTGTCTTCCTGCTTGATTAAGCTTGGGTTTCTAAAGGCAGCCACTGACCTTCTCAAGAGCAGCAATCTGAACGGTTGGCATCCCTGGGTGAAGCTGCTCTGTTGTGTGCATAGCTCTTAGGAACAGGTCTAGACTCTTTGGGTCTTTTTGTAAAAGCGAAGCTGAATACTCATTGTATTTTCCCAGAGTGAGATGCAAAACAATGGCCTCATCTTTCAGGACAGCTGTGGGCTCCTTCTCCACCTTCTCCAAGAGTTGTTCCACCATAGGCAGCAGCTGGGCAAGCACCATCTAAAGACAGAGAAAGAAGGTTGTCTGGCTCACACTTTGCTTGACAGTTCTCTAAGACACCGTGGTTCTGAGGACAGAAAATAGGACCTAAAATATGAGTAGATCAACAGTTCAACATTTGCTAAAACATTGCATTTCCCTCAACCATTTCCAGTTTGATATGACCAATATGAACTCAAGTGAACTCATATTATATGTAGGTCATATTATATTCATATTATATTAATATAAAGTCAAGGCTTTAGTAATTAAACCATAGGTCAGCAAATCATGGCTTGTCTAACAAAGTCAGTGATGTCCTGTCTTCTTAAACTTTAATTGACAACAGCCATATGTATCTGCTTGCATACCCTCTGTGGCTGCTTTCCTAAAGGTGGCAGATCTGAGCAGCTCAAAGAGAGATGGTCCACAGAGCCAAGAGTTGTTTCTTGATATCTACAGAGTACTGCCTCTAACCCACTCCTTAAACAAAAGCCTGTATACTCAGGCTCCTTATAGAACATGGCATAATGTGAGCATATAATCTAGCACAGCTTTCCAAAACTTACCTCTAAGTTAATTACAGTAATAATGGTGTATTTTTTAGGAAATAAGGACAAGAAAAACACCCTGCCTGTTTACTATAAGCATAAGTTTTCTCCCAAACATTTCCAATTTGAGCCTGGTTGAACCACAAGACATGAACCTCACAGACAGGAATGTGGATCACATTCATATTCACTCCTTTATACAAGAAGTTTTGTCAACTTGTAAATGTCTCCAGTGACAACTCAGGGCTGATAACTGATACAATTAAGTATATAATCAATTAATTTATATTCCACTTTACCCATTTTAATTCTCTGAATACTGTGGTCAGTCAAGAGCAATGGAAAACATGGGCATGTGAGGCAGTGTGAAGAAGGAACTTAAAGCTCCGCTGGTCAGAGCAGACACTCCCTTCATATCACAGGCTTCCTAGGACACAATGCAGCCCGTGCTTTTTCCTCCAGAATAATACACGAAGCCATATATCTTATAAGTAAGGAAAAAGTTCCAATTTCAGAGACTACAAATATGTTTCTTTGTAGAGGATTTCTCCTTGACAATCAAAGCCTATCTGGAATAGAGCTGATGTGAGATAACACAGATAATCCTAAAGTGAACGGACATGTGTGATCTGTGCTCTCTGCATCCTGTATCTTTTTTTCTTCTGTAGCTCTTCCTTCCGATTTGTGAAGAACATCCTCCCCCTGGGAGCACTTGGTTGCTTCCTCATACATGACAGTTACTCCTCAGGTCACACAGGACACACAGTTCATGGGTTCTGTGAAAATCTCTCCTACCTCACTGTTCACATCTTGGAATATTTTCATCAAGCCTTTTGCAATGTAAGATGGGCAGCCATAAACACAGTGAAGAAGGCTTCTCAGGGTTTCAGACAACTTCTGATGTGATTTCTGTTTCTTTTCATTCTGTAGTTCATCAAATAATGTAGCCAAATCCTAGGACACCAGAAAGAAAGAAAATTATATTAAAAAGGAAAAACAAACTTTCAGGACTAAATATTCTAATTATGGAAGATTATTTTCAAATGACGTGACCCTTCTTACACCTTTTTAATTTCTCTTCAATAAAGTCCCAACTAGAAAGAATATCAGTATCTAAAAGCTAGTTCACTATGAAAGGTTCAACATCACTGTTTCACATAAGAAAAGGATAGCAGAATTGAAACAGTCTGTGGCCTTAAAAAAAAAAAAAGGATCAAAAGCCTGTAGTTGCTGATGCAAATTTTTAAATTAGTGGCTTAGCCTCCCAAATCCCTACGAGGTACAGGAAAACTGTTCCTGTTGCACAGATCTTCACACCTCAGCCTCCTTTGACAGTAGTCTACCTGAACCACATAGACAGCATCTGAGGTGATCTCTTCTGCCTTAGGAACGAGGTGATCTATCACCAGCTGAAACTTTGAGGGCATCCTGCTGAGGGCCTGGAGACACTGGACAGCAGCTCTGCGGACTTCTTTGATAGGGCTTCCCAGATTGAGGAGTAGAGATATCACCACTAGTACCAAAGGGGAAAGGATGTGTCAGTGAGCAAAACTTAAATAGTGTCGAGTAGAGACATCAACACTAATACCAAAGGGGAAAGGATGTGTCACTGAGCAAAACTGAAATACTGTCAAAGATACACAGTGATAGGTTTCCTTCTAGGGCTGGGAGCAAGGTCAGTGGCACAGCATGCATCTGGCCTGGCTACCATCTCTAGCGCTATCCCCACCCTGGCCAACACACAAGCACAAAAGGTTCCCTCTCAGACTCTCTCTTCTGAAGACTGTTCATTGCCTAAGTATTTCAGAAAAATTTGGGTCATGTTCCTCAAACCATACAAATGAGCCCAGAAAATCTACTGTCACCATGTGCCACCATGCCTGGCTCTTTTTCTTAATTTTTAAATTCTATTTCTTTTTTTAAGATTTATTTTATTTATTATACATAAGTACACTGTAGCTGTCTTCAGACACTCCAGAAGAGGGAGCCAGATCGGATGGTTGTGAGCCACCATGTGGTTGCTGGGATTTGAACTTATCACCTTCGGAAGAGCAGTCGGGTGCTCTTACCCGCTGAGCCATCTCACCAGCCCCCTAAATTCTATTTTTAATAAATGAATAAAAACAAGGATATTTTCTGTATTTATGTGTAGTAGGTGCAGTCATCACTGAGTGCACAGGTCAGAGGACAACTTTGAGGGGTTAGTTTTCTCCTTTCACTATTCAGGGACAGGGATTAAATCTAAGTCATAAGGCTTGGCGGCAAGTGCCTTTATCCTTGTCACCATCTCCCCTATAGAATGAACTATTTTAATAAATTATTTTATCTCTATACAATCAAGTGCAAAATTATATGCCACACTAACTCACAGAGTAACATGTCTAAAGCATATTAAGAAGTTGAATGTGGGCCGGGCGTGGTGGCGCACGCCTTTAGTCCCAGCACTAGGGAGGCAGAGGCAGGCGAATTTCTGAGTTCAAGGCCAGCCTGGTCTACAAAGTGAGTTCCAGGACAGCCAGGGCTATACAGAGAAACCCTGTCTCAAAAAATCCAAAAAAAAAAAAAAAAAAAAAAAAAAAAGAAGTTGAATGTGGGCCGGGCGTGGTGGCGCACGCCTTTAATCCCAGCACTTGGGAGGCAGAGGCAGGCAGATTTCTGAGTTAGAGGCCAGCCTGGTCTACAGAGTGAATTCCAGGACAGCCAGAGCTACACAGAGAAACCCTGTCTCGAAAACAAACAAACAAACAAACAAAAAAAAAAAAACCAAAAAAAACCCAAACCAAAACAAACCAAAACAAACAAAACAAAAAAGAAGTTGAATGTGACCTGTTGTACCTGGAGATGCAGTAGATGCCAGCTTTTGTTTACACTGTGTATTCTGAGAAGAAAGCATCGCAGAGCCTATGTAAAGAGCTTGAGTCTGCAGCTCTGACTTCACAGTGCAGTTAAGTGGATTTGAAAGGCTAGAACCATAGGTCCACAAAACACAAAAGAACTTGAACAACTGAAGAACATCTTGTAGATGTACCTAATCAAAAGAAAGCAAAACAAAGTGAGGTCTAGTTCTTACTCAGATATGCTGTCCCTGGATCCTTTCACTACTGTAAAATAACCACACAGGAGTGAGTTGATGAATCACTTCTTCAATATTCCGAACTTCAACCTGTTAGGACGGATGTCACTGAAGAATAACATTCAAGAAGCCTCACTATAACTTTGCACTTGAAAATACCGAACAACAACAACAAAAAAAGACAGGTGCATTAGCTAAAGGTCAAGACGAGAGTGGGACCTGGAAAGCTTCACTAAAAGCTCTCGAAGGAGTGAGAGATGGCGACAAAGCTGAAAGCCGCAGAAAGCGGTCAGACAAGGACAAGAGCACGCTGCTCGCAGCAGGGAGGCAGTGAAGCCCACAGAAGCTTCCTGAGTGACTCTGCATCTCCTGAATACCCTCTGAACACTCAGCCAGTTTACTCATCTATAGATATTTAAAACACAGACTGAGTTGTTTTGAATTTTAAACACGACAGCTCATCAATAGGGATGCTGCAAGGCTACTCTATACTCAACATGCTGCCTGGCTGTAAGTACTAGACTGCTCTCGAGGGCATGTTTATCAGCACACACTGTTCACTGCTGCAAAATATACTTTATTATTAGGCTTTAGTACTAAAATAACCTATACTACCTACAGCAGAAATGCCTGTGAGGAGTGAGCCAAGTACCTTCATTATAAGCTTCATCAGAACCCTGAAATGCATGGCATCAGAAACCTCCAGCAGCATTTCAAAGATAACAATGAGCAGGTGCAGGTAATGTCTGCTGTCTTCATCCAGCTGCTCGGGATTCCACCACATGGCATCTGAGGGGACAATGTGACAAAGAGAAGCAATGGACAATTCTGTATGAACATGCTGGGAGAGCTTGTCGTTCAAGTGAAGGTGAAATGTGTATGGCGTTAAGAACACAGTACCGACTCATGACCGTGCCTTACCTGTAGGGAAAGATTTTGGAGCCTTCAGTGCAAAAATAAAACATTTCATGGAAAACACAAGTAAAATGGCATCCTCCATGACAACCCTCTGGGCACCGTGGAGCTCCTGCACGTAACGCACCCACAGCTCCTCAGGCAATTCTCTGTTCTCCATCAGTTCCAGATGCCACTCTGAGGGGATTTCCTGAAACAGGAATGGAAATGGAAGCTAGCTCATCCTCAGAGATCCAAAGAGGTGCTCTACGATTGCAACAGATATGTACTTCTAGTAGGGAGTGTCACACGTGTGTGTGTGTGTGTGTGTGTGTGTGTGTGTACACAGTGTTACAGCTGAAAAGATGCAGTCCTCAGAAAGGGCATTAATAGAGCAATGTAAAACAACCTACTGCCTACAGTGAACAAAACACAACGGCTCTACACTGCCGGCTCCAAGCACCGCTCCAGTTACTGCACCTCACAAAAAAGGCAGTCAGACATTAAGAGGGGCTCACTGGAGCCACTTTTTAAAGTCTAAAGAAGCATGCTAATTTCACATAATTTTAGTTAACAATGGCTACAACTACGATTTATAAAACTCCTGAGAGTATACAAAAATATGAAGTGTAATTCTCTTAGTAAATCCTGTAATGAGCAGCCCTTTGAAGTTTAGAAGATAAATAAAAGAAAAATGCTGATGCAAAGAACAGATATTAAAACCAGCTTGCTACCTCCAAATGGGGCACTAGGAACTTTGGTAACACTGTCAGGGACAATAGTGGGCCAGAGACCTCGGAACCTACGGGAATACTCAAGGATTTTAAAT
Source organism: Mus minutoides (assembly GCA_902729485.2). NCBI lineage: Eukaryota > Metazoa > Chordata > Mammalia > Rodentia > Muridae > Mus > Mus minutoides. The sequence continues at coordinate 2,973,852 of LR749494.1, read as the reverse complement.
ATCTAGGATATTCTTTCAATAAATGCTAGAACAAGTTTTGTGTGGAAGTGAATCACCAGAATAGATAGGAAGGAAACTTGGATTATGCACTGATAAAAACAGTAGAAGAGTCAACCCTCAGAACCCTGTGATTCAAGTAAACTTCCTACAAAAGCATGAGTGTGCTTTGTCTTGATACCCGAGGCTACCATTCTGACCAGCGCTTCCCACTTCCCCAACCAGAGCCAGACCTCTGGGCTTTGGTTTAGCTGTGACCATCAGACCACAGTGTTATTTTACCCAACACTCAACTTCTGGCAGACACTACACTCCTTACCACAGAAGTGATGATGTTTTTGAGCTTCTTTATTTTTTTCTGCAATAAATTGAACACTCTTATAGATAATGGGAAGCAAGTTTCCCTGAAGGATGAACAGCAAGCGATCAGCACAGACATAATCACGTGAAATGCCACTTTCTGCTTCAGGTTGTAGGACTCCTTTTCTCCAGCACATACTAACTCTTCGACCTTGAGAAATAAGCACATTCTATTACTAGTTAGTCACAGTCTTCTATCCCAGGCCTACCTAGGTATTGTGTATAAAGTGAGATGACAGAAAGATCAGTAACCATTATACAAACTTAGAAATTAGAATGAACATAAACACACTTGACAAGTTTATGCACTTAACCCACAGACCTAAAAATACAAACAACAAAAATCAATAAATCAGACACCTAATACCATTATAAGGTTTAGTGAAGTATTTCCTTTTAATTGCATTTTGCTATGTTAACAATGAAAAGACTTCGATATTTTAAATATAAATAGGAAAAATGAGATTAAAAACAACAAGGTACCTAGCACTCGGGAGGCCTCTGCCTCCCGATTTCTGAGTTCAAGGCCAGCCTGGTCTACAAAGTGAGTTCCAGGACAGCTAGGGCTATACAGAGAATAACTGTCTTGAAAACAAACAAACAAAAACAAACAAACAAAAAGAACAAAGTATTCTCACTAGTCCAAAAGTGATATGAAATATTAAGGACTTCAGATAATCTATACAACATGCTAAGTTAGCCAACAGGTGGCTTATACAAGCTTATAATCCCTGCTCTTGGGAGGCTAAGGCAGGAAGATCAGAAATTCATCCTGAGCTACACACTGAGTTCCAGGCCAGCTTGAGCTGTAACTCTCAGCCATGGCCCCAAAGGAATACACAAAATTACTCTTGTATTTGTTTAAAGCAAACAGGGTGTAAGAAAGGAACAACAGCAAAACTTCAGAAAAGAAGCCACGTAGAACAGAAGTGGGAGCCTAATAAGCATGAGGAGGAAAACTCGGAGGGGATGGGAGGGAAGAGGAGGGAAGGGGAGGGGGTGGCACACATACCAGCTTCAACACTGAAGAGTGCTCTCCTAAACTTAAATTGCTGCCCAGCAGCTGAACCATCTTCTGGTTTCCTATACCAATTATTTCTCTTGATTTTCTGCTTTTAATAACACTTTCAAGAGCTGTAAAAAAAAAAAAGGTTGAATACTTTTATCACTGGCATCCACATAAAGTATTGGGGAAAAGTAAGACATTGAAATAAAGTATTTACTAGTTCTCTACCAAGGTTTGATTTTTATTTTTACTTTTAATCCAATTTTGAATTTTCTTATCTTCTTTATAAAATTGATATCTGTTTTATAAAGTTGTTTCAGGCCAGCTTGAGTTATAACTCTCAGCTATGGCCTCAAAGGGATACACAAAATTACCTTTGTATTTGATTAAAACAAAACAGCTTTTAAGAATGGAACAACAGGGGGCTGGTGAGATGGCTCAGTGGGTAAGAGCACCCGACTGCTCTTCCGAAGGTGATGAGTTCAAATCCCAGCAACCACATGGTGGCTCACAACCATCCGTAACGAGATCTGGCTCCCTCTTCTGGAGTGTCTGAGGACAGCTACAGTGTACTTACATAAAATAAAATAAATCTTAAAAAAAAAAAAAAAAAGAATGGAACAACAACAACAAAAATAATAAGAAAAGCGGGCTGATGAATGGCTCAGTGGGTAAGAGCACTCACTGACTGCTCTTCAAAAGGTCATGAGTTCAAATCCCAGCAACCCAGCAACCACATGGTGGCTCACAACCACCCGTAATGAGATCTGATGCCCTCCTCTGGTGTGTCTGGGGATGGCTACAGTGTACTTATTTATAATAAATAAATCTTAGAGAAAAGAAAGAGAGAGAATGGAACAACAGCAAAAAGTCAGGAGGGAAAAAAAACCTTGTAGAATGGAAGTGGGCATTTAACAGTGACTTTAACAGCTGACGTTCTCACCTTCTTTCCAGCCTCTTAATAGAGGATGCAGAGAACAAATTCCTGATTTTGACAAATGTATAGCAATTTTCATATCAGGAGACTCTACATCATTACTAGTAATAACCATAAAAGGCAGCAACTGGACAACCACCTGATTTGCCAGCTGGTCACTTTTACTTAGTATCTCTTCTTTAATTAGTATGTTTGCTGCAAGCTCAAGCACCCTGTACCTGGAAGACATGAAAGTACCTTTTATTCAGACACATGTTCAAGTCAGCAGAATTCACTATTACACTGTTCTGGATCAACTGGCGACAGCTTGTCTAGTCTCCTAGCCAAAAATATTGCTCAGAGATCACCAAGATACAACCTCAAATCCATTCCAAAAAGGAGTTATCTAGCCAATAACTTTGTCCTCTCAAATATCTTACAAAGAAACAAACAAAAATCAAAAAATTGAAGAAAAAAAAAATTTCTGCCAGGTGGTGGTGGCGCACGCCTTTAATCCCAGCACTTGGGAGACAGAGGCAGGTGGATTTCTGAGTTCAAGGCCAGCCTGGTCTACAAAGTGAGTTCCAGGACAGCCAGGGCTATACAGAGAAACCCTGTCTCAAAAAACCAACCAACCAACCAAACAAACAAACAAACAAAAAAACAAACAAACTTCTAACTGTAACAAAATATATCAGACATCTCAGCTCCACTGGACAGTAGAAATTCACTCATGCATTACAAAAATAAATAAATAAAAAATAAAGCAGATCCCAGAGCTGGAGAAAGGATCAGCAAAGAAGATTACACTGGCTGTTCTTCTAGAAGAGCTGGGCTGGGTTTGCAACACTCACACAGTAATTTAACATGCAGTAGTAATACCACTTCTGGGAACTCTAATCCCTTCTTCTGGCTTCCAGAAACACAAGGCATTTATGAGGTGCACATAAATTTATGCAGGAAAAACACCCCTATAGATCACATTGCCAAAGAAACACATATCCTTTCTAGAAAATGGAGAGCTAGGTTTTATTAAGGCAGACCAACACGCTCCACTGGCTGTCCCTACACCAGCACATGGGCAGCACGAATGGACTTAGAGGGTTATAAAGGAAGGATGGAAGACAACAAAACTGAGAGGAGGGAAGGAGCAAAAGGGTGAATCTAGGAGGAATTGGGAAAAATAGAATCTACATACATTGCACCCACATGCACCTGAGTTCAATTCCCAGACCCATGGCAAGGTGAAAACAGAGAACTGACTCCTCAAAGCTGTATTCTAACCTCCAAGTGTGTGCAGCAGCATATACACACATACGTACAAAGACACACACACACACACACACACACACACACACACACACACACACTGAGAACTTTCTTTGTTTTTGTTTTTTGTTTTTGGTTTTTCGAGACAGGGTTTCTCTGTATAGCCCTGGCTGTCCTGGAACTCACTTTGTAGACCAAGCTGGCCTGGAACTCAGAAATCCGCCTGCCTCTGCCTCTGCCTCTGCCTCCCGAATGCTGGGATTAAAGGCGTGCGCCACCACGCCCGGCTACTGAGAACTTTCTTAAAGCTCTGTTCTACACTCATGAGCAAAGGCCGATCAGGAAGTTACTGACATCATTGGTCAGAAAGTAAGAGCAGCAGAGAGAACTCGAGAACGTCACTGACTAACAAGAGCATGGACACAGAAGGGAACACGTACCACTCCTTATTCTTTGAAAGGTCTGCTCTTTGAAAGAGATTCAGAAGACTTGAAACCGTCTCTTCCACACTAAAGTGTTGTTGAAAAATCTAGAAAGGGAAAAATACCATGAGTAAATATTTACTTGCTAAATATGTAAAGGGTTTCTAAAATGAAATTGAAAAAAGACTAATTAGAAAGGTTTTCTTCAAAGATTCCAATTTAACTTTTTTCTATGAGAACCTTTCCCTTAGAACTTTTCTTCTCACTTAGGAGAACAATTTCTCAAAAATTGCTTTCATGACCCAATTTGCCATGGTTGACACAAAGCTCTTACCGCAATATTAAGAACTCACAAAGCACTCTTCCTTTTTTTAGTACTTCCTTACCCAGCAAATTGTGCAGTCTAACTACCCCTGTGAGACTCATCACCAGACTTAAGTCTACAGTCAGTGAACTAATTTCCAAACCCATTCCCAGCTAAAGTCAAGGTCCATGTAACAGGAACAAGAAAGCATTGACAAATAAAACGTGCACACCCACAAAACATTTACTCACCCCAAAAGCACTCAGAGCCGCTAAAACAACATCCACATTATCATCGCCTAACCGGGTTAGAATAGCTTCTTTAATAAAAGTCTCATCAATGCCCTCCTGAGCAAGAGAAAAGCAAATTAGCTGTTGCAACAAAGAAGCTCACAAACTTTCACATCAGAAGAGACAGCTCAGAACATCAGTGCTGAGACCAGGCCTAGCTCTGAGAGCGTAACAAAAAAAGCAGAACCAGGCCATCAACAACAGGCCTTCTGGGATTGGTGACCACTATAGTCCTCTTCCAGGCTCCCTGAACAGAATATATACACTCTAAATACCATCTTTAATTAGGGAGTTGACCTTAAAAATCGCTCAGACAGAGATGATAGGACCTTGAGATGGCTCTGTGGGGGAAGGCCCTTGCCACCAAGCCTGACAACTTTTCAATCTCCTATATCCACATGATGGTGCTCTGACCCAGAAGTTTTTCTGTGACCTCTGTGCACACACCTGTGTATATATGCACAGGCACTAAATTAAGTAAATAAGTAAATGTAATTTTAGAAATTAACTATACCCTTTAAAATATAACAATATAAAAACACAAAATAAGGGNGCCCTTGCCACCAAGCCTGACAACTTTTCAATCTCCTATATCCACATGATGGTGCTCTGACCCAGAAGTTTTTCTGTGACCTCTGTGCACACACCTGTGTATATATGCACAGGCACTAAATTAAGTAAATAAGTAAATGTAATTTTAGAAATTAACTATACCCTTTAAAATATAACAATATAAAAACACAAAATAAGGGTTGGAGAAATGGCTCAGCAATTAAGAACATTGACTGCTCTTCCAGAGGTCCTGAGTTCAATTCCCAGCAACCACATGGTGACTCATAACCATCTGTAATAGGTTCTGATATCCTCTTCTGGTGTGTCTGAAGACAGCAACAGTGTACTCATATACATAAAATAAATAAATCTTTTTTTTAAATAAATCTTTAAAAAAAAACACAAAACAAAAACCTCTATAAGGCAGATATTCCAAAGAAACTAAAAAATGGTAAAATTTTACTTAATACAATTATACAACATAAATTCTTGATAGAAATTCCAATTTCTTACTCTAAAATTAGACTAGTTACTATAAGGTGGAAACATGGAAAGTAAAGGCTGCTGACACAAACCTTTGATGTTTCCATGAGAGTTTTGAGGTGATTGACGGCCAGAAGTCTCACAGGAGCCAGTGGGTGAGTCAAACTGAGCATCAAAGAGGTGTCAGAATCCTCTAAAAACTGTAGGTCCAATATATAATTAATATCACTGAATCTGAGTAACATATAACCAAAATTAAAAACACCCTACACCGCCTAGTGTATTGTACAACAATCATAAATGCAGGAACAGAAAATTACATTCATCTCTAAAACTTAGCCAACACGCATGAGTTAAAACACACGAAGACATACATGTTGTACACAGTGTGTTCTGTGTACTTGCATGGACAGATGTGTGGGTTCACTTTAATGAAACAGCATGATAAAATAACTCAGCACTTTTCATGGATGTTTAATTCCAAGTGAGATACTAAACTGGTACCTCACTGAAAACAGAACACACCAGCTAATAACAAAGACATGCTCCAGCTAGTGGCAGCTTAGCTGAACATGGAATCAGACGACAAATTACAGCTATCTACTTGATTTGGAAATGCAACCGCACAGAAAGTAATAGCCCAATTTCAGGAGAAAAACTGCATTTCTCAATAAAATTTTTGTTTTGAAGGCTAATTATAAGAACTTCTGCCTAAACATCAAATTTCTAGTATTTAGGCTTGAATCACCAGAATGGTTCTCAAGAACTATCACGGCCATGTGACTGCAGGCTCCTGCACTGGTAGATGCACACCAAGAGGGACAAGGCATGCTGGGAGCCTGTGAAGCTACCCTGTGGTGACTTAATCAACATCATACGAAATTCCCAATGCTTCCCTGATATTACATTCTCCAGTTATGATTCCTGCCCTAGAGCTCTATTTCTAGCGACTATCAAACTGTATGAATCCTCAGTTTTTAGAAGTTTCAAAGAGGGAGGAAAGCAGGAAATTTCTGCCTGACACTCTCCAAATACTCACACCTCCAATTCTTGTCTTAACTGTGCTGGGGAAAAACAACTTACCTGATACTTGCCTCCACTTGTAGAAAGAGAAATGAACTGGTGGAACAGCTCCTGCTTTTTAAGGCCTGTAATCTCCTTCAGGTGTTCCTCTAATACAACATCCAATATTCTGGGGTACCTAAGCAGGAGGTATACTTCATCATACTCTTGATAGAGCTGCTAACCACACTCACCCACATGTACAGAACACATGACATTTTAAAAGTTTTTTGGTTTTTTTTTTGGCTTTTCGAGACAGGGTTTCTCTGTGCAGTCCTGGCTGTCCTGGAACTCACTCTGTAGACCAGGCTGACCTTGAACTCAGAAATCCACCTGCCTCCTGCTCCTGAGTGCTGGGATTAAAGGCATTAAACTTAACATGTGCTATATATAAAGGCAAATATTGATCAAGTCTGTCACTATGAAGACAATAAAGTCTCTAGTTTAAAAAAAAAGTATACTGTCCACAAACCCTCTACAATCCTATTTCCTTTTGTCGTTCAATAGAAATCATTGTAAATATACTTTCTGAAAAGGAAAAAATAAAAACAAGTATCCACAGCCCATTGCTTTAAGACACAACTTGCAAGTTATTTCTTTGAAGAACAGTCAATAAACACTGAAAACAACATTCACAACACCCGACTTACTTATTTTCTAAAAGTCTGATGAGTGGAAGAAACTGCTCATTAAGCAAAGCCATTCCATTAGCATGGGTTTCCTCCTGGGAACTATATGAAATATATTCTTCAAAAAGACAGCTGCAAAAGAAAGTGGAACACCAGCAAAATGGGATATTCATGGAATCCCTGCTATTGCTAAATGCTTTATAAATTATGTCTCTAATAATCACACTTCCATAGGAAAGAAATTGTATTGATTTTACTGATGAAAAAACTAGGACATAGGAAACCTTCCAATTTGCCTGAGGTCAAATGCAAAGCAACAATAGTGACCCTTTCTATGCAATAGGAGTAGGAGAGGGCTTAAGGTTTAAAGGCTGATCTGATTCCAGAGTGAAAAGTAAGCCTCCGGGAACACAAACTGCAGGCATTCCCTTTCTTGCCTAACAGAGTGGCAAAAACAGACCCTGGAGGACTGGCTTCCAAATCACTCCTCTAACTACAGTAGTGTTAGCCAGATTCCAGCCTATGTCTACTACTATACTTGAGCATTCTATTCACCACAAAGCACTGTCCATCAAATAGGAAATGGAAGAAGACAGAAATGCCTTTCAGAGAAAAGAGGAAATAATTTCTATCGCACACCTACTCTCAATATTAAGATTCTAGGTGACAGGCACTGAGTTATCAGCTTTGATGAGCTATTTCAGGCACTACAGCCCATTTATTAATAGAAGAACTTAAACACTTGTAAACTTAGTTACAATTCATATTTAGTTGGCCTCCTACCTTCTCATTCCCTTCTATAAGCTTTTGCATTTCATGCTATCAACTGTTAAGACTCAGTACCTGTAATTAGTGAAATGATAGACAGTGCAAAATATGTTAAAAAGCATTCTAGAAAACCACTCCTGGGGCTGGAGAGATGGCTCAGCGGTTAAGAGCACTGACTGCTCTTCCGGGGGTCCTGAGTTCAAATCCCAGCAGCCACATTGTGGCTCACAATTACCCCTAATGAGATCTGATGCCCTCTTCTGGTGTGTCTGAAGACAGCTACAGTGTACTTACATATAATAAATAAATAAATCTTTTAAAAAAGAAAAGAAAACCACTCCTGACTTGTGAAATGTATACTTACCCATAAATATGTACATCAGAAGCATGCTAAAACAACCTTACCTAGCCAGTAGGTGGTCTAAGTTGTTCGTCAGTGGTATTTTTCTAAGTATTTCTTCTAAGTGCTTCTTGTAGATTTGACCATCAATTCCTTCAGTTTCTTCTCCTTAATACGTAACAGATGAAAACTGAATTAGGGATATTCTTTTTGTCATGCTCATGATTAAATTTATTTACAGTGAAAAACTTTACTAGTAATAACTTGTTAACCTCTTCTCTTTGTTTAAAAAGCTGGCTTTATTTATGTATATGACGATATGCCTACATGGAGCTCATGTACACCAGATGCATGCAGGTGCCTGCAGAGGCTAGAGGACATCGGATCCCCTGGAACTGGAGTCACAGGCAAGGATGAACTTCCCAATATGGGTGCTGGGTACTTAACTTGGGTTCTCTGCAAGGGCAGTAAGCATTGTCCTTCACCTGAAATTCTCCATACTCTGAATAAGTATAACTATGATAGAGGTATCAATAAAAACACAAGTGCAAACATTATATATTGTTTCCCCAGATCACACTAAAAGTTAGGGACACTGGGCTATAACCTAGATTTCTGAGAACAAGCAAGCTAAGCTTTTGTGTCAATGCCTCCTGACTAAACCAAGGCTGCTGTCTTCGAGGCTTGACTGAAATAAAAGGTAAGACTGGGTTGTGCAAATCTTTTTTACATCTGACTCAACATTAATTTTAAAAATGCTTTTCATATTATTCATCAGATTTAAGATAATTTAGAATACTTTTTGATAGTATTCTCTAAGCAGCAACAGAGCCAAGTATTTACTTTCTTTTCTGTTTATTGAAATAAAGAGAATGCAAATTAATCATTTTCTTTCATAATTTGGATTTTTATGCATGAAATCTTCTTGGCTTACTTTCTGGAAGCTGGATATTTACTGTGAATGAAACACTAGAGATCAATAAGTATCTAAAAGGGAAAAAAAGGTTCACTTGGCCAAATTCTCTCATTGCTTCAGAGCCTATCTCAGTAACAGAATCCTGAGAAATTTCTCAGAATAACAGGTTCCCCTTCAGTGAACCTGCTCCCAACCCCCAAGATGTTTCAATTAGACAAGTTACATGGAAACTACTGAATTAGAAGACATTTTAAATAGTTAAATCTATTGACAGGCGTCCTATTTGAAGTTAATTGAAACAGGAAGCTTTCAGACTCAAAGGTAAGGCACATACCTGCAATGTGCTGAACAACAGAGGCCACCAGATGGGGAAGCATCCAGCGCAAAAGAGGGCTCACATCGTAGCTCTCGGAGATCCCGTGAAGTAGCCCTATCAGGTCTGGAACACCACACAAGTGAAGGAACGGCCTTTCAAGGAGCAAACATACACAACAAATTAGACAAGTAGCATTTTAAAAAGCACACTTACCAAAACTTATTCAAATCAACTTTACTGGCCTCTAACTATACAATAATACATACTTTTTCCCAAAGTTCTCTGGCTTCTGTCGCTGTAAGAGAATTATCAGACAACATAATCCATCCTTGACCTGAGAAGGAACCTTGGTCAATGTTTTGATGAGCTGGGATGCCAGTGAGTTCACAAAGGTATCTTCCATCATTACTTTCACAGAAATCTGACAGATTATCATGTATGTCGCAGCTCTATAATCTGGTAAAGAGGATTTCAATCCCTAAATGTTTTTAAAATATAAAGAAAATGACAAAATATATAATTATGTTCTTCTACTTAACATGTCATTAACTACACAACAAATTAGAAATGTCAATGTTTGCCCTGATTTAAATGTTAAACATAGTAACTACACATACTGAAACATTATATGGTATAGCAGCGTTATGTACAATCCTTATGTTTCCATGTATAAGATTAAAAAAAAAAAAAAAAAAAAGGGCTGGTGAGATGGCTCAGCGGGTAAGAGCACCGACTGCTCTTCCGAAGGTGATAAGTTCAAATCCCAGCATCCACATGGTGGCTCACAACCATCCGTAACGAGATCTGGCGCCCTCTTCTGGAGTGTCTGAAGACAGCTACAGTGTACTTACATAAATAAAATAAAATAAATCTTTAAAAAAAAAAAAAAATCAAATTCTAAGCCAGTTGTCACAGCACTCAGGGGCCAAGACATGATGAACATGAGTTTAAAACCAGTGTGGACCACATAGCAAAAGCCTCGAAAAACAAAACAAAAACCCCTAAGGCTGGCAAGATGGTTCAACAGGTATAGATACTTGGTATCATGCCTGATGACCTGAGTTCAATCATCAGGGCCCACACGTGTGAAAAATGGAACAAGCCCTCACATGCTGTCCTCTGGCTTCCACACCAGTACCCACATGTACAAACAAACAAATGAAAAGGATAAGCCCTTTAAGCAAAATGTAATTTTAAAAATACCTTAACAAATAAATACATTGCACTTTTTTTTTTTTTTTTTTTTTTTTGGTTTTTCGAGACAGGGTTTCTCTGTATAGCCCTGGCTGTCCTGGAACTCACTTTGTAGACCAGGCTGGCCTTGAACTCAGAAATCCACCTGCCTCTGCCTCCCGAGTGCTGGGATTAAAGGCGTGCGCCACCAC